>JAFCMP010000076.1:0-330603 GCA_017506865.1 Tribonema minus
CTCCTCACCCTACCAATAGCCTGAGCTCACAGGCAGCAGAGCCAGGATATGCACTGTCCGCCCCCTGCATCAGTCTAACCCTAATCCCAGGCTCACCCCCAACCCTACCCCTAACCCTAACCCTAACCCTAGCCTTGACTCACATGCAGCAGCGCCGCGACACACGCTGTCTGCCCTGCGGCAGCCGCCTCGTGTAAAGCAGAGAGCCCGCAGCCCCCCACTCCCCCCACCCTGGACCTCTTTGCAGCAGTGCTCGTGCGCTGCGGTGCGCGCTGCTGCTGCTGCTGCTGTGGCTTGCTCGCCGCCCAGCACTTGGCCTGATTGGCCGCCAGGAGTGTCATCAGCAGCTCCGCATCTCCCCCAACCTGGGACGCCAAGCGCAGCCACAATGTGCATGTTAGGCAGCCACAACATTCATCAATGCGAAGCTAACCCTATTATATCAGTAGCTTCGCGCCGGTGATGCTGAATATGTTGAAGTACTTGAGACTTGATAGTGGCAAGTCGCCATCACCAGGTTAGCATTTCCACCAGTCTGGCTTACAAGACTGCACATGAATGCATAGCAGCAGCTCACCACCCTGATACCCTACCCTAACCAATATTCCAACCCCACCCTGCCCCTACCCATACCCTAACCCTACCACCTTGCTGACGTCAGCAAACATCCCCACTCGCGCCGCACAACTGTAAACCCAGACCTAGTTGTCAACGCTGCTATCAATTTTGGTACAGATCATTCTGCAAGAGCAGGTGCAATCCTGAACTGCTTGTCGGACCATGACCTGTAACAAATATTATATTCCTGGTGTACTGTACTGATACCTAAGCGAACACTCATCCCAATTCTTTTCCTAAACCAAACCTGACTATTCGCACTTGGTGCAGCGCTGACACGAGTCTACTCACTTCATATCATCATGGATCACCAAGGCAACAGGATTTCCAGAAATCGATCCAGTGAACAAGCAAACAAACAAGCTGCTGCAGTGCCCAACGCAGTAGTCGTCACCAGCGCCTGCGCGTCTATAGATAACTTTGTTGATCATCACCACCTAACCCACAGCATAACTGTGACAGGCTGCGGTAAATTAAATCAAGTGCCAGCACGCCACAAAATGCTACATGAAGTAGAATACATACAGGCCACATGCCACATCTCGAAATCCGGCCCCATAAGATGTGCCGTGGCAGACAGCATGTGTTGAACACCCATATACCTTCCTCCAGTATGCATGTATACATGCCCCTGGATAATCATGGCACTCACCGCTGCGGCTGTGAGCGGTGTGACTCCCCTCTCATCAGGTGCGTCAACCAGCCCCCCTGCACCCAGCAGCACCGCCACAACCTCGCGGTGACCGCCCTTCACTGCAAGCAGCAGCGGCGTGGCTCCACCGCGGGTGCGGATGCCTGCAAAGCCAAACATGAACATGAATGTTAAAACCCAAGGCATCATTACCTGACAGCTAATAGCGCCATCACTGTGCCAGAGGTGGCAATCAAGCAGACACAACACATGATAGCATGTGTGGCAGTCAGTGCACCAAAGACCCCCACCTCAACATGTACTGAGCTCTGCAGTGTCAGTAATACTAAACCAGGGCTTGTTGCTCGAACATTGCCAGATGAAGGGGGCATGCATCTTCCTGCCAGCACCATTCACAGCGCCGACCAGCAGTGCCAGCCGGTGCATCTGAAATACACTGCTGCACACAGCAGCAGAGCAGGCTTAAAAGCAGTGCTACTATGGCTCAGCAGTGATGCCGCATGCACATTGCTCAGCACCGCCTCAAGGCTTGCTCAACATGTTTGTATGCAATGCAGTCGACTCTGCACTACTTAGCGCGCAACACGCTTCAGCCTGCTCGCAACTTGTCACGGCTTTGAATATGCATCGCGCACCTGGCTTTGCCGCAGCGCCACGAGCCCCCAGCAGCGCGCGCGCCGCATCGGCGTTGCCCAGCGCTGCCGCCACGTGCAGCGGCGTGCGGCCGGAGCGATCCTTAGCGTCGGCACGTGCGCCATGCCGCAGCAGCGCCGCCACGCACTCCCCCGCATTCGCCATGCACGCCGCCGGCTCCAAAGACGCATCTGCTTCTGCCTCCGCTGACAGTGTGTCTGGCTCCGTTCCTTCTCCCGCCGCTGCTGCGACTGCACCTGCTGAAGTGCCTCCGCCCGCTGCTGCTGCCGCTGCCGATAGTGCTGGAGCAGCAGCATGCGCCCCTGTGCGCAGGCCGCAGCTGCTCCCACGGCGCTGCAAATCTCCGCCCGCTTGGCTGAGACCCACCCCCTCACTGCGCTCCTCGCAAGACACCACGTCAGCACGTAAAGGCGCAAGCAGCCACGTGCGGAGCGCTGCCACATCGCTGCGCGCCGCCCCCGCAGCAGCGGCGGCGTGGTGCAGCGGCGTGCGCCTGGCCTTGTCCTTGGCGCTCACAAGCCCCACACCCGCCGCGTCCACCAGCACCTGGACCATGGCAGCGTCGCCGGCAGCGGCCGCGATGTGCAGCGCTGTGACTCCGCCAAAGTTTGCAGCCACAGCGCTGAGGCTGGTCGCTGCGGCGGCGCTGCGTTCGTCGGCGGCGGCGCCAGGAGCGGCACCACGTGCAGCTGCAGCGGCATTTGCAGCACTGGCCTCCGGGTAGCTGTCACCTGCAACAGAATGGGCTGCAGCAGCACTGGTGTTGGCAGCAGCGGCGGCGGCGGCCGCGCGTCTGACGGCAGCAGCGGCGGCGGCGGCAGCAGCACTGCTGCGGCGTCGGGTGCCAGCAGCAGCGCCGACTGCAGCAGCGTTGCCACTTGCATCTTGTCCTCCGCCATTTAATGACAGTGTGCCACTGGTGCTGCTGCGGCAGTCCTCCAGTCGCCAGTCGAGCACTGCCCCCATGCGGAGCATCGCTGACACGTGCTGTATGCCGCCCGCGGCCACCGCAGCGAACCAAGCAGCCGGCGTTGGCTTCGGCAGCGGTAAGTCCACGGCAGCAGCAGCGAGTGTGCCGCTGCCAGCGCGACTGCCAAGCTGAAGCCGATGGCGTGCAGCAGCGCCGGCAGCAGTGCTCTGATTAGTTGAGCGCTGCTGCTCTGCATCAGAGCCACTGTCATCATCGCTGCCGCTGCCGCTGTCCTGCTGTGACCTGCCATTATGCTGGGGCTTTGTTGGTGGCGTCAGCGGCAGCGGCGGCGGCGGCGGTTTTGTCGTGGGAGCGCATGATCGCCAGCTCACGCTGCTGCTGCTGGCGGGCTGCATAGCGCTGCGACGCTAGCAGGAACCACCGCTCCTTCCACCGCTGCTTGAGAGCATCGCTCAGCGCACTGGCCGTTGACAGCTTGTAGTCCGACAGACCGGCTGCAGCGGCGGTGGGGGTTGGAGCGTCGCCGCTGGCGTGGGAAGCTGCCGCAATGTCCGTTGTAGCAGCTGTCGCAGCAGCAGGCACTGCCGTCATCAATGGCTTCTGCACTCCTGCGGGCGCTGTAGCCGTCTCTGCAGACGTGACGGGGGTTTCGCCACTGCCTCCGCTGCTGCTCTCCCGGCATGAAGCGCCAGCGGTGCTGCGCTGTAGCACTTGCAACGTGCCAATGCTGGGAGCCGTCGCTGCTCCAGTGCCCGCTGCTGCTGCTGCTGCTGCTGCTGCGGTCTCCGCATCCAACTGTAGTGATTTGCTCACAAGCGTGGCATAGCTTAGACCAGTGCGACTTGAACCGCGTTGCCCAGGCGGTGGCGTACTGGACAGCGGTGGGAAGGCTGACACATCCACGCCTGCCGCAGTCACCTGGTCTGGTGCCACCACTTGTCGCCGCTGTTGCGTTGTCGCTGGCATGAGATCAGCGGCATATGTTGCGGCAGCAGAAGTATCGGCAGTTGATGCGTGAAACGGCTTGTGGTGCTGTGTGCTGGTGCGCTGCTGCTGATGGCTGTGTCGTCTACTACTGCTGTGCTCCTGCTGCTGCTGCGCTCCATCTTGCTGCTGCTGCTGCCGCTGCCGCACGGAATTCGACGCCTGCGGCCGTGGCCGTCGCTGCTGGTGTGATTGACGATGCTGATGTGATGCTAGTGCACTGGGATCTGCATGAGACTCGTGTTGCTCCGCTGGAGGCGTGAACTCGGAAGAGCGCTTCTGCTGCTTGCTCCAGCTTCGTATGTGCTGCTGTTGCTTATGTACATGACGCTTTTGCTGTCCCTGCTGATCGATTCCGTCGGATGCACGTTGCATTCGACTCCCGCTGCTCCTCTTCCGCTGCCGCCGTGACGCACCATCCTGAGGTGCTGATCCACATTCATGCTCTCGGTCTTGTTGACCGATTGCAGCTGGTGCAGTCAACTGTGCTGAGATGTGCGAGGCAGGGCTCCACTCTGCTGCTGCTGGATTCAGCTTGTGCGCTGGCATACGGTGGTAGAGGTCTCGTTCGCCCGACTTCAAGTCTTGATGTTGTTTCTGGACTTCAAGTTGTAGTTGATCATGGCATGTTTTAGTGCAGGAGGAGGGGGAGCAGCAGCAGTGAGGCAGCTCGCTGGGCAGTCGATATCCACGCTAGTTCATGCATGGCGAGCAATCGTCACGAGCGATGACGCAGCTGACATGCGTATGAGTTGCGAGCATGCTAGGGATCTGGCTGGGGGCAGTGCTGCTGTGGCTTCCGCTGTGCTTGGCTCTGGTGCCATGTGCCCAATCTGCAACATTGATGCATAGAAGGGACGTGCTTATTCAGACTCCCGCAGCAGCAGCAGCAGCAGTACTGGCGGCGGCAGCAGCAGCAACTGCACCGGCACCCTGCGCAGCAGCGGAGGCATTTGGAGACGCCGAAGCGCGAGAACTCCGCGTTCTGCGGCAGCTGGGCGGAGGCTCCTACAGATCCGTATACGAAGTGGAATACACGGACTCATTGACGGCAACTGTCCGACGAGCTGCCCTCTCATGCGAGGTTCTTGCTCGCAACCGCGATGTGCGCGATGCAGCAGGCGAGCTGGAGGTCTTCTCTGTCTTACAATCAGCATACGGCGACTCGCCCGTGATGCAGCTGCTAGAGCAGCTGGACACGTGGTGGGTCAAGCGCTCCAGAGTATCCGTCGGTGATACACTGATCGTGCCACCGCAGTCAGGGCAGCGGCTGCCAACTTCAACTCGCCGAGCCGTGAGCCTGTGCCAGCTGAAACCGCTGTACGACTTCGATCTGAGAGCCATAACCAAGTTCCCCCCGTACGCGCTGGGCTCTGTACCCAGTGTCAGGTTTGGGGGTACGATGCTCAACACGGAGGAAGCGGCGGTGCGAATGGCGCTGGACCTGTTGCTGGCGGGGGAGTGCCTGCACAACGCAGGCGTCCTTCACAGGGATGTGGGGCTAGCAAATTGCAGTGAGTGATTACGAAACTGTATGCGTGTTGTGAGACTGTTTGGGTTGAGTTTGCGGCGAGCAATGAGGTCACAACTGCTGCATGCAATATCAGTGATTGTCGTAATGCTATGCGGCACTGCATGGCAAACCTATAAACCCTGCAGCTGCTGCAAGTGTTTCAGCAACGCATAAGCTACGGCACCAGACAAGTATTGATGCATTCCAGCTCAGAACAGAAAGTAGGTTCTCATGAAGCTCAGCATTGATTGGGAAAGCGGTGTCGTGACGTGCCAGCAGCCTGCCATCGGCGGCATTGTCTTGTGTGTTCACCTAATGTTACAGTAGCTCGCAAGCACTTTGGAGTCCGCTCCAGGTTTGACTGATTGGCACAGGTTGTGCATGTTGTAACATGAAGATATTGATGACCGTAGCGCTTTGTGTGTTGCCGGCTGGTACTTTCTTTGATAGAACAATCAGCTGAAATATTGCAAGTGTTTTGAACACAGGCATTCGCAGTTGTCGCACATGTCTTCACATTGCTGTGCGCACTAACGGGACGACGCGTGCATCAATCACACTACAGCTGCATATGTACTTGTGTCTGGTTTATGCTCACTTGACTCTGGTGCTACAGCACCAGATTTGCCCGTACCTACGTATGCGCGATTCACACATGACGCGCATATGCCGAAAGAGCCACACGCGCACGATGGGCAAATCACATCATCCTGGGTGTGTAAAGTGGGTCAGCGAGAGAGCATGAGGCAGGCTGACTATTCACACATCATTTCTGAGCATGACATTTCACCACCACGTGTGCACTGGGTAGCCATGGATGTCACGGCATAGTTCCATGTGCGCTTTCATAGAAGGCTACTGGTCTATTTCACGAAGCACTCGAGGTCTTACATCAAAGCATATGATTCCTGAAGATGTATGCATGTGCACTGATTCCACGCTGGTACTTTAAAGTATACCATGTCATTCGCACCGCATTCATTCACCTCACTTTGGTGCTCTCCACGAACGCTGAGACAGAGTCGCGCTGCAAGATTTGCAGTCACGTGCTGGCATGTTCACTGATTGCATGTGAGTTGTCTTTTAAGCATCATACTGTGTATGATACTGCTTACCTTCACCATCTACTCAACCCCACTTCATGTCATTCTGGTAGCTTAACTGACCGAGCTCCACTGCCTCTGTGTGTCTGTGTTTGCGCAGTGGTGAAGGACGGGCGCGGTGTGCTGATAGACTTTGGACTTTCGGAGGTGCTCAAGCCTGGCCAGATGTGCCGTGACACACTCCGCGGCCAGGTACGCTGCAGCTTCTACCTGATCCCAACCCTAATCATAGTTGTCACTTGCCTACAAGGTTGAACAGCTGAATGATGCCACAATATACAATGAACATCGAGTTTTGGGGGTTATTTCAGTGTTGATCATCAGGTCAGACTCAAGTTCATGACAGGTCAGGGTTAAGTTGCATCTGCCCACCTCTGCACTCAACACTGAGCCTCTCTGACCTGTTGTGCGCTGCGGGATGCTATGCCTTGAGGCCTGCTTACTGAGAATTGCCGCACTTGGTTGCCCAGCTGCACTGCTGGCCTGACTCGTGAGCGTTCCACCTCAGTTAGCAGCTGATTTGGTCTGCACCCACGACGCTGATGCCTACTCGCTAACCGGTGTTGTTAACGAAGTAAGTACGGGTAGCAACGTAAGTACGCGTAATGACGGAAGTATGCAGGATTCTGGGTAATGACGGCTAATGACGTCAAACCCTAGTTGCTGCAATATCCTAAACCTTGCCCTATCCCTGACTAGGGATAGGGTTAGAATGTGCTCCAGGGCGCATTGGTGCATGACAGAGCATAAATACCATCAGAAACTATTGCATGGCTGCCATGCTCAGGTTGATGCATGCAAATGTGACTACTGGCACTACCATGACTGTATGGGTAAACAGTGTCATGATTTCATGTACGCACTGCCACGCAGATGCCATCAAGCATTGCAATAAAACACGCCGAGGCAGGAGTGGCACTCCCAGCGAGCCTCACCGCCAGCAGCAGCAACACTCGTTGTGCACAGCGTCCATAAGTCAACCTTATCCTCTGTCTTGGGGATGATGCCTCTCGCCACACTGCAACTGTTTGTTGTATGTATCCTTGGCAGAAATGTAGCGAGCGATTCGGG
The DNA here is from genome assembly GCA_017506865.1 of Tribonema minus. Lineage (NCBI taxonomy): Eukaryota > Xanthophyceae > Tribonematales > Tribonemataceae > Tribonema > Tribonema minus. The sequence continues at coordinate 7,527 of JAFCMP010000076.1, forward strand.
CCCGAACAGGGCCCCACTTCCTCAACCCTAGTCAAGTCCTGGACCCCCTAAACCTACTTGTGTCAAGCCCTAACCCCCTAACCTCATACTTAGGTCAAACGCTAGGCCCTCATTGCCGAAAGTATGTATGATCCGGGCTCATGGCATCGTAACGCGTACGTACCTACCCCCATGACCCGTCATTAACAACCCTCAGGCTGCGAACCCTTCCGCTTACCTTATCCCTAACCTGCATATAGACTGAGCGCTGACCGCAGTCTTGATTCCAACCCTTATTTACGGCAGCATTGCAGATATCCGCTTGGCATCACACACGTGTTCATGAAAGAGTTGCACATGTGGCGCCTGTTGCCCCAGCATGCATTGCAGACCATAACCAGCACCAAAAATGCGCCCCTGCACCAATCAGGGGGCAGCGTACTGATGCAACTGTGAAACGCGTAATTCCACACACCCTGCAGTACCCCAGCCCGAACTTTGCATTAGCACCGCCCCCACGACAGCCCCCGCTTCGCCCGCGCATAAGAGTACCTGCCGCCAAGTAGCAAGCACTGACTAATGGCTAATGCTGAACCTAAGCGCCCTGCACCTCATGCGCTCAAAGCCCCCTAGTGCTCCCTAACAGCCCTCACTCCATCCCCCTTGCCCCCCGTGCAGACCGAGTACCTGCTGCCCAGTGAAACTGCCAGGGGGCGCGGGTGTCGCGGCGGTGACGTGTACGCGATGGGCCGCACGTTCTCAGAAACGTTCCTGGACTATGCGCCGCCGGAGCTGCACAGGCCGCGGCGCGCGATGCGAGCGGGTGTGGCTGCAGACCCTAGCGGTTACACGCAAGCCCTAGCTAGGCATCTGCGCACATATCTAGCGGCAGAGTCCGGTGCCGCCGCTTCTGAGAATGGTATCAGGACCGATCTGCAGAACACGCTGCAGAATGAGAATGGTCCTCAGAGCCGATTTCAGCTGTCACCAGCTGTGGCAAGTGCGTTCAGAAGAGTGGCACAGCGCATGTGCAGTGAGGATGCTCCGTACACGTTTCGCGATGCGCGGTTGGCACTGCAGTCATTTACGGGCATTGAACATGCCATGTAACATCGAATATTCAGAAGTGTGACGGCGGCACACACCATGTGTGTGTGTGTGCCAGTCACAAGTAATGCTGTCCTGAGTTTGGCGGTTCAGAAGCATCCATGAGTGATCACTACATGTTGTGATGCACTTACATGGTGACAGCTGCTGTTCACTACAAGAACCACCAGTGCAACTACTGTGTCATTGGTCATTTAGAAGATTCGTTAATACATGAATGTTTTAACTAAGTGCACACGAGTCTTGGTGGTTTGGTGGTGTGTGAAATGCCCGTTTGCAGTGCCTGACAAGATATATCCTTATGCCTGCCATTGCGCCACCTTGTTTGCCATCACAAACCACCAAATCTGCTTCCATAGAGATGATTGCGTCATCACTTCAAAACTTAATTCATAAAGTCGGAAATTGTGAGAACAATTTCAAATTTATTAGCCCCTCATTGCATGACCTTGGCAACTACTGACTTGCTGAATCTTTGAATGGTGTCACATTGAAGTCAGTGAATATTGATGAGTATGACCTGCTACGATGCAGTCAGATGCTTGGCAGGTTCACTGCAAGAGTAGTACTGCATATACATCATATGCTGCAACAATTACACTCTAATGTCATGTGTCGATTGAGTATGCCCACTAATACCATTGGATAAATTTGGTGGCAAGGTATGCTTCAAACTGATAGCTTCATATCATCGAAGTTTGCAGATTTTTGAACAGGCACTTGCAACACAATCACTCTTGCCAACCAAACAAACTGGTTCCCGGCAAAACATCAGCAACATATTTTGAAATTCCCCACATACGAAACGCACGCAGATGACTTTGGCTCAGCCAAGCGCCATGCAGCCCGATAAGCCTGTACGCCATTGCAATCATTTGATCGCAATGAGCAAACGCATCAAACATGAGCATCTTTTTCAGTACCGCATACATGCAGAGCATAAACATGTGTGCTAATTAGAATGTAGTGAACACAAACATGATGGGCCAATCCACTCGGAATTCAGAGCAAGATGGCATGCATAATGCACATGCTAAAGATAGGCATAACCGGAATTACAACACCCCGTGTTTATGGCTCATGGCATATATTCATAAATCATGTATCGCTGTCATACTGGTGATGACCCTGCAGCAGTGAAGCGCCTGCACAGCATCCAACTACTGTCCAACCTCGTGTGACTGGTAATGTATGCATTGGCACGTATATGGGCACAAACCACCGGCCCTTGTACAATGTGTGATCCTCCTGCGACGGCTGTCAAAGCGCCTTCATACACAACATGCACAGCTATACCTCAAAAAATGTAATCGCGATATGTACCGTACAACTCTGCACATCGTATGTATACCATCACGGTGTATGATAAACTCCGCCATAGCTAGCGCTGGTGAACACAACTATGCCTAGGCAGCACTACAACCAGCGCCCGTGCTACCATCGACCTCTGCATGCCTGTGGCTCACCCCCCTATGCAAAGTGCTTGAAAGGACAGCTGCCTACCATCGTTGTGTAACTTCACGAAGCCACCGTTACAGCGAACCCCAAAAACAGCCGCCTGCAGCTGGGCTTGCAATAGGCACTGGAGCTTAAGCCAGAGTCACCGCACCGACTATGTTGCCCTCCTTGTGCGCCTGGTCCACCTTCTGGTGCACCTGGCTGGCGTAGGTCTTGTCAACCTTCTCAAGGACGCCGTACCAGCGGTTGCGGATGGGCTCTGCTGCCATCTTGACGCTCTCGGCCATGTTGGTGGTCAGCCTGTCCTGCTCATCAGGGGTCATCTGCATGGCGAGGCACGCAATGTGATAAACAGAATGGTTGGAAGTCACTCATGTACTGGACTGTGCAATGAGGGCCTAAGCTCTACGCCATCACAAAAGCTTCATAAAGCACACCAATTGCCAAGTGCATACAAAACATGCCGTACTGACACGTGTTAATGCCATGTGCTTCAAAGCATGTGCTGGGGCAAAATGATGCGTGGAGGCAGAGAGAGGAATTGTACACACATGTCACTTAAACAGAGCAGTCAAAGTTCCTTTGAGAAGCCAAAGAAGAATTTTGAACCCAGAACTGCCAAGCACACATCATGATTCATTCATGAGTGCTACAGCATCTGTGAGATATTCAAAGTACAAATAACATATAATGGAGGTCAGCAGCGTGTCCATCACATGAGACTGACCTGGTCCCACATGGCCTTGCACTGCCAGTAGTGGTCGGTGTCGATGGGGTACCTGGCCACATTGCCAGAGGCAGTGTCATTGACGTCCCATGCTGCAGAGGGCGCCTCGCCAGGGCCATTGAAGCTGTTGGGGAAGTAGTTGGGCTTGCCATCCTGTTTCAATCAGCACACATCCATTCAACACACAGTGCTTAAGACAAGGGGCTTGTGGTTCAAGTGCATATACATGCAGAGCTTAATGTGAAACAATGAACACAAAGATATGCAAGAAATCAAAATAAAATCAAAGCGCATGCAACCACCCGCAACGATGGCAGTGCAGCTGTGGGGTTGTTAGACTTTCACAATACCACATGCCTCACCAATACAGCCATCTTTGTTCGAAACATTTGTTGCGCCCGTCAAGTTCAAAGCCACCAACGAGCAGTCAGAGCCATCAACAACACTCATGCCTTTGTCACTTGAACTTCGCCAATGCCAGCTACCGTTACTACCAACAGCACTTGAACTATGCCAGTACCAAAGTTCACTACTAGCTGATGACCACAAAGGGCATGATGTCTTGCGGTTACACCAAAGTTGCTTTCATTTGCAGCATTCCATTTCATTGAGGAGAGTCACAGTGATTCACCTGGTTGTCCACGCGCTGCGGCCCATCCTTCTGGTAGTTGGGGTTGGGGAAGTTGAGTGGCCTGTTGACAGGCAGCTGCTCGTGGTTGGGCCCCAGGCGGTACCTACGTGACACATACGGTATTGCGTAACACACATGCCGGTGGTGACCAATCGCTTTATACAAGTTATTGTGCGATCTGCAGATTTGAACCAGGTTGAGGGCATATTCTGCTACATATGGCCTACTGCCTGTCCGCACATACAAACCATGCAGCAATGCAGACGTATTGGTGATGATGCAGACATATTAGAGTACAAAGTAGACGTATTGGGGTACGATGCAACCTCCACATCAAGAGTTGAACCATAACGCCAAATGCATGACATCATTGCAGGCTCTGCAAGTTTGGTACGCAGTAGAGGTAATCCTGAGAGTTATACGCAAGCCTGCAATGCAAAGCTAGATCGTTCGAACGGTCAACCTTGCACCAGTCAGTGAGGCGAGCTGTGGCATGAAGGCAGATGAAAGCTGTCAGTTACATGACATCTGCAAATTCTTAATGGTCGATCTCTAGAAGATGGGCCTGCAGCACGAACGCGTAGCACAGCGACGTAGGACAGCGCCATACCATACCACAACCAAGGACCTTGAATCACCAGCTGCCTGAACCGCTGCTACATGCAGCCTTGGGCTTTCAATCATACTGCCAAAGAATAGATTTGAATAACTACACTCATTGCAGTTACCTCTGTGTGTCGCCGTAGCTGAAGAGACGGGCCTGCAGCATCTTGTCGGGGGATGGCTCGATGCCGGGTACCAGATTGCCAGGGTTGAAGGCAGCAGACTCGATGTCCATGTGCCAGTTGGTAGGGTTCTTGTTCAGCGTGAAGCGCCCGACCTGAGTGCAATGATCAGTTGAGCCATGGGTCAAGCTCATCATGTATGCTCATCACGCAGCAGGCATGTATACAAAGTATGTAGAAGTACACACACAGTTCAAATGCGGAGCTGGCACAAAAAGCAGACCAGCAATATGCGGTATAGGAGTATACTGAAGTAAGCTGCAGTGAAACCACACAAACAATTCTGCTGCTCAGAAGCGCCGTGCTGATGGTGATCTTTCACGTGAACAGGCAAACCTTTGCTTACCTCCTTGAGCGGGTAGTCCTCCTCTGACCACACCTTGGTGACGTCGAAGGGGTTGAATGGGAACTGCTTCACCTGCTCAGGCGTTGCAACCTGTCAAGCACCAGCACAGAAGCCATAGACTACACGCATAAGCCCGATGTGTTACGTGTTGAGAGAGCAGGATATCAACCCATCGTTGTCAGCGCAGGTTACACAAAACATTCAGGCACAACAGATATAGAATGTGGGTAGCGTGCGCCAAGCCATTCTGCTGACAGAATATGCTGAAAGTGCATGGTCTGAAAGGCTGCAGGGTATGCATTAACCTTGTTAACATTGGCAGGCAATTGCTGCCTGGATTACCAAGCCTACGGGGTCATGCATTACGCGCACGCAACAGCAGGTGGTGCTTGCCCTGACTTGGAAACTGGTGAAACCTAAGAGAGCAACCAGTTGCACCAGAGCACAAACACATTGTTGACATACATACCTGAACGTAGAGGGTCCAGGATGGGCAGTTGCCCTCCGCGATGGCGTTGAAGAGGTCACGGGTGGCGTAGTCAGGGTCCATGCCTGCTATCTCAGCGGCCTTGGCAGCTGGCAGGTTCTTCACACCCTGTCAAAAACCAAGTGAGCACATACAAATAAGTGAGAACAGTAGTGTCAGCATGCCAGTGGACAGTGCATTCCCTTGCAACTACAAGAACTGCTGCAAATACAAGTAGGTGATTGGTATCAGTTGACCTCGCAAACAATCAACACGCTGCAAGCAGCTTTTCTCATGGCTGCAACAGCTGAACCAGCACAGCACAGGGTTGCTGTTCTCCTGACTTCTGCACTCTTGCTGTAGTAAAGGTATACACATGATATTAGGTGTTTACACATCACAGCCATGCAATGTCGATGGCTGCTGTGCCAGCAAGCGCTTGTGCTGATGCACACACCTGGTCTGTCCGGAAGTGGTACTTGACAAAGAATGCCTCGCCCTTAGAGTTGACGTTCTGCAGGCCACAAAGGACAAACAAACATCGCACATGCACAAATTAGCCCTTGCAATGTCACTGCAGAGCAACATCATATCTTGTAGTGCATGCACCCATTTCTGTGGTTTCCCACTTGATGACTGGGGCCCATGCACCTGTAGCGTAGTGCACTTCCTGCAGGGGCCCACCGCAAGCTGACGCATTTAACAGCAGTAGTTGTAGGACTGAAGCCGTAAAGATCCATCAATAAATTCACAAAATTGTGCACAAGGTCATTGTCTTGTGGTTTGGTGATGCATGCTGCTTAGTCACTAGCACAGCATGCATACACTGCCCACAGGTTAAGTGCAGCATGTTATGGCCAGTCCTGCACAAAACTAGATGTGGAAGCCCCTGCACCTTACTCTTACTCCAATTTGCATAGTGACTACTACGTCTGGTGGTCCTCAGAGCATACCGTGCCGATCACCACAGAATGGCTTCCAATCCATGCTCGCCAAAAGTGATTCTGTCAGCAAATATGAGCATGTGCGGCCACTGCCCAGCTGCTTGTTGCTTGTTCTCATCACCACAATTGTTGGGACACATATGCTGCTCATCTATCCTCAGAGTTCTTCTTGCAGCTGAACATCAAAGGAACTAGGTAGATGCAAGGAATCAGCAAACATGAATGATGGGTGCGAACTCACCTTGAATGTGTGGGACCCGAAGCCATCCATGTGGCGCCAGCCTGCAAGAAGGCATACCAGTAGATGGCAGACAAGTGTAAGCTAGGGGAAATTTGGCACTGCGACTTGGAGGGTGGTCACGAATGATCACCACAGCACTGCATTGAATGTATGAGTGTCCATGCACCAACATCGAAGAACAAGCTTCAACTGCAGCAGCAGTTCTGTTTTTGACGTGTTTTGTCGCTATTGACGTGTGTCGACTGGGCCTCATCACATTCATGTGCACAATAAGCTGTTAATTTGTGAATTTGCAGTCTCTTCATCACAATAAAGTCAGCAGAGCAGTTGTTGTGTCGCAAACAACTCGATCTACACAAGCTCCTGTCGCAAGCACTGGTCATCAAGTAGTGCACACTCACCATCTGGGGTTCCCAGGTCGTGGTACAGGCGCGTCACCTGAACACGTCACAAGAGAACACCAGCATTTTGAGCGTGAGATGCATGTGTGTTTACTATATGCGGCAGTCCCCAGCCAAAGGTGCAGAGTGCCAGAAGTAAGTTTACCGGGCACTGCAGGTATACCCTACAGCACAACTTAACTGTAGGGCTAAGTCATAGCCTACATGCCTACCAGGAACCTGCTCCTAGCATTGAGCGTATTTCCACTAACCATAACTCCTTCCTAGCCCTGCATAGCTGGATCAACATTGCAGCTATCACCGCATGAATTTTAGAGCTCAAATGCTGGCCAAAAAGGTGGACTTGGTGAATTCAGCTCGGGTGGCGCTGATACCGATGTACATTTGCAAATGTCCACTCTGCCAGATGCAAAGCTGTGAACACAGGGTAAACTGATCACTTGTGCTGGCTGTGACACCTCACCTGGTGCACACTCTCTGGCCTGAGGCTGAAGAAGTCCCACTTCATGTCTGTAATGCACAAGGACAATGAGCCATGGCCATTGAAAAGTTGAAGCACAAGGCATCTGCACAAGCATAATGTACCGACGCTCACCATACCCATGAAATCCTACCTACCTGCTTGTGGCACAATGACTGTCAGATCTCACGCTTCCTGAGTATTGTCATAACCAGAGTTGTGCATGCTAAAGCCTAAGCTTGGAGCTCCCCAGCACAGAAACATGGAATGTTTGCGAGATGGATGCAGCCACATTGCTGCAGCACCTGCACCTTGCTGAATGTATCGTAAGGTGGATATTAAGTGCCTGCTCGCATGTGCCTGACTGAGAATCTGCCTAACCCTAACCCTCTGCTCAATGTTTGGTGTGTACATGCATGACGCAGTACTCTGAATTAGCGTGACACACACATTCACAGACAATAAACCTTCATATTGACCATGCAATTCTCAGCCAGTTGCGGAGCATCAACATCTCAAGCAGCACACCACAACATGTTGGTGCAACATGCATGGTGTAAAGCACTCACTAGGGTCCTTCAAGTGCGTCACCGGGTTGCGCTTGTTGACGTGGATCAGGCTTGGGAAGAGCATGGGGTCGCTGATGAAGAAAATGGGTGTGTTGTTGCCCACCATGTCCCAGTTGCCCTCCTCCGTGTAAAACTGGCGTCATGTGAGGCGACAACAGGAAGACATGAGCTAAAGTCATTAAAGGAGTTCATTGAAGAAGTTCAACTGCGCCAAGAGGTTGTGGGTACTCATACATTGAGTGCGTCAAACTCAGTGGCCCCAAACAGCAAGCAAATCAAAGAGTGAGATAACAAGATCGCCCAGACTCTTTCGGTCTCTTGGCCAATCAGATGAGGGAATCACCCTCAACACTGGGTCATGATATCTCTCAAACCCTTCCTGTGGGCTTGCTGCACACGTCTGCGATTCAGCTGCTTCATTGACAGTTCCACCTTCAGGGATTATGATCGGCATTGCCCAGACACATCAACCACTCTGTATAACACTGCAACAGACATAGAACGGAGACCACGCACACCCCTATAACCACACCAGTGTTGTGAAGCCCATCTCATTAATTGCGAAATGGTCAGAGGATGTACCTGACTCATCAGAAGCAGCATTGCTCACCTTGAGCGCAAAGCCGCGGGGGTCGCGCACCGTGTCCGCAGAGCCCGACTCCAGCGACACCTGGCTGAAGCGCGCCAGCATGGGTGTGCGCTTGCCAACCTTGTCAAACATCTTGGCACGGCAGAACTGCGCGAGGTAGTCTGTGGTGACCTCAAAGTAGCCAAAGGCGCCGGAGCCCTTGGCGTGCACGACGCGCTCCGGGACGCGCTCGCGGTCAAAGGAGGCCAGGTTGTTGATCAAGACCAAGTCCTGCGAGATGAGTAAGCATTGGGAGGAACAGGTCAGCATGTGCATGTTGATATTGCATATTGGATGTGCTGATGAGCATCATGTGGTTGCTGGTGGATACATCAGCAGTGGTCATTGAGCGACAGGCAAGGGTACGTTTGTGCCGTGTGATAGACGGCATTGGGGCTCATGTTGCAGGTTTAGCTCAACATGTTGGTGCAGCATAACTTGGCGTGTACATAGGTAGCACATTATTGGTGGAAGGCGCTGGCAGCAAACCACACCTTGTCACCTAGAGCGCTAATTTCTTTTGATCCAGTATTTTTGGGTTTAGGGTTAGAGTTAGGCCTAACCCTAACCCTAACCCTAAGCATACCACTTGAAACTGAACAGGCAAATTCACCTGAGGTGAACTAGTTTTGCTTTCTGGGATGCAGCTGTGCGCATTTGACGCACGCCATGCGTGGCGGCATTCAACCTCTGCAGACCTGACTGCCGCATGCTTCTGCATTGACGACACCGTAGCTGCGGCTTTGAGGAGACATGAAGCCATGTGCTTGTGCACAAGAGAACACTTGTTGCCATTGCAAAGAGGCACAAACAGGTGCCTGCCAGGGAAGGGGAGTGCCCTGCCTTAATCCCAATTGTTTCAGGTAGGTAGCTACTGTACCGCTAGCGTATGGAAGGCATTGCCAACATCAACTGCACACTAGGTGCAGGCGCTGCGTGCGTGCCAGTTGCATTGCGTGTCCGTGCCGAGAGTAGTAATGTCAGGTGTGCAGCCTATTATCCGACAAAACAGGGTGCTGCGGTGGCTACTGCACTTTATACCACAGCAGCAAACTGACCATTCACCTGATCTCAGATCGCCAGAGAGATCGCTGGCGTGGTAACGGCGACAGCTTGATGGTCCATGCAAGAATGAGATGAACGCTTCTGCTGAGATATGATGCAGCTGAAGAGCCTACTTACATATATACTACACTCAGGCATCATGTGGCCTGGTAGACGACACTGGCGACCACACAGTAGAAAGCATTTCGACCACAAGTGTGGCATCGGGTGCTGTCAGTGACCACAGCCTTGCAAGACATGTAATGCCTGGTGGATTGGGTGTTGGCACGCCATGCACTCACATTAAGAACTATGGGCCCCCGAGGTCCCACTGTCATAGACTCCGTCAAGTTGTCCACAGGCTGCCCTGCAGAGAGCGTGGCGGGACTGTTGTCTTTGTTCTGCTGTGCCCACTGCGACATCTGGTTGCTCGCCGGGTCCATCATTTTTCAGAAGTGCTGCGCAGAAGCAGAGCAGAGTGTGAATGTAAGGATACGCATTAGGGGTGATGCTGGCAAGCACAATTGAGTCAGCCGCATCCAACTAAATCGAACCCTACCACATAGCACAGTGCGCACTAAACAATAGAATGCCTCGGCCTGCTGATGTTCGAGGCGTCCACGCTTGACCAGCGCGGTCAACGGTACGACACTGGCGAGCGCACTACGGAGATCACGTAGTCAAATGCAAAACAACCAACACGAGCATGCATCTATCTCTGTTGAACGAACTCGAGCGACAGGGGGCCACGTGCCTGACATATTCGAACGCTGAGTCAAGTCATCCAGCTGCATGCGCACTGTGCTAACCTGAAACAGGATATTGAATGTCGCCGGTGCTTTGGCCGCGTCACTGCTCTGCTGATGCCCCTGGTGAGTGCTTCAACGGACAGGCTACAGAGGACAGGAGTGCGGACTTTAGAACATTGGGTCAGAAAGAAAGCGGTAGTGACGCGCCCCAAGTTGATGTTTCGTTCGACAAGAGGTAGGCGGCAGGGGGGGAGTCTATTCCCTCAATTCTAATATTGCCGGCCTTGATGCTGCTGAGTCAACACAACGCTATCCGCTACGTAAAGCAAGAATCCGCACGCGCCTGCACAGTTGTTTCTGCAAATCTGCCACCTGCCCACTTCCGTTGAGATCAGCTTGTCAGCTTGCTTACATACCTGCAAAATTCTTCGCAATCTAAATTGAAGACATCGCACACTGTGGTCGAATCATACCTGTCGAAGCAACATTACTCCATCCAATTGAGTACAGGCTTGAACTTTAACGTCTCTCGATCTCATTTGCAGCGTAACGGTTGTAAAAACTGCCTTTGGCCAATAAAGAGTCACTTCACCACCGGATCCCGTGCAATAGTCACTTGCTCAAGTGCAGGCAAGGCTGGTGACGATGCCACTTGTCACTGTTCAGCATACCCTAAGCATATGGCACGCGTTATCACCGTGTGGCCGTTTGCTAACCATACGTTTGAAAAATTTAATGTATGTACATATACCTCGAAGTGTATCGTATGATGTACGTACGTGCGCACTCGCCGACGGTGGCGCCTGCTGTTCCAGCACATCGACGGCTCCACGCGCGTTATCGAGTCTCAGCACGGATATAAGCAGGGGGACCCCGCGGCACCGATGCTCTTCTGCGGTGCCATTGCTTAGTGCTTGAAACGGTTCAATGAGGACTCGGAGGCGGCAGCGCAGCGCGCGCGCAGGCGGATGGACGCCTACATGGACGACGCCAGTGTCCAAACAGGTGCCTGCACGCTGACTCAGGATGACATGCAGGCGATGGCGCAGCTCAAACAACACTTTGCGAAGGTGGGGCTGGAGCTAAACCTCATCGAGTCACGTGCGCTGCCTGGTAGCCTGAGGGGGGACATCCATATATGTGCCACCAGTGGTGATAGACCACGAGCGGCAACTTGAACTGCTGCAGCAGTTGCCAACCAGTAGGCGTTCAGCTAGTGGGGGACACGGATGAAAATCAGAATCGCGGAGCTGTGTTGCGGGGGGTGCCGTTGGGCCAAAGCAGATTTGTGGAGGCATGCCATTGCTGCGCAGGGAAGTGGCTGCAGGCGGGGCAGGGGCTCGATTTGCAGAGCAACTCCGAGGGCTGTGTTCAGGTTACTGCGCTACGGTGTCACGGTGGTGCCTCGCATATGCCGTACTTACTGCCTGCGCACCATAATGATTCCCACTACACGGACAGCGCCAGCCGCCAAGGAGTGGGATTGGGTCACGCAGTGGGTGCTCGAACACTCAATGGGCCTGCAGCCACCAGGCCAGATCTGACGCCAGCCTGAGTATGAGCAAAGCGGTGCTCGCTTCCGTATGGCAGCGAACGGCCCAGCCTTACAACAAGCGCGACTCCCAACACGGCATGGCGGCCTTGACATTACCAGCGCCTGCGACATCTCTCATGCTGCGTATGTGGCGGGCACGCTGCAAGCGCTAGCGGCTGCAACCAGCACCCTCTGGATGGGCGGGCCCCCGGGGATGCTGCGGCAGGCGACTCCTCAAGGTGCAGACAACGCTGCTGAGGATGCGGCAACACAAGCGGCGCCAGCTGCAGCAGCGGCAGCAGCACTAGGTGCACCAACAGCACCAGCAGCGGAAACAGCGGCAATGGCGGTTGAAGGCGCAACCGCTCCGCCACTGGCAGCGGCAACTGCATCAGCGGCAGCCTAGGCCGCGATGCCGCCCCGGCGGTGGCGATCCTCACAGAACAAATAGCAGCTGCTAATAGTAATACGCATGAAGTCATGCTGGTCATGCTGAGCCCAACGGCTATGCTGACCACTTTGAGTTTGATATTGCCAATCGCCTAAGCTGAGCACCATGCTGAGAGCCAGTGATACAGGTGATCACCTGCAGGACGTTGACCATGCATGGAGCTGCAGCAACTTTACAATTGCAACAGTTACTCTCAGACTAGCATTGCAATCAAAGCATGAAAGTCTAACTACTAGCTCTGAGAGTCTCAGACTGGCCTGGACATGCGCACACGGCTGCTTATGATTTACCTTCACCGACTGTGTGTTGACCAACAGGGCAGTTGTTGTGGTGACCAGAGCACTGTGACAGCACACATATTCTCACCTCGCACTTGCTTGAAGCATGATACAATCATACATGATCTTAAGATGTGCACAGCAAGCAGTGCTCAACATCCATTGACTAACAGGCAGCGGGAGTATGCGCATAGTATGTGCTGTTGCCTTTCAGACTCACTGACAGCCTAAGCTGCTCCTGTGCAGAATATAATGCGTCACCAATGCAATGTAGCCGACCCCCATCAGTCTTCCTACCAGAGGCAGCGCGTACACCTGTGGCACGCGTACAGGTACGAGTTTTTGACGCGCGTTTTAACTCGTACCCGTGGCCACGGAATAACTCGTACGCGTAACCTGTCGTGTGAGGCAACAAGCAAAACCTGCACTGGTCCACAGCAGATAACGCGCAGTACGAGTGAAAATCTCGTACACATTGCGTGCTTGTTTTCGCGAGCTTCTCGAGAATAAATCCGTTGAAGTTGGGTTGGGCCGAAGTTTTGAACAAGGAAGGAGCCAGGAGCGTGAGCGTGCGTTGCAACTGCGATTGCGAGCAAGCACCGACGAGATAACGCATCTTCTATATAGCTGACCCCGTAGCGGCTCGGCTCGGACGCAGTGGCTTCTCATAGCGAGCTTCAGCTTCGTTTCACCGACTCAACGCCACGCTGCGCTGGCCGAGAGCTACTGCCAAAGAGATGTGCATGTCAGTAAGGTGCATTTACATTGTGCATGCCAGCTACTCAACGCTTTCATCTAAGTCAGTACATTGCACCCGTGTTTCGTGCCCTAGTAGTAAGGCACGCACGGCTTTCGAGCCAACGAGCCAGACGATTTCCCCAAAGCAGATTCAAGCGTCTTGTAATGTGATGCATGAAATAGGACATTGCTGCGAAGAATCTGGTGAAAGCCATCAAAAACTCATTGAAGCAGGCAAAAACACCTGTTTGACCAGCAATAACCTGTTCCACAGGTATACGCGTACCCGTTGTCTCGAGCACAGGTTTAACTCGTACCCGTAGCCGCTCTCACCAGTATATTAATACTCGTACGCGTACTTGTCGAAAAAATTTCTCGCGCGTAGCTGTTCGACAATGGCACTACGCGCCATCTCTGCTTCCTACCCAAGGCACATGCTGATGATGATTATTGCGCATCAGGAGAAGGGACCACAACTACACCAGGCCGTAACAAGAAATATTGGATGCGCTCAGACCTGAGTGTATCAGATACGGCAGCTACCAATTGGCCACCACCTTGGCCTGCAATGATGTACAGTGGTAGTTTGCGTCTCCTGTCATCCTTCTGAAGCTCATGAATCTCATGCCGAATGGCAGCCCGAGCTGTTTCTTGATTTAGCTGATGTACCATCTACAGCACAGAAAGACAACAGCACGTGACAGCTTCGCTGCACAGTTATTCATCTGACAAAGTTTGACGGCAACATTAAGCTTTGCCCAATGTTAAAGACACAAGTTCAAGGTCTGGCAAAAGGCGTCAATTGTTGATGTGGTGAGGCGACCCTAGGTGGAGCCGTTGTTGAAGTAGGGTTGTGTAACCGCTTGGTACACGACATGCCTTTTGTGCTCTATACAAGATACCCAACACCATGACTTCCTGACAGGACTTCTCTCCACTGCCTTTGGCCGCTGGCTATGCTCTCATTTGATATGGGTTTGCACACAGCACATGGGCATGTGGAACTGAGGTCTCAGGAGTCGTAAGGTGTGTAGTTTCTAGCGTAGTTCATAAACACAGCAGTGAGGCAACTCATGCTTATGATGGCAGATCTCGGCAGTCTTTAGCCAGCCAGGAGACACTCTGGGAAGGCTTAGCGCAGCAGTACGCGGCGCCAAGCTCCGTTGAGCTCGTGCTGCAGCATCAAGCAGGGGCAGTCGGCGGAGCTTCGGGATTTCAACAGCTGGGGGCGTGTGCTAGTTGTGGCGAGCTACAGCGACACTACTGCGCCACCTTCAGTTCAGCAACAGCAGCAGCAACGCTGCTTTGGCGTGCAGCGACGTGCCTAACCGTAGGTGCACGCCGGCATCGGTTCAACAACAGCACGTGCACGCCTTCTTGCTTGCAGCAAAATGGTGTGGGGGGAGGAACGTGCTGCTATAAGTCGTGAGGAGGCATTGGAAATTCACAACTGGCTTGTCACAGTTGGACGAAATCCATACAGCAGCTGGCAGCGAATGGAGGAAATGAAGGGATCGCAGATTGAGCCGCAGTTCTGGAGTGTATGCGATGCATTGGAGCACTTCTATACAGACAGCGAGCGCCTAATTGGTGTTCAGCGACGACTCAAAACGCGTCTAGCGGAGACAGAAGAAAGGGTCGCTGAGGAAAACCTGAGGGTATTGCAGCTGCAAGATCGTACAGTGAGCAGCCAGGAGGCAGCGGTAGCGGCAAGGCTGGCGGAGCTACACATGCAGCAGCAGATGCAAGAGCGGCTACAGCAACAGCAGCAGTTACACCAGCTGCAACGGGTCAGCGTCGGCGCCTGACACGTTGAAGTTTGAGTTTGGAGCACTGCCTGCAGATTTGCTCGACGCGCCACTCACACAGGATGGAGAGCCGGGGCCAAAGTTTGTGCTTGGAACAGGAGTAGGTGCGGAGAAAGTACAAGTACAACCACCCATTGACCTTGACAATGAGCAGGATGAGCGTGTTGTGAGCGTGGAAGCACTGCCGAAAACAGGCTGGGAGACTGACGTGTCATGTCCGTGTTGGCGCACTGACAAGACTGTTGAAGTAGAGTCAGTGTACTCTGATTCCGATGCAAGCAGCGCAGAGTTGGTGGATGACTATGTGCAAGCAACTGACTGGTCGGAAAGTGATGATGATGACACAGACTTGACTTCTGATTCAGAAGCAGACTACCCCTCAGACAGTGAGACAGAGATTTGTGTAGCTGCCTCAGAGCTCACTGAGAACAGGCGCTTGGGCTGCTACAACAAAAAAGGGGGGTCAGACTGGGTGCTGGAGAATTGCCATGTCGATCGCTGGTCTCAGATCTCGGCAGTTGAACATGGTGAGTACCCAAACGTAGAGCAAATGCTGGTACCTAACCTAAAGGTGGTAGACCTGGGGGGGGGATTGGCAGCTCCGTAATGGGTGCAATAATGGGGGGAGCACAAGTGGCAATGGCAGTAGAGACCAGTGAAGACTTCGCCAAAGTTTTTCGTGCATCTCACCCCACGGTTCCTACGCTTATAGGGGACTACACCTCTGATGAAGTGTGGGACAAGATAGTCGAGCTGGACCCAGATCTGGTGACCGCAAGCACCACACCACAGCTGGTGCACAAGGCTGTACAGAAGGGAGTGAAGCGACTCTTAATTGAAAATGCGCCAGAGCTGGGGCTGACTGTCAGTGGAGTTCTCGCGTTGGAGGCAGCGCTCAACGCAGGTTATCACATATTGTCATTTGAGCTCTCGGGTGAAAACCTGGGGTTCCCTAACCTGCGCAACCGAGTGTTCCTCCTCATGATGAAGGGTGATCAGAGTGTGGTGGACGCGCTCCAGCGCGTGGCTCACAAGGTGGAGCGCGCAAAGCATAAGGACAAGCACGAACTGCAGATCACCCCCATGGAGATGTGGGGTGTCACTAACCCAGTGTTTGTGCTGCCACCTCGCAATGCCACAGCGCGCTGGACGCATGAGATGACGCGCAGTGTACCAACCCTTGTTGCGCGTCACTTTCATGCATTCCGTGAACCATCAGACAGTGACATGCGAAAGGGGGACACGCAGTACAATGCCACTCAACGCTATGCTCCATCGCAGGCAGACTTACTGCGGGCCAATGGTCTGTGGTGGCTCAAGGTGCCACCAGGCATCACACAGTCAACACTGGCGAAGGGCAGTGGTCAGATACTGCTTGCCCCAGTGATGTCATTCATCATTCGCACTCTGCGTACAGAGCCGGTGCTGTTCGACTTGCAGCGCCAGCAGGCACCCATACCGCCTCGCATGATCGAGGATGGTTTGTTTGTGCAGACCTTGGGTCCCTATGACCTCCCTGACGACCACCCACAGGGAGGCACCTCGGTGGGGCCTGTCCTCGTATCACAACACCTGCAAGGCATGCCTTTCCTGCGCAAGTTGAAGTACAAGCAGGGCTTCGCGATGGGGGCGGCGAACCACAACCGGGAGCCAGGGCCGCAGCCCTCCACAGCAGACCACGCCAAGAAGACCGCCTGCGAGACCAGCGCGCAAGCATCAGCCAGCAACTCCACGAGCGAAGGTGACGAGACAAGCACCGACAGCGGCGAAGCCGGAGGTGATGACGAGGATGGCCATCGTAGCGGCGGGGCGCGCACGCCAGGTAAGCTGACAATGATGGAAGCATACACCATAGCGATGGACCATGCAGATGAGCGCTTTGGCAAGAATCAAGTGTCAGACAACCCTGAGTTGGCCGCTGCCGCCGAAACAGAACTACCAGGATGGGACAACATTGTGTTGGTTGCAGAGCAAGGGGCTGCTTTGCAAAAACAAGCTACTGTCTATATAGCCAAGAAGTACCCCGTCACAGAAGCTACAGCGGATGGAATTGCAGTTGTGGTGACTTGGACCGGTGACGCACCACCGGGGAACTATGTGCTCGAAGGGGCAATTGACCCACGGGGGCATTGGGCTGTGCGGCGGCAGCGAGTGTTGGTAGAGGAGGGTATGCACACCAGCACTATAAATCTCACTATTGTCAAGCGTACCGGTAAGCTGAAACCGGGCGTCAAGCTTGGGCACTTGCACTTGCTAGATGAGGATTTGTGGAAGCGACAATCACACAGATGTGAAGTGGAAACCACACGGAGCTTAATAGCACTGACTTCAGTACAGGAGAAAGACGAGAAACAGCAGTTGCTAGAAAAGCGCTTGACGGCGATCAAAGCGAGGATAGCACAGATAGAGCGCAATGATCGTCTAGCCACGGTTTGCTTCATGGTTGCTGCTGGTTATGTGACACCAGCTGAGGCGCAAGCGGAGGCGCCAAATGTCATTTCGGGAACGGCAGCGGAGGCTCTGTTTGCTGAGAGCTGCGACGTAGGTTGGGGGTGTGGAGCACAGGTGAACCCTTCTTCAACGTCAACTACTTCAACTAGCAGCATGGCAGACAAAGTCAATTCGGCTAAGTTAAACCCAGTCTCTGATTCACGAGTGCAAACATTGAGTGTAGAGGAGCCCCACGCAGACAAGATAGTGCACAAGGCGCGGCCCCCCGCAGAACCGCCGCCGCCAAATGCTCCTTGCACTGCCGTCCCTGAAACTCACAATAAACCAAAAAAGGAAGCGAAGGTTGATGTAGAATCGCAACCTGGTGTTGGTGCTGACTCATCTGCAGCTCAAGAGTGTACGGACGATGAAGCAGTGCAACGGGCACGGGAGCTGGAATGGCTTGCCGCGTTCCGTGTTGGGGAATTGGAACACTTGACGGAAGTTCAACGAATGCAGTTGACAGATTTGCTTCGCAAAATGGCACGTAAGGGGATCTTCTCACATGATGGTAGGCCAGGAAAAGTGTCGTTGGTCCGCCACCATATTGATGTTGGAGATGCTAGGCCTGTGCGTTCCAGATTGCGAAAGTATAGTCTGAAAGAACTTGAAGTTTTATGGAAGGAAATTGACTTCTTGTTGAAGAAGGGCGTGATTGAGCCGTCAAATTCACCCTGGAACTCTCCTCTCATGATAATACCAAAGCCAGACGGTGGTATGAGAGTTGTGCAGGATTTGAGGGCGGTTAATCAAGCAGTGAAAGAGCGTGGTGGCGGTCAGGATGGGTTTCCGCTGCCGCGCATAGATGAGGTGCACTCAGTGTTGAATGGCTCTGAGTGGTTTAGCTCTATGGACGCGGTTGCTGGATTTTGGCATGTTGAATTGGACAGAGAATCCAGACCAATAACGGCTTTTCAAACCAAATGGGGGTGCTATCAATGGAAGGTGGGACCTATGGGGCTTATGAACATGCCATCTACTTTTCAGCGTCTAATGCAGCTTGCTATGGGGCATGATGCGCTGTGGGTGTACGCCCTGGTGTACATTGACGATATTCTGGTTTTTAGCAAAACCTTCAAAGAGCACATGAAGCACTTGGAGATAGTGTTGAGCCGACTGCTCTCAGTAGGCATAAAGCTGAAGCCGTCCAAGTGTCACTTCGCCATGCGGGAGGTCAAATTTCTGGGTCATGTCGTAGATGCCCAGGGCAAGCGCGTTGATCCATCAAAAGTAGAGGCAATTGAGAAGATACCTTTGCCCTCTGACCTTCATGATGTGCGTTCCTTTTTGTGTATGGCAGCGTACTACAGGCAGTATATCTCCCATTTTTCAACAATCACGGAGCCCCTGGTCAACCTTACTCGCAAAGGTGTACCGTTTGAGCTCTCGGATGATTGCATTGCTGCGTGGCAGGTGCTCAAGGAGGCCTTGAAGACATCCCCTGTTTTAGCACATCCCGATTTGAAAGGCATCCTCAATGGCTCAGTCAAGTTGGTTTTGCAGACTGATGCTTCTGACTATGGACTGGGAGCGGTGTTAACGCAGATATGCCCCACCAACGGAGAGCACCCGATAGGATACTATAGTCGTACTTTGAAAAGTGCTGAACGCAATTATGGTACTTATGATAGGGAAGCGCTAGCAGCAATGGAAGGAGTTCACTACTTCAGACAGTTTTTGCACAATGGTAACACGTTCATCCTACAAACTGACCACTCTGCATTGGCGCACTTGATGGGTGGCTCAGAACCGCGCACCAAGCGGCAGGAACGTTACATATCAGAACTGCAAGAATACAACATGGACATTGTGCACAGGCCTGGTAGAGAGAATGGTAATGCTGACGCCCTCTCGCGTATCAGGGATGGCACTTTCGTCACAGTGTCTGCAGGTGTGGCCTTTTCTAATGATGCAGCGACGACCTCGCAGCATGGGGGGATACAGCGGCCAGCACCTGTTCCGGGAAATTTTTCGTCTGTTGTTTTGCCTGCCGCTTGTGAATGTGACGATGCAGCTGGAGTGAAGATAGTGTCAATCAACATCACAGCAAGCAGGGTGGCTCAGCTGTTCCCAGAAGATGGCGACGAGAACATGGACCTTGAGGCTGAATTGGAGGATGGCCATGAAGACATCAACAACAAGGATACAGGTGGCAAAGTAGATGGTAATAGGCAACGACATCGCGCCGTGTTTGAAGCGGGCGACTTGGTATCTTCGCTGAGCAAGGATGCGGTATTGGGGAAAGTAGCGAAGTACTTGACTACTAGTCTAAGAGCAGGTGGTCCCCCACATGGCCTCTCACCTAGAGAAGTTGAGGATGCTCGCGCATTTGAGCGCGCTGGCTACTACATGCGCAATGGGAGAATGCATTTTGCTGCTGGTGGCAGGTCCCACAAGACAGGCACAGACTTGCTAGTGGTACCGAAGTCACTAAGAGAGCGCGTGTTTGAGGAATGTCATGATGGTGCGATTGGTGGAGGTCACAGTGGCTTTGCTCGCACATATGACAAAGTGAGGCGCAGGTACTTCTGGCCTGGCATGTATTCTGATGTTTTCAAGTGGGTGCTGACTTGCCTGGCATGCCAAAAGCGCAAGTCCAAGCGCGATATGCGTGTGCGTGTGCATGGATTTGGAGATGTAGATCTACAGCATGCGTTTCAATTGGTAGGCTTCGATATTGTGGGACCGCTGCCCAAGACTGCCAGGGGCAACACTTTCATTTTGGTCTTCACGGATTACCTGACTAGGTGGCCGGAGGCCTTTGCGATACCTGACAAATCAGCAGTCACTGTTGCGCGTGTCATAGTCAGTGAGATCATACCAAGGCACGGGTGCCCTCAAATGTTCCTCTGTGACAATGCTAAGGAGTTCAGGGGGTTGCTGATGAAAGAGCTAACTAGGTTAGTGGGCATTGAGCAGCGCTTCACATCCCCTTACCACCCTGCATGCAATGGTCTCACTGAGCGCACCAACGGCACGCTTGTCAACCTTCTGGCAATGATGGTAGAAGACAATCAGAAGAATTGGGACTCAGTCTTACCCATGGCTCTTTTCAACCACAGAGCTTGCACAAACACGACGTATGGCATGTCACCGTTTCGCATGTTATATGGGCGTGAGCCCCTGCTGCCGTTCGAGGCAATGTTGGGAGATCTTCGTGCACCTGAGCTGTCGCGCAGGTGGAAGTCAGCAGCTGAGCACCTGCACGTAATTCATGAGCTCATCAAGGAAGGACACAGGCTGGTACAGGTGTCACTACAAGAGCAGGAGGAGAGGCTACGGGCGGCGGCAGCGCAGGAGAAAGGGTTTGCTCGTCGCTTTGAACCTGGAGATCATGTTCTTGTACACTATCCGCCCGTTCGTAAGGGGCTGAGTAAGAAATTGAAAGCAGAACGCTGGTTGGGTCCATTTGTAGTAGAAAGGCGAATACCTGGGCTAGACACATATGTTTTGCGGGCGACGCATGCAGGGCAAGTCATGTTGAAGTACATCCACTGTAGTAGGCTGAAGCTGGCTACTGAGCGACAACTTGAAGTAGCGGTGCCGCCTCCACCAGATGTACACTTGCCTACGCGTGATCAACAGCATGTGCCCCGTGACCCGGCTGACAGGCCATCAGCGGCTGCAGCACCAGCACCACGTGAAAAATGCCCATATGCTAAAGGTGACATCATAAGAGTTTCATTGGCTGCATGGGTAGATGGCTCTGATGATAGTTGTGATGGCTATGTGGTACACATTGCTTCCAATGGCACGGTGGAATTCATATGCCCGATTGATGCAGCAGAGCCGGATGAGTTGACGGCTCAGCTGCCCTCATTTGCAAACCGCTATAAAGGTCATGCGACTAAAGGCGACAAGCATCTGGCACGTCTCATCTATACACTGCATCATTCGTCACCGTTCCTTGGCGAGCGCACTGGCAGTTTCTGGCAGCCCCTTGCAACAGCACCAGCGGTTCGGTTCTGCAATACCATAGTATATGTCAATTAGAAATATCCAAGTCTTGTTGTTTGGCAGCGTTCCCTACCCCGCGCCTTGCGTGCCGCATGTTTCAGGAGGAGTGTCATATGAGGTGAAGACGGAGTCTTGGCGCGCAGCGGCGGGCGTTCTACATGCGCATCTACCGGTGACGAGATATTCAACTCCGTCTTGGCGCGCAGCGGCGGGCGTTCTACATGCGCATCTACCGGTGACGAGACTTTCAAGCGAAGCACCTTTCAACTTCAACCACCAGCTCAACTTCAGCAAGGGCGCTTCAACTTCAGCTATTGGCCTAGCGCAAGTGTGAGTGAGTTACCACACGGCGCAGTGCGTGCTCCAGCGAGTTGCTGAGCACTGCCAAGGCAAGGGCAGCCTCAATCAGTCGCTGAGCGCTGCCCCAGGCCCGGAGGCGGATTGGGGATTAAGCTATTTGGGACGCACTCATGCGAGCTGCTGAGCGCTGTCAACTTAACGGGCCTGGGCGGACTAGCGTTGCATAGTATGGCCTAGCTACGTCGTGCAAAGCAAGTTGCTGAGCAGTGCCAAGCGCTTGGGGGCGTACTGCGGGAGTCAGGACGGGCGCGCATGCGAGCTGCTGCGCCGCGCGGAGTGTGCGGTGCTCCTCACGTTGCTGAGCACTGCTACGGCTTGGAACAGGGGACGTGGCCATCGTAGCCGCCGACTGGGGGGGGGGGCGTCATGGGGGGATGGGTCGTCAGCCTGGTTGGTAGCGCGCGGGAACTCGGGCCGTATGCCATGAGACTGACCGCAGCCGAACTTCCAGCCTCTTTCCTGTAACGTTCAAGAAACGCGGGGAGAGTAGGCGCCAGGTGTATCGTAGCAGGTGCATAGTCGCGTCTACCAGCGCGCACCTTAAGGCACCGCGTTATGTGACCTATAACAGGGCGTGCATGACACGGGGTGTAGCGCGAGTGCCTCAAGCGGGAGCACAGTAGTGTGGGGGTTGCGTGAGTGCCTCAAGCGGGGGCGCAGTAGTGTGGAGTGCTGGTTTGCATCGCAAGTTGTGCGTTTGTTTGCTAGTGTAGGCAATTACCGGGGCGTATGTAAGTGGTGCAGCCTCTTTGACGGGTGCAGCATTAGAGGCATATAGCCACACACTGGCAGTACTCCCCTCTGTTATTTCAGTACCATGACGTCAACATATGGTGCTGCTCTGCCGCTGCCGGTGTCGCCGCCACCGTGTAGCCGCAGCCGCCGCCTGGAGGGGTAGTATCTGCTTGTGATGCGCAATCAGGTGTTGCAATCGCATCGACAACACTTGGCGCGCAGTAAAGTGGTGCCAGGCGTGCTGTATCTGCTGAGGATTTGCATTGCTTATTTGCGGTAGGCCGGGCTTGCAGTAGCTCCTTGCACGCTTCACTGTTATTTGATCCAGACGGTCGATGACGTCATGGATGGGGGCGTATGTCGTGAAGCGGCCGCCATTAGCGTGCATTAGGATGATAGATGTGTGTTGGCAGCACGTAGCACGCCTTGAGGTGGCCAGGGCTCAATTGGAGAGTTGTGCCCGTATTTGTCAACAGTCACCTCAAGTTGAATGGCAGCAGCGCTCAGCTGCATTTGTGCTTGTGTTCGCCTAATGATCAGAAACCGATCTACATGCTTTAAGGAAGGCTTTTGTCTGCTTTTGCACCGCCACGTTTACCGGCGCCATGGCACTTGGTATCTGGAGAGAGTAGTTGCAAGCGCCGCTGCTTTCTCAAGGCAACATTCGCAGGCTTTAGGCTGTAACTGGAGCAATGGAGCAGTTCCTCACTCCTGAAGAGTCAACACTGTGAGCTGGGACACCACCCAGTCACCACAATGGCGATCTCTGTTGCATAGTCCTGCCCAGATCGCCATTGTGGTGACTGGGTGGTGTCCCAGCTCACAGTGTTGACTCTTCAGGAGTGAGGAACTGCTCCATTGCTCCAGTTACAGCCCAAAGCCTGCGAATGTTGCCTTGAGAAAGCAGCGGCGCTTGCAACTACTCCTCCAGATACCAAGTGCCATGGCGCCGGTAAACGTGGCGGTGCAAAAGCAGACAAAAGCCTTCCTTAAAGCATGTAGATCGGTTTCTGATCATTAGGCGAACACAAGCACAAATGCAGCTGAGCGCTGCTGCCATTCAACTTGAGGTGACTGTTGACAAATACGGGCACAACTCTCCAATTGAGCCCTGGCCACCTCAAGGCGTGCTACGTGCTGCCAACACACATCTATCATCCTAATGCACGCTAATGGCGGCCGCTTCACGACATACGCCCCCATCCATGACGTCATCGACCGTCTGGATCAAATAACAGTGAAGCGTGCAAGGAGCTACTGCAAGCCCGGCCTACCGCAAATAAGCAATGCAAATCCTCAGCAGATACAGCACGCCTGGCACCACTTTACTGCGCGCCAAGTGTTGTCGATGCGATTGCAACACCTGATTGCGCATCACAAGCAGATACTACCCCTCCAGGCGGCGGCTGCGGCTACACGGTGGCGGCGACACCGGCAGCGGCAGAGCAGCACCATATGTTGACGTCATGGTACTGAAATAACAGAGGGGAGTACTGCCAGTGTGTGGCTATATGCCTCTAATGCTGCACCCGTCAAAGAGGCTGCACCACTTACATACGCCCCGGTAATTGCCTACACTAGCAAACAAACGCACAACTTGCGATGCAAACCAGCACTCCACACTACTGCGCCCCCGCTTGAGGCACTCACGCAACCCCCACACTACTGTGCTCCCGCTTGAGGCACTCGCGCAACCCCCCACTACACCCCGTGTCAGAGGAAAGAGGCTGGAAGTTCGGCTGCGGTCAGTCTCATGGCATACGGCCCGAGTTCCCGCGCGCTACCAACCAGGCTGACGACCCATCCCCCCATGACGCCCCCCCCCCCAGTCGGCGGCTACGATGGCCACGTCCCCTGTTCCAAGCCGTAGCAGTGCTCAGCAACGTGAGGAGCACCGCACACTCCGCGCGGCGCAGCAGCTCGCATGCGCGCCCGTCCTGACTCCCGCAGTACGCCCCCAAGCGCTTGGCACTGCTCAGCAACTTGCTTTGCACGACGTAGCTAGGCCATACTATGCAACGCTAGTCCGCCCAGGCCCGTTAAGTTGACAGCGCTCAGCAGCTCGCATGAGTGCGTCCCAAATAGCTTAATCCCCAATCCGCCTCCGGGCCTGGGGCAGCGCTCAGCGACTGATTGAGGCTGCCCTTGCCTTGGCAGTGCTCAGCAACTCGCTGGAGCACGCACTGCGCCGTGTGGTAACTCACTCACACTTGCGCTAGGCCAATAGCTGAAGTTGAAGCGCCCTTGCTGAAGTTGAGCTGGTGGTTGAAGTTGAAAGGTGCTTCGCTTGAAAGTCTCGTCACCGGTAGATGCGCATGTAGAACGCCCGCCGCTGCGCGCCAAGACGGAGTTGAATATCTCGTCACCGGTAGATGCGCATGTAGAACGCCCGCCGCTGCGCGCCAAGACTCCGTCTTCACCTCATATGACACTCCTCCTGAAACATGCGGCACGCAAGGCGCGGGGTAGGGAACGCTGCCAAACAACAAGACTTGGATATTTCTAATTGACATATACTATGGTATTGCAGAACCGAACCGCTGGTGCTGTTGCAAGGGGCTGCCAGAAACTGCCAGTGCGCTCGCCAAGGAACGGTGACGAATGATGCAGTGTATAGATGAGACGTGCCAGATGCTTGTCGCCTTTAGTCGCATGACCTTTATAGCGGTTTGCAAATGAGGGCAGCTGAGCCGTCAACTCATCCGGCTCTGCTGCATCAATCGGGCATATGAATTCCACCGTGCCATTGGAAGCAATGTGTACCACATAGCCATCACAACTATCATCAGAGCCATCTACCCATGCAGCCAATGAAACTCTTATGATGTCACCTTTAGCATATGGGCATTTTTCACGTGGTGCTGGTGCTGCAGCCGCTGATGGCCTGTCAGCCGGGTCACGGGGCACATGCTGTTGATCACGCGTAGGCAAGTGTACATCTGGTGGAGGCGGCACCGCTACTTCAAGTTGTCGCTCAGTAGCCAGCTTCAGCCTACTACAGTGGATGTACTTCAACATGACTTGCCCTGCATGCGTCGCCCGCAAAACATATGTGTCTAGCCCAGGTATTCGCCTTTCTACTACAAATGGACCCAACCAGCGTTCTGCTTTCAATTTCTTACTCAGCCCCTTACGAACGGGCGGATAGTGTACAAGAACATGATCTCCAGGTTCAAAGCGACGAGCAAACCCTTTCTCCTGCGCTGCCGCCGCCCGTAGCCTCTCCTCCTGCTCTTGTAGTGACACCTGTACCAGCCTGTGTCCTTCCTTGATGAGCTCATGAATTACGTGCAGGTGCTCAGCTGCTGACTTCCACCTGCGCGACAGCTCAGGTGCACGAAGATCTCCCAACATTGCCTCGAACGGCAGCAGGGGCTCACGCCCATATAACATGCGAAACGGTGACATGCCATACGTCGTGTTTGTGCAAGCTCTGTGGTTGAAAAGAGCCATGGGTAAGACTGAGTCCCAATTCTTCTGATTGTCTTCTACCATCATTGCCAGAAGGTTGACAAGCGTGCCGTTGGTGCGCTCAGTGAGACCATTGCATGCAGGGTGGTAAGGGGATGTGAAGCGCTGCTCAATGCCCACTAACCTAGTTAGCTCTTTCATCAGCAACCCCCTGAACTCCTTAGCATTGTCACAGAGGAACATTTGAGGGCACCCGTGCCTTGGTATGATCTCACTGACTATGACACGCGCAACAGTGACTGCTGATTTGTCAGGTATCGCAAAGGCCTCCGGCCACCTAGTCAGGTAATCCGTGAAGACCAAAATGAAAGTGTTGCCCCTGGCAGTCTTGGGCAGCGGTCCCACAATATCGAAGCCTACCAATTGAAACGCATGCTGTAGATCTACATCTCCAAATCCATGCACACGCACACGCATATCGCGCTTGGACTTGCGCTTTTGGCATGCCAGGCAAGTCAGCACCCACTTGAAAACATCAGAATACATGCCAGGCCAGAAGTACCTGCGCCTCACTTTGTCATATGTGCGAGCAAAGCCACTGTGACCTCCACCAATCGCACCATCATGACATTCCTCAAACACGCGCTCTCTTAGTGACTTCGGTACCACTAGCAAGTCTGTGCCTGTCTTGTGGGACCTGCCACCAGCAGCAAAATGCATTCTCCCATTGCGCATGTAGTAGCCAGCGCGCTCAAATGCGCGAGCATCCTCAACTTCTCTAGGTGAGAGGCCATGTGGGGGACCACCTGCTCTTAGACTAGTAGTCAAGTACTTCGCTACTTTCCCCAATACCGCATCCTTGCTCAGCGAAGATACCAAGTCGCCCGCTTCAAACACGGCGCGATGTCGTTGCCTATTACCATCTACTTTGCCACCTGTATCCTTGTTGTTGATGTCTTCATGGCCATCCTCCAATTCAGCCTCAAGGTCCATGTTCTCGTCGCCATCTTCTGGGAACAGCTGAGCCACCCTGCTTGCTGTGATGTTGATTGACACTATCTTCACTCCAGCTGCATCGTCACATTCACAAGCGGCAGGCAAAACAACAGACGAAAAATTTCCCGGAACAGGTGCTGGCCGCTGTATCCCCCCATGCTGCGAGGTCGTCGCTGCATCATTAGAAAAGGCCACACCTGCAGACACTGTGACGAAAGTGCCATCCCTGATACGCGAGAGGGCGTCAGCATTACCATTCTCTCTACCAGGCCTGTGCACAATGTCCATGTTGTATTCTTGCAGTTCTGATATGTAACGTTCCTGCCGCTTGGTGCGCGGTTCTGAGCCACCCATCAAGTGCGCCAATGCAGAGTGGTCAGTTTGTAGGATGAACGTGTTACCATTGTGCAAAAACTGTCTGAAGTAGTGAACTCCTTCCATTGCTGCTAGCGCTTCCCTATCATAAGTACCATAATTGCGTTCAGCACTTTTCAAAGTACGACTATAGTATCCTATCGGGTGCTCTCCGTTGGTGGGGCATATCTGCGTTAACACCGCTCCCAGTCCATAGTCAGAAGCATCAGTCTGCAAAACCAACTTGACTGAGCCATTGAGGATGCCTTTCAAATCGGGATGTGCTAAAACAGGGGATGTCTTCAAGGCCTCCTTGAGCACCTGCCACGCAGCAATGCAATCATCCGAGAGCTCAAACGGTACACCTTTGCGAGTAAGGTTGACCAGGGGCTCCGTGATTGTTGAAAAATGGGAGATATACTGCCTGTAGTACGCTGCCATACACAAAAAGGAACGCACATCATGAAGGTCAGAGGGCAAAGGTATCTTCTCAATTGCCTCTACTTTTGATGGATCAACGCGCTTGCCCTGGGCATCTACGACATGACCCAGAAATTTGACCTCCCGCATGGCGAAGTGACACTTGGACGGCTTCAGCTTTATGCCTACTGAGAGCAGTCGGCTCAACACTATCTCCAAGTGCTTCATGTGCTCTTTGAAGGTTTTGCTAAAAACCAGAATATCGTCAATGTACACCAGGGCGTACACCCACAGCGCATCATGCCCCATAGCAAGCTGCATTAGACGCTGAAAAGTAGATGGCATGTTCATAAGCCCCATAGGTCCCACCTTCCATTGATAGCACCCCCATTTGGTTTGAAAAGCCGTTATTGGTCTGGATTCTCTGTCCAATTCAACATGCCAAAATCCAGCAACCGCGTCCATAGAGCTAAACCACTCAGAGCCATTCAACACTGAGTGCACCTCATCTATGCGCGGCAGCGGAAACCCATCCTGACCGCCACCACGCTCTTTCACTGCTTGATTAACCGCCCTCAAATCCTGCACAACTCTCATACCACCGTCTGGCTTTGGTATTATCATGAGAGGAGAGTTCCAGGGTGAATTTGACGGCTCAATCACGCCCTTCTTCAACAAGAAGTCAATTTCCTTCCATAAAACTTCAAGTTCTTTCAGACTATACTTTCGCAATCTGGAACGCACAGGCCTAGCATCTCCAACATCAATATGGTGGCGGACCAACGACACTTTTCCTGGCCTACCATCATGTGAGAAGATCCCCTTACGTGCCATTTTGCGAAGCAAATCTGTCAACTGCATTCGTTGAACTTCCGTCAAGTGTTCCAATTCCCCAACACGGAACGCGGCAAGCCATTCCAGCTCCCGTGCCCGTTGCACTGCTTCATCGTCCGTACACTCTTGAGCTGCAGATGAGTCAGCACCAACACCAGGTTGCGATTCTACATCAACCTTCGCTTCCTTTTTTGGTTTATTGTGAGTTTCAGGGACGGCAGTGCAAGGAGCATTTGGCGGCGGCGGTTCTGCGGGGGGCCGCGCCTTGTGCACTATCTTGTCTGCGTGGGGCTCCTCTACACTCAATGTTTGCACTCGTGAATCAGAGACTGGGTTTAACTTAGCCGAATTGACTTTGTCTGCCATGCTGCTAGTTGAAGTAGTTGACGTTGAAGAAGGGTTCACCTGTGCTCCACACCCCCAACCTACGTCGCAGCTCTCAGCAAACAGAGCCTCCGCTGCCGTTCCCGAAATGACATTTGGCGCCTCCGCTTGCGCCTCAGCTGGTGTCACATAACCAGCAGCAACCATGAAGCAAACCGTGGCTAGACGATCATTGCGCTCTATCTGTGCTATCCTCGCTTTGATCGCCGTCAAGCGCTTTTCTAGCAACTGCTGTTTCTCGTCTTTCTCCTGTACTGAAGTCAGTGCTATTAAGCTCCGTGTGGTTTCCACTTCACATCTGTGTGATTGTCGCTTCCACAAATCCTCATCTAGCAAGTGCAAGTGCCCAAGCTTGACGCCCGGTTTCAGCTTACCGGTACGCTTGACAATAGTGAGATTTATAGTGCTGGTGTGCATACCCTCCTCTACCAACACTCGCTGCCGCCGCACAGCCCAATGCCCCCGTGGGTCAATTGCCCCTTCGAGCACATAGTTCCCCGGTGGTGCGTCACCGGTCCAAGTCACCACAACTGCAATTCCATCCGCTGTAGCTTCTGTGACGGGGTACTTCTTGGCTATATAGACAGTAGCTTGTTTTTGCAAAGCAGCCCCTTGCTCTGCAACCAACACAATGTTGTCCCATCCTGGTAGTTCTGTTTCGGCGGCAGCGGCCAACTCAGGGTTGTCTGACACTTGATTCTTGCCAAAGCGCTCATCTGCATGGTCCATCGCTATGGTGTATGCTTCCATCATTGTCAGCTTACCTGGCGTGCGCGCCCCGCCGCTACGATGGCCATCCTCGTCATCACCTCCGGCTTCGCCGCTGTCGGTGCTTGTCTCGTCACCTTCGCTCGTGGAGTTGCTGGCTGATGCTTGCGCGCTGGTCTCGCAGGCGGTCTTCTTGGCGTGGTCTGCTGTGGAGGGCTGCGGCCCTGGCTCCCGGTTGTGGTTCGCCGCCCCCATCGCGAAGCCCTGCTTGTACTTCAACTTGCGCAGGAAAGGCATGCCTTGCAGGTGTTGTGATACGAGGACAGGCCCCACCGAGGTGCCTCCCTGTGGGTGGTCGTCAGGGAGGTCATAGGGACCCAAGGTCTGCACAAACAAACCATCCTCGATCATGCGAGGCGGTATGGGTGCCTGCTGGCGCTGCAAGTCGAACAGCACCGGCTCTGTACGCAGAGTGCGAATGATGAATGACATCACTGGGGCAAGCAGTATCTGACCACTGCCCTTCGCCAGTGTTGACTGTGTGATGCCTGGTGGCACCTTGAGCCACCACAGACCATTGGCCCGCAGTAAGTCTGCCTGCGATGGAGCATAGCGTTGAGTGGCATTGTACTGCGTGTCCCCCTTTCGCATGTCACTGTCTGATGGTTCACGGAATGCATGAAAGTGACGCGCAACAAGGGTTGGTACACTGCGCGTCATCTCATGCGTCCAGCGCGCTGTGGCATTGCGAGGTGGCAGCACAAACACTGGGTTAGTGACACCCCACATCTCCATGGGGGTGATCTGCAGTTCGTGCTTGTCCTTATGCTTTGCGCGCTCCACCTTGTGAGCCACGCGCTGGAGCGCGTCCACCACACTCTGATCACCCTTCATCATGAGGAGGAACACTCGGTTGCGCAGGTTAGGGAACCCCAGGTTTTCACCCGAGAGCTCAAATGACAATATGTGATAACCTGCGTTGAGCGCTGCCTCCAACGCGAGAACTCCACTGACAGTCAGCCCCAGCTCTGGCGCATTTTCAATTAAGAGTCGCTTCACTCCCTTCTGTACAGCCTTGTGCACCAGCTGTGGTGTGGTGCTTGCGGTCACCAGATCTGGGTCCAGCTCGACTATCTTGTCCCACACTTCATCAGAGGTGTAGTCCCCTATAAGCGTAGGAACCGTGGGGTGAGATGCACGAAAAACTTTGGCGAAGTCTTCACTGGTCTCTACTGCCATTGCCACTTGTGCTCCCCCCATTATTGCACCCATTACGGAGCTGCCAATCCCCCCCCCCAGGTCTACCACCTTTAGGTTAGGTACCAGCATTTGCTCTACGTTTGGGTACTCACCATGTTCAACTGCCGAGATCTGAGACCAGCGATCGACATGGCAATTCTCCAGCACCCAGTCTGACCCCCCTTTTTTGTTGTAGCAGCCCAAGCGCCTGTTCTCAGTGAGCTCTGAGGCAGCTACACAAATCTCTGTCTCACTGTCTGAGGGGTAGTCTGCTTCTGAATCAGAAGTCAAGTCTGTGTCATCATCATCACTTTCCGACCAGTCAGTTGCTTGCACATAGTCATCCACCAACTCTGCGCTGCTTGCATCGGAATCAGAGTACACTGACTCTACTTCAACAGTCTTGTCAGTGCGCCAACACGGACATGACACGTCAGTCTCCCAGCCTGTTTTCGGCAGTGCTTCCACGCTCACAACACGCTCATCCTGCTCATTGTCAAGGTCAATGGGTGGTTGTACTTGTACTTTCTCCGCACCTACTCCTGTTCCAAGCACAAACTTTGGCCCCGGCTCTCCATCCTGTGTGAGTGGCGCGTCGAGCAAATCTGCAGGCAGTGCTCCAAACTCAAACTTCAACGTGTCAGGCGCCGACGCTGACCCGTTGCAGCTGGTGTAACTGCTGCTGTTGCTGTAGCCGCTCTTGCATCTGCTGCTGCATGTGTAGCTCCGCCAGCCTTGCCGCTACCGCTGCCTCCTGGCTGCTCACTGTACGATCTTGCAGCTGCAATACCCTCAGGTTTTCCTCAGCGACCCTTTCTTCTGTCTCCGCTAGACGCGTTTTGAGTCGTCGCTGAACACCAATTAGGCGCTCGCTGTCTGTATAGAAGTGCTCCAATGCATCGCATACACTCCAGAACTGCGGCTCAATCTGCGATCCCTTCATTTCCTCCATTCGCTGCCAGCTGCTGTATGGATTTCGTCCAACTGTGACAAGCCAGTTGTGAATTTCCAATGCCTCCTCACGACTTATAGCAGCACGTTCCTCCCCCCACACCATTTTGCTGCAAGCAAGAAGGCGTGCACGTGCTGTTGTTGAACCGATGCCGGCGTGCACCTACGGTTAGGCACGTCGCTGCACGCCAAAGCAGCGTTGCTGCTGCTGTTGCTGAACTGAAGGTGGCGCAGTAGTGTCGCTGTAGCTCGCCACAACTAGCACACGCCCCCAGCTGTTGAAATCCCGAAGCTCCGCCGACTGCCCCTGCTTGATGCTGCAGCACGAGCTCAACGGAGCTTGGCGCCGCGTACTGCTGCGCTAAGCCTTCCCAGAGTGTCTCCTGGCTGGCTAAAGACTGCCGAGATCTGCCATCATAAGCATGAGTTGCCTCACTGCTGTGTTTATGAACTACGCTAGAAACTACACACCTTACGACTCCTGAGACCTCAGTTCCACATGCCCATGTGCTGTGTGCAAACCCATATCAAATGAGAGCATAGCCAGCGGCCAAAGGCAGTGGAGAGAAGTCCTGTCAGGAAGTCATGGTGTTGGGTATCTTGTATAGAGCACAAAAGGCATGTCGTGTACCAAGCGGTTACACAACCCTACTTCAACAACGGCTCCACCTAGGGTCGCCTCACCACATCAACAATTGACGCCTTTTGCCAGACCTTGAACTTGTGTCTTTAACATTGGGCAAAGCTTAATGTTGCCGTCAAACTTTGTCAGATGAATAACTGTGCAGCGAAGCTGTCACGTGCTGTTGTCTTTCTGTGCTGTAGATGGTACATCAGCTAAATCAAGAAACAGCTCGGGCTGCCATTCGGCATGAGATTCATGAGCTTCAGAAGGATGACAGGAGACGCAAACTACCACTGTACATCATTGCAGGCCAAGGTGGTGGCCAATTGGTAGCTGCCGTATCTGATACACTCAGGTCTGAGCGCATCCAATATTTCTTGTTACGGCCTGGTGTAGTTGTGGTCCCTTCTCCTGATGCGCAATAATCATCATCAGCATGTGCCTTGGGTAGGAAGCAGAGATGGCGCGTAGTGCCATTGTCGAACAGCTACGCGCGAGAAATTTTTTCGACAAGTACGCGTACGAGTATTAATATACTGGTGAGAGCGGCTACGGGTACGAGTTAAACCTGTGCTCGAGACAACGGGTACGCGTATACCTGTGGAACAGGTTATTGCTGGTCAAACAGGTGTTTTTGCCTGCTTCAATGAGTTTTTGATGGCTTTCACCAGATTCTTCGCAGCAATGTCCTATTTCATGCATCACATTACAAGACGCTTGAATCTGCTTTGGGGAAATCGTCTGGCTCGTTGGCTCGAAAGCCGTGCGTGCCTTACTACTAGGGCACGAAACACGGGTGCAATGTACTGACTTAGATGAAAGCGTTGAGTAGCTGGCATGCACAATGTAAATGCACCTTACTGACATGCACATCTCTTTGGCAGTAGCTCTCGGCCAGCGCAGCGTGGCGTTGAGTCGGTGAAACGAAGCTGAAGCTCGCTATGAGAAGCCACTGCGTCCGAGCCGAGCCGCTACGGGGTCAGCTATATAGAAGATGCGTTATCTCGTCGGTGCTTGCTCGCAATCGCAGTTGCAACGCACGCTCACGCTCCTGGCTCCTTCCTTGTTCAAAACTTCGGCCCAACCCAACTTCAACGGATTTATTCTCGAGAAGCTCGCGAAAACAAGCACGCAATGTGTACGAGATTTTCACTCGTACTGCGCGTTATCTGCTGTGGACCAGTGCAGGTTTTGCTTGTTGCCTCACACGACAGGTTACGCGTACGAGTTATTCCGTGGCCACGGGTACGAGTTAAAACGCGCGTCAAAAACTCGTACCTGTACGCGTGCCACAGGTGTACGCGCTGCCTCTGGTAGGAAGACTGATGGGGGTCGGCTACATTGCATTGGTGACGCATTATATTCTGCACAGGAGCAGCTTAGGCTGTCAGTGAGTCTGAAAGGCAACAGCACATACTATGCGCATACTCCCGCTGCCTGTTAGTCAATGGATGTTGAGCACTGCTTGCTGTGCACATCTTAAGATCATGTATGATTGTATCATGCTTCAAGCAAGTGCGAGGTGAGAATATGTGTGCTGTCACAGTGCTCTGGTCACCACAACAACTGCCCTGTTGGTCAACACACAGTCGGTGAAGGTAAATCATAAGCAGCCGTGTGCGCATGTCCAGGCCAGTCTGAGACTCTCAGAGCTAGTAGTTAGACTTTCATGCTTTGATTGCAATGCTAGTCTGAGAGTAACTGTTGCAATTGTAAAGTTGCTGCAGCTCCATGCATGGTCAACGTCCTGCAGGTGATCACCTGTATCACTGGCTCTCAGCATGGTGCTCAGCTTAGGCGATTGGCAATATCAAACTCAAAGTGGTCAGCATAGCCGTTGGGCTCAGCATGACCAGCATGACTTCATGCGTATTACTATTAGCAGCTGCTATTTGTTCTGTGAGGATCGCCACCGCCGGGGCGGCATCGCGGCCTAGGCTGCCGCTGATGCAGTTGCCGCTGCCAGTGGCGGAGCGGTTGCGCCTTCAACCGCCATTGCCGCTGTTTCCGCTGCTGGTGCTGTTGGTGCACCTAGTGCTGCTGCCGCTGCTGCAGCTGGCGCCGCTTGTGTTGCCGCATCCTCAGCAGCGTTGTCTGCACCTTGAGGAGTCGCCTGCCGCAGCATCCCCGGGGGCCCGCCCATCCAGAGGGTGCTGGTTGCAGCCGCTAGCGCTTGCAGCGTGCCCGCCACATACGCAGCATGAGAGATGTCGCAGGCGCTGGTAATGTCAAGGCCGCCATGCCGTGTTGGGAGTCGCGCTTGTTGTAAGGCTGGGCCGTTCGCTGCCATACGGAAGCGAGCACCGCTTTGCTCATACTCAGGCTGGCGTCAGATCTGGCCTGGTGGCTGCAGGCCCATTGAGTGTTCGAGCACCCACTGCGTGACCCAATCCCACTCCTTGGCGGCTGGCGCTGTCCGTGTAGTGGGAATCATTATGGTGCGCAGGCAGTAAGTACGGCATATGCGAGGCACCACCGTGACACCGTAGCGCAGTAACCTGAACACAGCCCTCGGAGTTGCTCTGCAAATCGAGCCCCTGCCCCGCCTGCAGCCACTTCCCTGCGCAGCAATGGCATGCCTCCACAAATCTGCTTTGGCCCAACGGCACCCCCCGCAACACAGCTCCGCGATTCTGATTTTCATCCGTGTCCCCCACTAGCTGAACGCCTACTGGTTGGCAACTGCTGCAGCAGTTCAAGTTGCCGCTCGTGGTCTATCACCACTGGTGGCACATATATGGATGTCCCCCCTCAGGCTACCAGGCAGCGCACGTGACTCGATGAGGTTTAGCTCCAGCCCCACCTTCGCAAAGTGTTGTTTGAGCTGCGCCATCGCCTGCATGTCATCCTGAGTCAGCGTGCAGGCACCTGTTTGGACACTGGCGTCGTCCATGTAGGCGTCCATCCGCCTGCGCGCGCGCTGCGCTGCCGCCTCCGAGTCCTCATTGAACCGTTTCAAGCACTAAGCAATGGCACCGCAGAAGAGCATCGGTGCCGCGGGGTCCCCCTGCTTATATCCGTGCTGAGACTCGATAACGCGCGTGGAGCCGTCGATGTGCTGGAACAGCAGGCGCCACCGTCGGCGAGTGCGCACGTACGTACATCATACGATACACTTCGAGGTATATGTACATACATTAAATTTTTCAAACGTATGGTTAGCAAACGGCCACACGGTGATAACGCGTGCCATATGCTTAGGGTATGCTGAACAGTGACAAGTGGCATCGTCACCAGCCTTGCCTGCACTTGAGCAAGTGACTATTGCACGGGATCCGGTGGTGAAGTGACTCTTTATTGGCCAAAGGCAGTTTTTACAACCGTTACGCTGCAAATGAGATCGAGAGACGTTAAAGTTCAAGCCTGTACTCAATTGGATGGAGTAATGTTGCTTCGACAGGTATGATTCGACCACAGTGTGCGATGTCTTCAATTTAGATTGCGAAGAATTTTGCAGGTATGTAAGCAAGCTGACAAGCTGATCTCAACGGAAGTGGGCAGGTGGCAGATTTGCAGAAACAACTGTGCAGGCGCGTGCGGATTCTTGCTTTACGTAGCGGATAGCGTTGTGTTGACTCAGCAGCATCAAGGCCGGCAATATTAGAATTGAGGGAATAGACTCCCCCCCTGCCGCCTACCTCTTGTCGAACGAAACATCAACTTGGGGCGCGTCACTACCGCTTTCTTTCTGACCCAATGTTCTAAAGTCCGCACTCCTGTCCTCTGTAGCCTGTCCGTTGAAGCACTCACCAGGGGCATCAGCAGAGCAGTGACGCGGCCAAAGCACCGGCGACATTCAATATCCTGTTTCAGGTTAGCACAGTGCGCATGCAGCTGGATGACTTGACTCAGCGTTCGAATATGTCAGGCACGTGGCCCCCTGTCGCTCGAGTTCGTTCAACAGAGATAGATGCATGCTCGTGTTGGTTGTTTTGCATTTGACTACGTGATCTCCGTAGTGCGCTCGCCAGTGTCGTACCGTTGACCGCGCTGGTCAAGCGTGGACGCCTCGAACATCAGCAGGCCGAGGCATTCTATTGTTTAGTGCGCACTGTGCTATGTGGTAGGGTTCGATTTAGTTGGA
This sequence comes from Tribonema minus, assembly GCA_017506865.1. NCBI lineage: Eukaryota > Xanthophyceae > Tribonematales > Tribonemataceae > Tribonema > Tribonema minus. Next base: position 44,419 of record JAFCMP010000076.1, read on the forward strand.
TGCGGCTGACTCAATTGTGCTTGCCAGCATCACCCCTAATGCGTATCCTTACATTCACACTCTGCTCTGCTTCTGCGCAGCACTTCTGAAAAATGATGGACCCGGCGAGCAACCAGATGTCGCAGTGGGCACAGCAGAACAAAGACAACAGTCCCGCCACGCTCTCTGCAGGGCAGCCTGTGGACAACTTGACGGAGTCTATGACAGTGGGACCTCGGGGGCCCATAGTTCTTAATGTGAGTGCATGGCGTGCCAACACCCAATCCACCAGGCATTACATGTCTTGCAAGGCTGTGGTCACTGACAGCACCCGATGCCACACTTGTGGTCGAAATGCTTTCTACTGTGTGGTCGCCAGTGTCGTCTACCAGGCCACATGATGCCTGAGTGTAGTATATATGTAAGTAGGCTCTTCAGCTGCATCATATCTCAGCAGAAGCGTTCATCTCATTCTTGCATGGACCATCAAGCTGTCGCCGTTACCACGCCAGCGATCTCTCTGGCGATCTGAGATCAGGTGAATGGTCAGTTTGCTGCTGTGGTATAAAGTGCAGTAGCCACCGCAGCACCCTGTTTTGTCGGATAATAGGCTGCACACCTGACATTACTACTCTCGGCACGGACACGCAATGCAACTGGCACGCACGCAGCGCCTGCACCTAGTGTGCAGTTGATGTTGGCAATGCCTTCCATACGCTAGCGGTACAGTAGCTACCTACCTGAAACAATTGGGATTAAGGCAGGGCACTCCCCTTCCCTGGCAGGCACCTGTTTGTGCCTCTTTGCAATGGCAACAAGTGTTCTCTTGTGCACAAGCACATGGCTTCATGTCTCCTCAAAGCCGCAGCTACGGTGTCGTCAATGCAGAAGCATGCGGCAGTCAGGTCTGCAGAGGTTGAATGCCGCCACGCATGGCGTGCGTCAAATGCGCACAGCTGCATCCCAGAAAGCAAAACTAGTTCACCTCAGGTGAATTTGCCTGTTCAGTTTCAAGTGGTATGCTTAGGGTTAGGGTTAGGGTTAGGCCTAACTCTAACCCTAAACCCAAAAATACTGGATCAAAAGAAATTAGCGCTCTAGGTGACAAGGTGTGGTTTGCTGCCAGCGCCTTCCACCAATAATGTGCTACCTATGTACACGCCAAGTTATGCTGCACCAACATGTTGAGCTAAACCTGCAACATGAGCCCCAATGCCGTCTATCACACGGCACAAACGTACCCTTGCCTGTCGCTCAATGACCACTGCTGATGTATCCACCAGCAACCACATGATGCTCATCAGCACATCCAATATGCAATATCAACATGCACATGCTGACCTGTTCCTCCCAATGCTTACTCATCTCGCAGGACTTGGTCTTGATCAACAACCTGGCCTCCTTTGACCGCGAGCGCGTCCCGGAGCGCGTCGTGCACGCCAAGGGCTCCGGCGCCTTTGGCTACTTTGAGGTCACCACAGACTACCTCGCGCAGTTCTGCCGTGCCAAGATGTTTGACAAGGTTGGCAAGCGCACACCCATGCTGGCGCGCTTCAGCCAGGTGTCGCTGGAGTCGGGCTCTGCGGACACGGTGCGCGACCCCCGCGGCTTTGCGCTCAAGGTGAGCAATGCTGCTTCTGATGAGTCAGGTACATCCTCTGACCATTTCGCAATTAATGAGATGGGCTTCACAACACTGGTGTGGTTATAGGGGTGTGCGTGGTCTCCGTTCTATGTCTGTTGCAGTGTTATACAGAGTGGTTGATGTGTCTGGGCAATGCCGATCATAATCCCTGAAGGTGGAACTGTCAATGAAGCAGCTGAATCGCAGACGTGTGCAGCAAGCCCACAGGAAGGGTTTGAGAGATATCATGACCCAGTGTTGAGGGTGATTCCCTCATCTGATTGGCCAAGAGACCGAAAGAGTCTGGGCGATCTTGTTATCTCACTCTTTGATTTGCTTGCTGTTTGGGGCCACTGAGTTTGACGCACTCAATGTATGAGTACCCACAACCTCTTGGCGCAGTTGAACTTCTTCAATGAACTCCTTTAATGACTTTAGCTCATGTCTTCCTGTTGTCGCCTCACATGACGCCAGTTTTACACGGAGGAGGGCAACTGGGACATGGTGGGCAACAACACACCCATTTTCTTCATCAGCGACCCCATGCTCTTCCCAAGCCTGATCCACGTCAACAAGCGCAACCCGGTGACGCACTTGAAGGACCCTAGTGAGTGCTTTACACCATGCATGTTGCACCAACATGTTGTGGTGTGCTGCTTGAGATGTTGATGCTCCGCAACTGGCTGAGAATTGCATGGTCAATATGAAGGTTTATTGTCTGTGAATGTGTGTGTCACGCTAATTCAGAGTACTGCGTCATGCATGTACACACCAAACATTGAGCAGAGGGTTAGGGTTAGGCAGATTCTCAGTCAGGCACATGCGAGCAGGCACTTAATATCCACCTTACGATACATTCAGCAAGGTGCAGGTGCTGCAGCAATGTGGCTGCATCCATCTCGCAAACATTCCATGTTTCTGTGCTGGGGAGCTCCAAGCTTAGGCTTTAGCATGCACAACTCTGGTTATGACAATACTCAGGAAGCGTGAGATCTGACAGTCATTGTGCCACAAGCAGGTAGGTAGGATTTCATGGGTATGGTGAGCGTCGGTACATTATGCTTGTGCAGATGCCTTGTGCTTCAACTTTTCAATGGCCATGGCTCATTGTCCTTGTGCATTACAGACATGAAGTGGGACTTCTTCAGCCTCAGGCCAGAGAGTGTGCACCAGGTGAGGTGTCACAGCCAGCACAAGTGATCAGTTTACCCTGTGTTCACAGCTTTGCATCTGGCAGAGTGGACATTTGCAAATGTACATCGGTATCAGCGCCACCCGAGCTGAATTCACCAAGTCCACCTTTTTGGCCAGCATTTGAGCTCTAAAATTCATGCGGTGATAGCTGCAATGTTGATCCAGCTATGCAGGGCTAGGAAGGAGTTATGGTTAGTGGAAATACGCTCAATGCTAGGAGCAGGTTCCTGGTAGGCATGTAGGCTATGACTTAGCCCTACAGTTAAGTTGTGCTGTAGGGTATACCTGCAGTGCCCGGTAAACTTACTTCTGGCACTCTGCACCTTTGGCTGGGGACTGCCGCATATAGTAAACACACATGCATCTCACGCTCAAAATGCTGGTGTTCTCTTGTGACGTGTTCAGGTGACGCGCCTGTACCACGACCTGGGAACCCCAGATGGTGAGTGTGCACTACTTGATGACCAGTGCTTGCGACAGGAGCTTGTGTAGATCGAGTTGTTTGCGACACAACAACTGCTCTGCTGACTTTATTGTGATGAAGAGACTGCAAATTCACAAATTAACAGCTTATTGTGCACATGAATGTGATGAGGCCCAGTCGACACACGTCAATAGCGACAAAACACGTCAAAAACAGAACTGCTGCTGCAGTTGAAGCTTGTTCTTCGATGTTGGTGCATGGACACTCATACATTCAATGCAGTGCTGTGGTGATCATTCGTGACCACCCTCCAAGTCGCAGTGCCAAATTTCCCCTAGCTTACACTTGTCTGCCATCTACTGGTATGCCTTCTTGCAGGCTGGCGCCACATGGATGGCTTCGGGTCCCACACATTCAAGGTGAGTTCGCACCCATCATTCATGTTTGCTGATTCCTTGCATCTACCTAGTTCCTTTGATGTTCAGCTGCAAGAAGAACTCTGAGGATAGATGAGCAGCATATGTGTCCCAACAATTGTGGTGATGAGAACAAGCAACAAGCAGCTGGGCAGTGGCCGCACATGCTCATATTTGCTGACAGAATCACTTTTGGCGAGCATGGATTGGAAGCCATTCTGTGGTGATCGGCACGGTATGCTCTGAGGACCACCAGACGTAGTAGTCACTATGCAAATTGGAGTAAGAGTAAGGTGCAGGGGCTTCCACATCTAGTTTTGTGCAGGACTGGCCATAACATGCTGCACTTAACCTGTGGGCAGTGTATGCATGCTGTGCTAGTGACTAAGCAGCATGCATCACCAAACCACAAGACAATGACCTTGTGCACAATTTTGTGAATTTATTGATGGATCTTTACGGCTTCAGTCCTACAACTACTGCTGTTAAATGCGTCAGCTTGCGGTGGGCCCCTGCAGGAAGTGCACTACGCTACAGGTGCATGGGCCCCAGTCATCAAGTGGGAAACCACAGAAATGGGTGCATGCACTACAAGATATGATGTTGCTCTGCAGTGACATTGCAAGGGCTAATTTGTGCATGTGCGATGTTTGTTTGTCCTTTGTGGCCTGCAGAACGTCAACTCTAAGGGCGAGGCATTCTTTGTCAAGTACCACTTCCGGACAGACCAGGTGTGTGCATCAGCACAAGCGCTTGCTGGCACAGCAGCCATCGACATTGCATGGCTGTGATGTGTAAACACCTAATATCATGTGTATACCTTTACTACAGCAAGAGTGCAGAAGTCAGGAGAACAGCAACCCTGTGCTGTGCTGGTTCAGCTGTTGCAGCCATGAGAAAAGCTGCTTGCAGCGTGTTGATTGTTTGCGAGGTCAACTGATACCAATCACCTACTTGTATTTGCAGCAGTTCTTGTAGTTGCAAGGGAATGCACTGTCCACTGGCATGCTGACACTACTGTTCTCACTTATTTGTATGTGCTCACTTGGTTTTTGACAGGGTGTGAAGAACCTGCCAGCTGCCAAGGCCGCTGAGATAGCAGGCATGGACCCTGACTACGCCACCCGTGACCTCTTCAACGCCATCGCGGAGGGCAACTGCCCATCCTGGACCCTCTACGTTCAGGTATGTATGTCAACAATGTGTTTGTGCTCTGGTGCAACTGGTTGCTCTCTTAGGTTTCACCAGTTTCCAAGTCAGGGCAAGCACCACCTGCTGTTGCGTGCGCGTAATGCATGACCCCGTAGGCTTGGTAATCCAGGCAGCAATTGCCTGCCAATGTTAACAAGGTTAATGCATACCCTGCAGCCTTTCAGACCATGCACTTTCAGCATATTCTGTCAGCAGAATGGCTTGGCGCACGCTACCCACATTCTATATCTGTTGTGCCTGAATGTTTTGTGTAACCTGCGCTGACAACGATGGGTTGATATCCTGCTCTCTCAACACGTAACACATCGGGCTTATGCGTGTAGTCTATGGCTTCTGTGCTGGTGCTTGACAGGTTGCAACGCCTGAGCAGGTGAAGCAGTTCCCATTCAACCCCTTCGACGTCACCAAGGTGTGGTCAGAGGAGGACTACCCGCTCAAGGAGGTAAGCAAAGGTTTGCCTGTTCACGTGAAAGATCACCATCAGCACGGCGCTTCTGAGCAGCAGAATTGTTTGTGTGGTTTCACTGCAGCTTACTTCAGTATACTCCTATACCGCATATTGCTGGTCTGCTTTTTGTGCCAGCTCCGCATTTGAACTGTGTGTGTACTTCTACATACTTTGTATACATGCCTGCTGCGTGATGAGCATACATGATGAGCTTGACCCATGGCTCAACTGATCATTGCACTCAGGTCGGGCGCTTCACGCTGAACAAGAACCCTACCAACTGGCACATGGACATCGAGTCTGCTGCCTTCAACCCTGGCAATCTGGTACCCGGCATCGAGCCATCCCCCGACAAGATGCTGCAGGCCCGTCTCTTCAGCTACGGCGACACACAGAGGTAACTGCAATGAGTGTAGTTATTCAAATCTATTCTTTGGCAGTATGATTGAAAGCCCAAGGCTGCATGTAGCAGCGGTTCAGGCAGCTGGTGATTCAAGGTCCTTGGTTGTGGTATGGTATGGCGCTGTCCTACGTCGCTGTGCTACGCGTTCGTGCTGCAGGCCCATCTTCTAGAGATCGACCATTAAGAATTTGCAGATGTCATGTAACTGACAGCTTTCATCTGCCTTCATGCCACAGCTCGCCTCACTGACTGGTGCAAGGTTGACCGTTCGAACGATCTAGCTTTGCATTGCAGGCTTGCGTATAACTCTCAGGATTACCTCTACTGCGTACCAAACTTGCAGAGCCTGCAATGATGTCATGCATTTGGCGTTATGGTTCAACTCTTGATGTGGAGGTTGCATCGTACCCCAATACGTCTACTTTGTACTCTAATATGTCTGCATCATCACCAATACGTCTGCATTGCTGCATGGTTTGTATGTGCGGACAGGCAGTAGGCCATATGTAGCAGAATATGCCCTCAACCTGGTTCAAATCTGCAGATCGCACAATAACTTGTATAAAGCGATTGGTCACCACCGGCATGTGTGTTACGCAATACCGTATGTGTCACGTAGGTACCGCCTGGGGCCCAACCACGAGCAGCTGCCTGTCAACAGGCCACTCAACTTCCCCAACCCCAACTACCAGAAGGATGGGCCGCAGCGCGTGGACAACCAGGTGAATCACTGTGACTCTCCTCAATGAAATGGAATGCTGCAAATGAAAGCAACTTTGGTGTAACCGCAAGACATCATGCCCTTTGTGGTCATCAGCTAGTAGTGAACTTTGGTACTGGCATAGTTCAAGTGCTGTTGGTAGTAACGGTAGCTGGCATTGGCGAAGTTCAAGTGACAAAGGCATGAGTGTTGTTGATGGCTCTGACTGCTCGTTGGTGGCTTTGAACTTGACGGGCGCAACAAATGTTTCGAACAAAGATGGCTGTATTGGTGAGGCATGTGGTATTGTGAAAGTCTAACAACCCCACAGCTGCACTGCCATCGTTGCGGGTGGTTGCATGCGCTTTGATTTTATTTTGATTTCTTGCATATCTTTGTGTTCATTGTTTCACATTAAGCTCTGCATGTATATGCACTTGAACCACAAGCCCCTTGTCTTAAGCACTGTGTGTTGAATGGATGTGTGCTGATTGAAACAGGATGGCAAGCCCAACTACTTCCCCAACAGCTTCAATGGCCCTGGCGAGGCGCCCTCTGCAGCATGGGACGTCAATGACACTGCCTCTGGCAATGTGGCCAGGTACCCCATCGACACCGACCACTACTGGCAGTGCAAGGCCATGTGGGACCAGGTCAGTCTCATGTGATGGACACGCTGCTGACCTCCATTATATGTTATTTGTACTTTGAATATCTCACAGATGCTGTAGCACTCATGAATGAATCATGATGTGTGCTTGGCAGTTCTGGGTTCAAAATTCTTCTTTGGCTTCTCAAAGGAACTTTGACTGCTCTGTTTAAGTGACATGTGTGTACAATTCCTCTCTCTGCCTCCACGCATCATTTTGCCCCAGCACATGCTTTGAAGCACATGGCATTAACACGTGTCAGTACGGCATGTTTTGTATGCACTTGGCAATTGGTGTGCTTTATGAAGCTTTTGTGATGGCGTAGAGCTTAGGCCCTCATTGCACAGTCCAGTACATGAGTGACTTCCAACCATTCTGTTTATCACATTGCGTGCCTCGCCATGCAGATGACCCCTGATGAGCAGGACAGGCTGACCACCAACATGGCCGAGAGCGTCAAGATGGCAGCAGAGCCCATCCGCAACCGCTGGTACGGCGTCCTTGAGAAGGTTGACAAGACCTACGCCAGCCAGGTGCACCAGAAGGTGGACCAGGCGCACAAGGAGGGCAACATAGTCGGTGCGGTGACTCTGGCTTAAGCTCCAGTGCCTATTGCAAGCCCAGCTGCAGGCGGCTGTTTTTGGGGTTCGCTGTAACGGTGGCTTCGTGAAGTTACACAACGATGGTAGGCAGCTGTCCTTTCAAGCACTTTGCATAGGGGGGTGAGCCACAGGCATGCAGAGGTCGATGGTAGCACGGGCGCTGGTTGTAGTGCTGCCTAGGCATAGTTGTGTTCACCAGCGCTAGCTATGGCGGAGTTTATCATACACCGTGATGGTATACATACGATGTGCAGAGTTGTACGGTACATATCGCGATTACATTTTTTGAGGTATAGCTGTGCATGTTGTGTATGAAGGCGCTTTGACAGCCGTCGCAGGAGGATCACACATTGTACAAGGGCCGGTGGTTTGTGCCCATATACGTGCCAATGCATACATTACCAGTCACACGAGGTTGGACAGTAGTTGGATGCTGTGCAGGCGCTTCACTGCTGCAGGGTCATCACCAGTATGACAGCGATACATGATTTATGAATATATGCCATGAGCCATAAACACGGGGTGTTGTAATTCCGGTTATGCCTATCTTTAGCATGTGCATTATGCATGCCATCTTGCTCTGAATTCCGAGTGGATTGGCCCATCATGTTTGTGTTCACTACATTCTAATTAGCACACATGTTTATGCTCTGCATGTATGCGGTACTGAAAAAGATGCTCATGTTTGATGCGTTTGCTCATTGCGATCAAATGATTGCAATGGCGTACAGGCTTATCGGGCTGCATGGCGCTTGGCTGAGCCAAAGTCATCTGCGTGCGTTTCGTATGTGGGGAATTTCAAAATATGTTGCTGATGTTTTGCCGGGAACCAGTTTGTTTGGTTGGCAAGAGTGATTGTGTTGCAAGTGCCTGTTCAAAAATCTGCAAACTTCGATGATATGAAGCTATCAGTTTGAAGCATACCTTGCCACCAAATTTATCCAATGGTATTAGTGGGCATACTCAATCGACACATGACATTAGAGTGTAATTGTTGCAGCATATGATGTATATGCAGTACTACTCTTGCAGTGAACCTGCCAAGCATCTGACTGCATCGTAGCAGGTCATACTCATCAATATTCACTGACTTCAATGTGACACCATTCAAAGATTCAGCAAGTCAGTAGTTGCCAAGGTCATGCAATGAGGGGCTAATAAATTTGAAATTGTTCTCACAATTTCCGACTTTATGAATTAAGTTTTGAAGTGATGACGCAATCATCTCTATGGAAGCAGATTTGGTGGTTTGTGATGGCAAACAAGGTGGCGCAATGGCAGGCATAAGGATATATCTTGTCAGGCACTGCAAACGGGCATTTCACACACCACCAAACCACCAAGACTCGTGTGCACTTAGTTAAAACATTCATGTATTAACGAATCTTCTAAATGACCAATGACACAGTAGTTGCACTGGTGGTTCTTGTAGTGAACAGCAGCTGTCACCATGTAAGTGCATCACAACATGTAGTGATCACTCATGGATGCTTCTGAACCGCCAAACTCAGGACAGCATTACTTGTGACTGGCACACACACACACATGGTGTGTGCCGCCGTCACACTTCTGAATATTCGATGTTACATGGCATGTTCAATGCCCGTAAATGACTGCAGTGCCAACCGCGCATCGCGAAACGTGTACGGAGCATCCTCACTGCACATGCGCTGTGCCACTCTTCTGAACGCACTTGCCACAGCTGGTGACAGCTGAAATCGGCTCTGAGGACCATTCTCATTCTGCAGCGTGTTCTGCAGATCGGTCCTGATACCATTCTCAGAAGCGGCGGCACCGGACTCTGCCGCTAGATATGTGCGCAGATGCCTAGCTAGGGCTTGCGTGTAACCGCTAGGGTCTGCAGCCACACCCGCTCGCATCGCGCGCCGCGGCCTGTGCAGCTCCGGCGGCGCATAGTCCAGGAACGTTTCTGAGAACGTGCGGCCCATCGCGTACACGTCACCGCCGCGACACCCGCGCCCCCTGGCAGTTTCACTGGGCAGCAGGTACTCGGTCTGCACGGGGGGCAAGGGGGATGGAGTGAGGGCTGTTAGGGAGCACTAGGGGGCTTTGAGCGCATGAGGTGCAGGGCGCTTAGGTTCAGCATTAGCCATTAGTCAGTGCTTGCTACTTGGCGGCAGGTACTCTTATGCGCGGGCGAAGCGGGGGCTGTCGTGGGGGCGGTGCTAATGCAAAGTTCGGGCTGGGGTACTGCAGGGTGTGTGGAATTACGCGTTTCACAGTTGCATCAGTACGCTGCCCCCTGATTGGTGCAGGGGCGCATTTTTGGTGCTGGTTATGGTCTGCAATGCATGCTGGGGCAACAGGCGCCACATGTGCAACTCTTTCATGAACACGTGTGTGATGCCAAGCGGATATCTGCAATGCTGCCGTAAATAAGGGTTGGAATCAAGACTGCGGTCAGCGCTCAGTCTATATGCAGGTTAGGGATAAGGTAAGCGGAAGGGTTCGCAGCCTGAGGGTTGTTAATGACGGGTCATGGGGGTAGGTACGTACGCGTTACGATGCCATGAGCCCGGATCATACATACTTTCGGCAATGAGGGCCTAGCGTTTGACCTAAGTATGAGGTTAGGGGGTTAGGGCTTGACACAAGTAGGTTTAGGGGGTCCAGGACTTGACTAGGGTTGAGGAAGTGGGGCCCTGTTCGGGCCCGAATCGCTCGCTACATTTCTGCCAAGGATACATACAACAAACAGTTGCAGTGTGGCGAGAGGCATCATCCCCAAGACAGAGGATAAGGTTGACTTATGGACGCTGTGCACAACGAGTGTTGCTGCTGCTGGCGGTGAGGCTCGCTGGGAGTGCCACTCCTGCCTCGGCGTGTTTTATTGCAATGCTTGATGGCATCTGCGTGGCAGTGCGTACATGAAATCATGACACTGTTTACCCATACAGTCATGGTAGTGCCAGTAGTCACATTTGCATGCATCAACCTGAGCATGGCAGCCATGCAATAGTTTCTGATGGTATTTATGCTCTGTCATGCACCAATGCGCCCTGGAGCACATTCTAACCCTATCCCTAGTCAGGGATAGGGCAAGGTTTAGGATATTGCAGCAACTAGGGTTTGACGTCATTAGCCGTCATTACCCAGAATCCTGCATACTTCCGTCATTACGCGTACTTACGTTGCTACCCGTACTTACTTCGTTAACAACACCGGTTAGCGAGTAGGCATCAGCGTCGTGGGTGCAGACCAAATCAGCTGCTAACTGAGGTGGAACGCTCACGAGTCAGGCCAGCAGTGCAGCTGGGCAACCAAGTGCGGCAATTCTCAGTAAGCAGGCCTCAAGGCATAGCATCCCGCAGCGCACAACAGGTCAGAGAGGCTCAGTGTTGAGTGCAGAGGTGGGCAGATGCAACTTAACCCTGACCTGTCATGAACTTGAGTCTGACCTGATGATCAACACTGAAATAACCCCCAAAACTCGATGTTCATTGTATATTGTGGCATCATTCAGCTGTTCAACCTTGTAGGCAAGTGACAACTATGATTAGGGTTGGGATCAGGTAGAAGCTGCAGCGTACCTGGCCGCGGAGTGTGTCACGGCACATCTGGCCAGGCTTGAGCACCTCCGAAAGTCCAAAGTCTATCAGCACACCGCGCCCGTCCTTCACCACTGCGCAAACACAGACACACAGAGGCAGTGGAGCTCGGTCAGTTAAGCTACCAGAATGACATGAAGTGGGGTTGAGTAGATGGTGAAGGTAAGCAGTATCATACACAGTATGATGCTTAAAAGACAACTCACATGCAATCAGTGAACATGCCAGCACGTGACTGCAAATCTTGCAGCGCGACTCTGTCTCAGCGTTCGTGGAGAGCACCAAAGTGAGGTGAATGAATGCGGTGCGAATGACATGGTATACTTTAAAGTACCAGCGTGGAATCAGTGCACATGCATACATCTTCAGGAATCATATGCTTTGATGTAAGACCTCGAGTGCTTCGTGAAATAGACCAGTAGCCTTCTATGAAAGCGCACATGGAACTATGCCGTGACATCCATGGCTACCCAGTGCACACGTGGTGGTGAAATGTCATGCTCAGAAATGATGTGTGAATAGTCAGCCTGCCTCATGCTCTCTCGCTGACCCACTTTACACACCCAGGATGATGTGATTTGCCCATCGTGCGCGTGTGGCTCTTTCGGCATATGCGCGTCATGTGTGAATCGCGCATACGTAGGTACGGGCAAATCTGGTGCTGTAGCACCAGAGTCAAGTGAGCATAAACCAGACACAAGTACATATGCAGCTGTAGTGTGATTGATGCACGCGTCGTCCCGTTAGTGCGCACAGCAATGTGAAGACATGTGCGACAACTGCGAATGCCTGTGTTCAAAACACTTGCAATATTTCAGCTGATTGTTCTATCAAAGAAAGTACCAGCCGGCAACACACAAAGCGCTACGGTCATCAATATCTTCATGTTACAACATGCACAACCTGTGCCAATCAGTCAAACCTGGAGCGGACTCCAAAGTGCTTGCGAGCTACTGTAACATTAGGTGAACACACAAGACAATGCCGCCGATGGCAGGCTGCTGGCACGTCACGACACCGCTTTCCCAATCAATGCTGAGCTTCATGAGAACCTACTTTCTGTTCTGAGCTGGAATGCATCAATACTTGTCTGGTGCCGTAGCTTATGCGTTGCTGAAACACTTGCAGCAGCTGCAGGGTTTATAGGTTTGCCATGCAGTGCCGCATAGCATTACGACAATCACTGATATTGCATGCAGCAGTTGTGACCTCATTGCTCGCCGCAAACTCAACCCAAACAGTCTCACAACACGCATACAGTTTCGTAATCACTCACTGCAATTTGCTAGCCCCACATCCCTGTGAAGGACGCCTGCGTTGTGCAGGCACTCCCCCGCCAGCAACAGGTCCAGCGCCATTCGCACCGCCGCTTCCTCCGTGTTGAGCATCGTACCCCCAAACCTGACACTGGGTACAGAGCCCAGCGCGTACGGGGGGAACTTGGTTATGGCTCTCAGATCGAAGTCGTACAGCGGTTTCAGCTGGCACAGGCTCACGGCTCGGCGAGTTGAAGTTGGCAGCCGCTGCCCTGACTGCGGTGGCACGATCAGTGTATCACCGACGGATACTCTGGAGCGCTTGACCCACCACGTGTCCAGCTGCTCTAGCAGCTGCATCACGGGCGAGTCGCCGTATGCTGATTGTAAGACAGAGAAGACCTCCAGCTCGCCTGCTGCATCGCGCACATCGCGGTTGCGAGCAAGAACCTCGCATGAGAGGGCAGCTCGTCGGACAGTTGCCGTCAATGAGTCCGTGTATTCCACTTCGTATACGGATCTGTAGGAGCCTCCGCCCAGCTGCCGCAGAACGCGGAGTTCTCGCGCTTCGGCGTCTCCAAATGCCTCCGCTGCTGCGCAGGGTGCCGGTGCAGTTGCTGCTGCTGCCGCCGCCAGTACTGCTGCTGCTGCTGCTGCGGGAGTCTGAATAAGCACGTCCCTTCTATGCATCAATGTTGCAGATTGGGCACATGGCACCAGAGCCAAGCACAGCGGAAGCCACAGCAGCACTGCCCCCAGCCAGATCCCTAGCATGCTCGCAACTCATACGCATGTCAGCTGCGTCATCGCTCGTGACGATTGCTCGCCATGCATGAACTAGCGTGGATATCGACTGCCCAGCGAGCTGCCTCACTGCTGCTGCTCCCCCTCCTCCTGCACTAAAACATGCCATGATCAACTACAACTTGAAGTCCAGAAACAACATCAAGACTTGAAGTCGGGCGAACGAGACCTCTACCACCGTATGCCAGCGCACAAGCTGAATCCAGCAGCAGCAGAGTGGAGCCCTGCCTCGCACATCTCAGCACAGTTGACTGCACCAGCTGCAATCGGTCAACAAGACCGAGAGCATGAATGTGGATCAGCACCTCAGGATGGTGCGTCACGGCGGCAGCGGAAGAGGAGCAGCGGGAGTCGAATGCAACGTGCATCCGACGGAATCGATCAGCAGGGACAGCAAAAGCGTCATGTACATAAGCAACAGCAGCACATACGAAGCTGGAGCAAGCAGCAGAAGCGCTCTTCCGAGTTCACGCCTCCAGCGGAGCAACACGAGTCTCATGCAGATCCCAGTGCACTAGCATCACATCAGCATCGTCAATCACACCAGCAGCGACGGCCACGGCCGCAGGCGTCGAATTCCGTGCGGCAGCGGCAGCAGCAGCAGCAAGATGGAGCGCAGCAGCAGCAGGAGCACAGCAGTAGTAGACGACACAGCCATCAGCAGCAGCGCACCAGCACACAGCACCACAAGCCGTTTCACGCATCAACTGCCGATACTTCTGCTGCCGCAACATATGCCGCTGATCTCATGCCAGCGACAACGCAACAGCGGCGACAAGTGGTGGCACCAGACCAGGTGACTGCGGCAGGCGTGGATGTGTCAGCCTTCCCACCGCTGTCCAGTACGCCACCGCCTGGGCAACGCGGTTCAAGTCGCACTGGTCTAAGCTATGCCACGCTTGTGAGCAAATCACTACAGTTGGATGCGGAGACCGCAGCAGCAGCAGCAGCAGCAGCAGCGGGCACTGGAGCAGCGACGGCTCCCAGCATTGGCACGTTGCAAGTGCTACAGCGCAGCACCGCTGGCGCTTCATGCCGGGAGAGCAGCAGCGGAGGCAGTGGCGAAACCCCCGTCACGTCTGCAGAGACGGCTACAGCGCCCGCAGGAGTGCAGAAGCCATTGATGACGGCAGTGCCTGCTGCTGCGACAGCTGCTACAACGGACATTGCGGCAGCTTCCCACGCCAGCGGCGACGCTCCAACCCCCACCGCCGCTGCAGCCGGTCTGTCGGACTACAAGCTGTCAACGGCCAGTGCGCTGAGCGATGCTCTCAAGCAGCGGTGGAAGGAGCGGTGGTTCCTGCTAGCGTCGCAGCGCTATGCAGCCCGCCAGCAGCAGCAGCGTGAGCTGGCGATCATGCGCTCCCACGACAAACCGCCGCCGCCGCCGCTGCCGCTGACGCCACCAACAAAGCCCCAGCATAATGGCAGGTCACAGCAGGACAGCGGCAGCGGCAGCGATGATGACAGTGGCTCTGATGCAGAGCAGCAGCGCTCAACTAATCAGAGCACTGCTGCCGGCGCTGCTGCACGCCATCGGCTTCAGCTTGGCAGTCGCGCTGGCAGCGGCACACTCGCTGCTGCTGCCGTGGACTTACCGCTGCCGAAGCCAACGCCGGCTGCTTGGTTCGCTGCGGTGGCCGCGGGCGGCATACAGCACGTGTCAGCGATGCTCCGCATGGGGGCAGTGCTCGACTGGCGACTGGAGGACTGCCGCAGCAGCACCAGTGGCACACTGTCATTAAATGGCGGAGGACAAGATGCAAGTGGCAACGCTGCTGCAGTCGGCGCTGCTGCTGGCACCCGACGCCGCAGCAGTGCTGCTGCCGCCGCCGCCGCTGCTGCCGTCAGACGCGCGGCCGCCGCCGCCGCTGCTGCCAACACCAGTGCTGCTGCAGCCCATTCTGTTGCAGGTGACAGCTACCCGGAGGCCAGTGCTGCAAATGCCGCTGCAGCTGCACGTGGTGCCGCTCCTGGCGCCGCCGCCGACGAACGCAGCGCCGCCGCAGCGACCAGCCTCAGCGCTGTGGCTGCAAACTTTGGCGGAGTCACAGCGCTGCACATCGCGGCCGCTGCCGGCGACGCTGCCATGGTCCAGGTGCTGGTGGACGCGGCGGGTGTGGGGCTTGTGAGCGCCAAGGACAAGGCCAGGCGCACGCCGCTGCACCACGCCGCCGCTGCTGCGGGGGCGGCGCGCAGCGATGTGGCAGCGCTCCGCACGTGGCTGCTTGCGCCTTTACGTGCTGACGTGGTGTCTTGCGAGGAGCGCAGTGAGGGGGTGGGTCTCAGCCAAGCGGGCGGAGATTTGCAGCGCCGTGGGAGCAGCTGCGGCCTGCGCACAGGGGCGCATGCTGCTGCTCCAGCACTATCGGCAGCGGCAGCAGCAGCGGGCGGAGGCACTTCAGCAGGTGCAGTCGCAGCAGCGGCGGGAGAAGGAACGGAGCCAGACACACTGTCAGCGGAGGCAGAAGCAGATGCGTCTTTGGAGCCGGCGGCGTGCATGGCGAATGCGGGGGAGTGCGTGGCGGCGCTGCTGCGGCATGGCGCACGTGCCGACGCTAAGGATCGCTCCGGCCGCACGCCGCTGCACGTGGCGGCAGCGCTGGGCAACGCCGATGCGGCGCGCGCGCTGCTGGGGGCTCGTGGCGCTGCGGCAAAGCCAGGTGCGCGATGCATATTCAAAGCCGTGACAAGTTGCGAGCAGGCTGAAGCGTGTTGCGCGCTAAGTAGTGCAGAGTCGACTGCATTGCATACAAACATGTTGAGCAAGCCTTGAGGCGGTGCTGAGCAATGTGCATGCGGCATCACTGCTGAGCCATAGTAGCACTGCTTTTAAGCCTGCTCTGCTGCTGTGTGCAGCAGTGTATTTCAGATGCACCGGCTGGCACTGCTGGTCGGCGCTGTGAATGGTGCTGGCAGGAAGATGCATGCCCCCTTCATCTGGCAATGTTCGAGCAACAAGCCCTGGTTTAGTATTACTGACACTGCAGAGCTCAGTACATGTTGAGGTGGGGGTCTTTGGTGCACTGACTGCCACACATGCTATCATGTGTTGTGTCTGCTTGATTGCCACCTCTGGCACAGTGATGGCGCTATTAGCTGTCAGGTAATGATGCCTTGGGTTTTAACATTCATGTTCATGTTTGGCTTTGCAGGCATCCGCACCCGCGGTGGAGCCACGCCGCTGCTGCTTGCAGTGAAGGGCGGTCACCGCGAGGTTGTGGCGGTGCTGCTGGGTGCAGGGGGGCTGGTTGACGCACCTGATGAGAGGGGAGTCACACCGCTCACAGCCGCAGCGGTGAGTGCCATGATTATCCAGGGGCATGTATACATGCATACTGGAGGAAGGTATATGGGTGTTCAACACATGCTGTCTGCCACGGCACATCTTATGGGGCCGGATTTCGAGATGTGGCATGTGGCCTGTATGTATTCTACTTCATGTAGCATTTTGTGGCGTGCTGGCACTTGATTTAATTTACCGCAGCCTGTCACAGTTATGCTGTGGGTTAGGTGGTGATGATCAACAAAGTTATCTATAGACGCGCAGGCGCTGGTGACGACTACTGCGTTGGGCACTGCAGCAGCTTGTTTGTTTGCTTGTTCACTGGATCGATTTCTGGAAATCCTGTTGCCTTGGTGATCCATGATGATATGAAGTGAGTAGACTCGTGTCAGCGCTGCACCAAGTGCGAATAGTCAGGTTTGGTTTAGGAAAAGAATTGGGATGAGTGTTCGCTTAGGTATCAGTACAGTACACCAGGAATATAATATTTGTTACAGGTCATGGTCCGACAAGCAGTTCAGGATTGCACCTGCTCTTGCAGAATGATCTGTACCAAAATTGATAGCAGCGTTGACAACTAGGTCTGGGTTTACAGTTGTGCGGCGCGAGTGGGGATGTTTGCTGACGTCAGCAAGGTGGTAGGGTTAGGGTATGGGTAGGGGCAGGGTGGGGTTGGAATATTGGTTAGGGTAGGGTATCAGGGTGGTGAGCTGCTGCTATGCATTCATGTGCAGTCTTGTAAGCCAGACTGGTGGAAATGCTAACCTGGTGATGGCGACTTGCCACTATCAAGTCTCAAGTACTTCAACATATTCAGCATCACCGGCGCGAAGCTACTGATATAATAGGGTTAGCTTCGCATTGATGAATGTTGTGGCTGCCTAACATGCACATTGTGGCTGCGCTTGGCGTCCCAGGTTGGGGGAGATGCGGAGCTGCTGATGACACTCCTGGCGGCCAATCAGGCCAAGTGCTGGGCGGCGAGCAAGCCACAGCAGCAGCAGCAGCAGCGCGCACCGCAGCGCACGAGCACTGCTGCAAAGAGGTCCAGGGTGGGGGGAGTGGGGGGCTGCGGGCTCTCTGCTTTACACGAGGCGGCTGCCGCAGGGCAGACAGCGTGTGTCGCGGCGCTGCTGCATGTGAGTCAAGGCTAGGGTTAGGGTTAGGGTTAGGGGTAGGGTTGGGGGTGAGCCTGGGATTAGGGTTAGACTGATGCAGGGGGCGGACAGTGCATATCCTGGCTCTGCTGCCTGTGAGCTCAGGCTATTGGTAGGGTGAGGAGTTAAGTTGACCGAGGATCAAAGCCAGCGTGATGCAGCGTGGAGAGCGCATGTCTATGCTCTGCTGTGTGTACGCTGTGTTCGTGCGTAGAGCCTAGAGGTAGAATCAGCCATGATGTGTGCATTTGAGTATGAGCAGGTCATTGCAATTGATTCGTAGGTATGATAGGGTTGGGGTTAGGGTAATCCTAACCCTATAGGCAGAAGCCTTCAACGGGTCATGGCAATCAGCTAGGTACCAAGTGTTGCGCGCTTGCAGCTGCAGAATCATCCAGACCGACACTATCGTGTCAGTGAAGATCATGTGAATGCATTGTTATAGTGTGAACTACCAGCTGGTGAATGCTATCATAGTTGAAGCTTCTGGACTGATCTGATGCTGATCTGATGAGGGCATACGTACATGTATTGCTGATAGTCATCTATGACTCCAGCATCCAGTACACCCCGCTCTATCTAAATGTCTCAAGTTGCATGTGCTTGTACATTGCCATGGGGTGCTTACCCCTGCGTACACTAGTTTGTGCCATTTCGTCAACCATACCCATCTTTCCGACTTCATGCCAGGATTGTGTGCACGGCTTGTACATGGTCGTTGCCTGCTGCTCAGCACTGCTTTGAGGTTAGAACTGCGACTTCATCTGGAAGTTGCAAGGAGGGTCACCTTTCAGATGGTCTGCGTAGTGCGCCTGTCTTGACTCCTCCTCTTCTACTGTGGGTGCTTATGATTCTGTTGTTGGTTTTCCTGTTGTCTGTTGCAGTATGGTATGAACCCATGCGCCAAGGAGCCCGGCCCGGAAGGTAGGTGCTGTGGCTGGATGAGTAGCCCTACAACTTTGGGTAGAGGCAATCAAGCAGCTGAAAACCCCACTTGGTTGCTGGCGCACTTGATGCTTGCTGCTTGTTTGCATTTGGCCAATGAGCCGATGACTGCTGCATAGTGTACATGGTTTCATTTTTTCAGTCCTCAATGTGCTACAAAATATTGGTGGGGTCTAGACTAGTCGTGGATGGCTTACAGTGGTATTAGGCAGATACCCCAGTACTCAGCTGTAAGTACCACTTTAAAGTGCGCTGATGTATGATGCATCGCGGAAAGACTGATGCCCGTGCTGCGTCCAGATTACACTGAGCACTTCATGCGACGGTCAGCGAGACAGTTGAGGCGGTTATTGCAGTTAGGGTTGCAGGTCAGAGCATCATGGTGTTAGTTGTTGAGCCCACGGGGCTTTATATATTGTCAGTTCCTTCCGGGGCTGTGTCAATTGAAAAACTTAAAAGTATAGCAAAACTTGGTGTTTGCCTTTACATCTTGATGCTTTGTTTTACACTTTCTGAGCAGCAGTCATTGTTGTCACAACGCGCATTAGGTGACGCGCCTGTTGCACCTGCTGGGTCATCCAATAAGACCCCATTCTGCTCGCGTTATCCACTGGCGGCACTTTGAGCACGTGCTTCTGTGATGCAGTCATTTGGGCCAATGTGCTTTCATCCGGCAGCTCAGCCACCATTATGTTTACCCGCCCCCTCCCCCCCCAATTACACCAGGCAACACCCCCCTCGGCCGTGCCCTGCTGGCCCCCAACGGACCCCACCTGGACATCTGCGCAGCACTGCTCGACCACGCAGGCCCCCCGGTACTTGCCGTTGAAAATGCGGCGCTGGAAACGCCACTGGTGCTGGCAGCGCGCGTGCCCAGTGACAATCCCGCTGCCGTGAGGCTGCTGCTGCGCCACTGTGGCGGCGACGCAGCGGACGCCAAGGCTGTGGTCAATGCACGCTCCGGTCACGCTGAGACGCTCACGGCGCTGTCGGCGGCGCTTGCTGCGGGCAACGTGCGCGTGACGGCCGCACTTCTGCAGGTGAGCGCTGGCTGGTATCTAGGGCGTGGGGTGGGGGTAAAAACCTACCTCAAACCTGCATCTCAATATGCCCGGGTGACCTGGAATGCAAGTTGACTGAGTAGTTTCAGCAATGCAGCACGCAGTTGCATGTCCTTGCATGTTTGCAGTGAGTGCGGCGACTGCTGATTAGCATAATCTGCTTTGTGGCCAGTCCTGCATAGGTCTGCGTGCACACTGCAAGCAGGTGTGGACAGTGCCGCTTGGTGTGCAGTGCACTTCAGCCGTAGCAAACCTTGCTGTGTAATCTCGTATTTCTGGCTGCCTTGTGTGACATCGCTCTGAGGTGCTGCCGACTTTCAAGCTGATTGCAGTCAATTGGCAACCTGTGCCATGGTGCTCTCAACCCTACCTACCGAATTACCCATCCAGATGATCCCTGCGCCATGGAACGTTGTCAATCTTGCTGCACTTCAAACTTTGACGCCGCTTTAAGTGCAGCAATGTGCTTGCCACGCTGCACATCGCAGCAGCAGTAACGATCATCATGTAGGTGGAGGCCCCCCCCCCCCCCCCCCACTTCTGGCATGTGCTGCCGCCTCCCTCACCCTTACTGCAGCTTCACCCTTTGTTGTTTGTTATGTTCACCACAGGTCACATGAATGCATGCCAGTTTTCCATCAGTGCTTGTTACCTCTAAAACTTTTCAATCCAAAAAGAATTGATCAGATCAGATGGGCTCAACAGTCTGTCGCGGCCAACAAGTCAACCGCAAAATCTTTATTCCTCCAGTGGACTTGGTGTTCATGATTGTGCTTGATTGGATGCCTGCCCTATTGCGTCCATCGTGATATCGCGACCTTTGAGTTGAGACGGCGCCACCCTACAGCTCTGCGAAAAAGTGATTCTCTCTGCATCTGCTGAATCATCATCATCAGCTTATACCCCTTGCAAACCACCAGCGCAGCGCGCAGCAGACATGCCTACAACGCCCCATGTCACAGAGCCCAAATGTGGTAATCAATATGAACTCGACAACTACACAAACACGCAAATTCAAACTTCAACAAACACGCAAATTCAAACTTCAGCTCAGCTTCACGCTGAACATGAATTCTCGTGTTCAGACACCCGAACGTGTTACTACACCCACGCGCAAACTAAAACTCACCTTCACCTGCGACATGACCTCTCGTGCTGCAGCTTGGCGCCACGATGAGCCTGCGCGCGCTGCGGTCAGCGCAGCTCACGCCCCCCGCGGGCGCCGCCGCCGCCCCCCCGCCCCCCCTCCTCTCCTCCAACCTGCTGGATCTCTTGGATGAGCCTGACCGGGATAGCGGCGGCACCAGTGACGTTACGCTGGAGCTGCAGGGGGGGCAGCAGCTGCGGTGTCACAGCGCGATTCTGGTCGCCTTTAGCGGGTACTTTGCGCGCACGCTGACTGCAGCGGAGGGGGCGGCAGCGGTAGATGAGCCGGTCGTGGTGCCATGTTATGGGTGGGAGGCGGCGACGGTGGTGACGCTGGTGCGCTGCATGTACGCCGGGATGCTGGTGGAGCCGCTGAGGCAGGCGTCAACAGGTACGAGCTCAACTTCAACTACAACTTCAAGTTACAGCAATTGAATGTGGGTGATACTTTGAACGTATGTATTGTATGTACAGTTGGGTCTGGTGGGACCAGAGACAAGCACGCAAAGGTGAATCAGGCAGAGAAATGGTCATTTCGGAGCATCACATCTGCTGTGTGCACGTGATGAGGATTAGAGCCGCTGAAACCATGTTGTGCTGCGGTCCTACTGTCAGTGTCATCCGAGGCTTGTTGGGTCAGTTCATTCATCATTATCCATAATAGTTTAGACATGCGCTGTTGATGCGCACAATGAGGCTGCTATTAGTGTTCCAGTTTTTTAGCTGATATCCTGTGTGAAAGGTGACGTACAGTGACAAATGAGTTGAGGTTCAGGCTTTGCCAGGTTGCCAATGACAGATGCACATGCAAACGATCATGGTCAGCACATTTGTGCTGCACAGGAGTAACTTGCTGACATTGACACCATCTGTATTGCCTGTCAAGCCTGAGGCACACAGTGGCAACACTGCAGACGTCTTGGTCTAGTGTGAGCATGCACAGTGCATGCAGAGCATCTGCCCTTCTTTGGTATCCAATTGTGCTTACTGCAACATGCATTCGTGGAGCTGACTGCCTTCAAAAACCAGCTTGCTTTCATAATTGTGCTACAGGTGGTTCCATATAACAGGTCATGGCACCCCTGACCCTGACAGTCATCATGTTATCCGTTGCATGCGCTGCAGACGAGCTTGTGGACTTGCTGCATGCGAGCCATGCACTGGGGTGCTCTCGCACCTTTGTCCAGGTGCAGCACGCACTGGGCACGTGGGGACACGTAACCGACGCGACCGTGGTGGACCTGTTCCAGCTGGCAGCGGCAGTTACACTTTCCGAAACTTTCCGGGACCATGCAGAACACAGGCCCACAGCCATCATGCTGTCAGGTAGTACAACTGCCGCAGCGGTTGCGTGCGATGAAACAGCTGGACTTGGGCTAGCGCTAGGGTTACAAGCGGACAGCAAGGCAGCGATACTGGAGGCATACTGCGTGGCTCATGTGCAGCGGCAGGCACTTCTCGGCAGCGGCAACTCAGCAAAGCAGCAGGCGCTGCGACGGCGGCTACAGGTGCGTGTGTATGTGTGGTTGCAGATGTGTTGCACATGTGCGTATTGTGCGACACATCGCACAGGCAGAACTCATCACACCAACCAGACCAAGATCTGACAAGATAATTTGCAAATGTATGTCGACCTTCAGCATGGCACATCAGTGCTCAGCACAAACAAGGAGACACGTCCATGAGCGCTAGCCGCTACCGCAAAGTTGACGCCAACACCCATAGGAAAACTGCATGACTAATAAGGCCCTCTGTATTAGGCTGCTGACCTTCCCGGCATGCATGCAGCTGCCTGGGACACAACCTCAGCACTTGCCTGTGTTGTCATGCTCAATTTCAAACGTCTCGCTCAACTAATATTTTCATTGCACGCCAGGATGGCCTCGCCACTGACCTCTGGTCACAAGGCTATCATTTATACATACTTGGCTTGTAAGCGTCAGACGCACACAACGTGCTTGCAACTGAGACATTATTGCCGGACTGCGGGGATAGCCTCCTGACTAAGTTGCTGAGAAACTGCATGTCAAGTTTTCTCAAGCTCAATGTTGCTGATCAAACTTCTTGGTGTATGCATTGCCGTAAAAGTACCATCTTTCAGTATGGCAGCTGTCGCATTCAATGACGGGCAGGATGGCTTCAACCTCATCACAACATCTACTCTTCATCATGCCGCACTTGCAATCACAGCGCTAACTGCGCATATCTATTGCCGTCTTTGATGCTATACAGCAGATACCTGTGCTGAACATGGCGGATGTCTCCCTCAAAGAGAGCGAGCTGTCATGCACTGCTTACCTCGGCACTGGGCTGTGCCACCAGTGGCTAAGCGGTCAGACTGGCAACAAGGAACTGCAGCTGAAAGCCAAGCAGCAGAGAATCAGGTGCGTGCGCCACCTCACCCTTGAACTCACCCCAATTTGACCAGGGCACTTCTTGATGATCAGCCGCTTGCACAGTTGCGCACAGAGAGCACTGTTACGTCCTTCAAGCCTGGATCGTTGCTCCCGCGCTTTGTGGTTTGAGCTTTTGTACTTCGAAGTATGTGTTTTGCTACAGTGCACTGCCGACAACTTGACGCCAACACAGCCGAACAGCTTATATCTTGCACTTTGTTGAACCTGTGCCCATCCAATCAGTGTTGTTAATGACGCAAGTACGGGTAGCGACGTAAGTACGCGTAACGACGTAAGTATGCAGGATTCTGGGTAATGACGGCTAATGACGGCAAACCCTATTTGCTGCAATGTCATAACCTTAGCCCTAACCCTGACTAAAAAGAGGGTTAAAATGCTCCAGGGCGCATTGGCGCATGACAGAGCATGCTAAATACCATCAGAAACTACTGCATGGCTGCATGGTCGATGCATGCAAATGTGACCACTAGCACTACCATGAGTATATGGGTACAAGTGTCATGAATTCATGTACGCACTGCCACGATGCCATTTGCAATAAAACATGCCGTGGCAGCAGCGGCACAGATCGCCAGCAGCAACACTTGTCCCAGTGAGCCTGATTGCCAGAGCAGCAACACTCGTTAAACACAGCATCCCTCAGTCTACAGTATCCTCTGTCTTGAGCATGATGCCTCTCGCCTCCGAGCACCTCGCTCGACGTGACCCTCGGCAGAACTGTTTAGGCCCGATTTCCTCAAACCCTAGCCAGGTCACACCCTAAACCTCCTAACCCTACTTGTGCCAAGCCCTAACCCCCCTAACCCTACTTAGGCCAAACCCTAAGCCGTCATTACCGTAAGTATGTACGATCCGGGCTAATGACGCCATAACGCGTACGTATTTACCCCCAGGACACGTGAATAACAACACTGCATCCAATTGCCACGCTGCAACTTAAGCATTGCTGTGGTAATGGTGTGCACTGATTCATTGCCCTCTGTCTGTTGCGCTGATCTTCAACTATCTGCTGCAGCTATGACGACATGGTGGTGCTACTGATGGACCCCCCTCGTTGCCGTGCACTGGGCATAATGAAAGACCAGCGCAGGCACCTGCTCACTGCTGCCATCCAGGGCATGGGACCCACCTATATACCTACCCTTCCACAACCTGCTCGGACCCACCCCCAACCCTCCGCACATGGCTACGACAGCGCGGCCGGTCAGCAAGGTCAACTTGAAATCCATCCCCGACCCTTCTCTGAGGGCCTCACTCTTGCTGCCAGCAACATGTCTGAGGAGCCTTGGATGGAGCCACTGCCGCACACACCCAACGTTGTGGTACTGGGCGGGGGTCTGCTGCGGCTGCTGCGCAGTGCGCAGCACTGTGATGTGGAGATCAGTGTGGGCAGGACAGTATTTCGCGCGCATGCGTGCATCCTGGCTGCCCGCTCTGAGAAGGTGAGAAACAGAAGCAAAGTAACGTATGTTCATTGCTGGTAGGAATCGTCTGCCTTGCATGGGGCAAGCTGTCTATGGTCGTTTTATTACGGCACATTGAGTACTAGTTACTACGCTCATATACCCTCGTCACTCTGTAGGACTTCCTTGCGGCATTTACGGCTACGGCCAACTTCAACATCAACACACGGCCTTCAAGGGTTTAACTTTGGGTTTGTTGGGTGTGTTCGCTAGCGCGCCGCCCGCCTACAGTAGCTTGTCTGCCGATGGTAACGAACTCAGTATCCGGCATGAGTACAACGTGACTGTTGCTGTTGACGTGGAGAAGTGCTGGGCACGCAAGTTCTGTGCAAGCATTCTCCAAGCTGGGCTGCGCACCTTGCTAAGGTGGCTTGTAGAAATACTTGCAGAAAGCAATCGTGTATACTCTTAAGATCTGCCACAATCATGATGCACTCCCTTCCTACAGAGGTGCCCTCAGCCATGCACAGTCACCTGTCACAAATGCTAAGCGCGTTTTTTGCGTGGAAATGAATGCATTGTGTTGCAGTGTCGCGTTTCCTGCATCTTATGGTTACGCTTTTAACCTCAGAGCATTGATTGGCACCAAAAGTTGGTGTTGAAGTACGTCAAAACTCAACTTCAAGTTTGCCGTTATTTGCCACCGTACTCTGGGAACTTACAGTAATTTACTTAGAAGTACCTGCTTACTCTGACGTAAAATTGGCGTCATTACGTCATCAACAACCCTGGCAGGCGGCCTGCAGTTGTTTGCAACATTAATTGGACACCGTGCAGCGTCTCATTGATGACATCGCCACTGTGCAAAGGATCTGCTCTTGAACACAGCCCCCCCCACCCTTTTGTTTTTCTTTTTCTGGTTCTTGCGCGCAGTTTCGGGCCATGCTGCGCTTTCAGGCAATGAGCGGGCACTTGCAAGCTGTTGATGCTGCCCAGGCCCCTTTGCGCCTCGACCTGTCGCACGACACCTTGCAACCAGACATATTCCGGCACCTGCTGAACTTCATGTACGGAGGCTTTGTCAACCCAAGCCTATCCACAGAAGTAGTCATGGAGCTGGTCAGCCTGGCAGATGAATATTTGGTGAGCCATACAACAACCACTCTTTGAGTACAGTCACATTGTTTTGCCACATGGGTATGCATGTGTGAAGTTGATGGTGAGCATTGTCAGCAGCAAACCAACTTGAAGTTCATCACTTGAGGGCAGTCTACTGGTAGTAATTGTGACTGAGGCTGATTAGCGCAGCGTGGCTTCGCTCTCTGTGAGTACAGATGTAACATGTAGAGGACTGCATGTAACGCTTGCCATGGGCAAATCAATAATCAGCAGTGCTACTGTGGGATGTCAGAGAGCTAATAGTCATTGCTGCAGCTACATAGCGCGAACACTCCAAGTTCTATGACAATCGGCATGGCTTTGAGAACATGCCTGTCACTCTTGTTTGAAAATTTCGAAGCCGCTGCTTTGCCAGAGGCGGGCACCAATACCAGCATCTTCGTGTATAGGACAGAGGTGCAGTACATGGTTTCGGTGTGGTGACCCTGGGTTTACTACTCGGCTAAAAAGCTTGTGCGCACTTGGCAGTGTTACTGTACCTTTCTGGTGCCAGGACACCACACGCTAGTCACTTTTTCTGTGTATTGCTAAGTCTCCTCAATCCTGTTCCTCCCTCCCGTGTTCCCTCCATTGCTTGCACAGGTGCCAGAACTTATTGCTCAAGCAGAGGGCCTGCTGATTGAGCGCATTGAGCATGCAGATCTAGGATGCGCATCAGCGCTGGACCTACTTCAACTAGGGCAGATTTTGGGCCAGAAGCTACTCAGCATCAAGGCCGCGCAGCATGTGCTCAATCACTTCACCGAGACGCTTGCCTCACGGCACTTTAAGGAGTCTGGCCTGACAGTTACAGATCTGGTCATGGCAGCGCTCACAGCAGGTCAGACACAGGGCTAGCCCAAGGGCTACTGGTATGCCATACCAGTCCTGAGACTGTGGGCTGCACCGTGCTTGTGGCAGCGCGTGATAGCCTTGCCAAAGTGCTTGGAGCGCTTGAGGACGTGACATGCCCACAGGCAGCAGCGATAGGGGTGCTGCGATGAACTTGGAAGGTGGTGCTGCGCAATGTGGTCCATCAACTTTAAGTCGCAAGTGACACAGGTGTCATTCACGTCACAAGGCCTTCTGGCACTGAGTCTAGCTCCCTCGTGGATTAACATTGCTGAGCATTGTTGCGCGTGTTGGTGCCCAGCTCATGTGCTTCAAAGTATAGGCACACAGGTTGAGCAGCTGCAGCTATATGGTGTGCGCATCTATCTGTGATGGCCATTCAGCACCATCTGTGCGCACCCTGCTCAGCCTGAGAAGTGCACTTTGCAGCTGTCAACACATGATGAACGACAGATGTGCTGCATATCTTCCTCTCGCTCTCTCTTGTGGCTTTTTTTGTTGCTGAATGCAGTATGGTCAGCAGTGCATGTGTGGAACACGCGGGGCACAGAATCTACTGTAAGATTTCAGATGCTTCAACATTTCGAAGAGCGCCAAGTGTCAACTCTTCATTCATTAGCTTCAACATCAGGTAGATTTTCTTTGGCGATTTGTTACTTAAGTCAAGTGCTTGTTGTGGCGTCTTTGACTGCTGGTTCAGCACGTGGACCTTGATGAAATGCCAACAATGAAGCTGCAGCTACCACATGATACCATGATGATAGCATGCCGACTTTCAACATGGACATTCTGGCTAGTCCACTTGTGGTGTCACTGATGGCCTAACACTAAGCGCAGTGATGGCTGCACTCTACTCAATGTCAGAAGTTGAAGTGCCACTACATCACCATGGTACTAGTAGGGGTGTACTTTTTATTAATTCTCACTCAGGGCGCGAAAAAGCCCAGATGATTGGCACCTAGCTGTAAGGAATCTACATGTCGTAGGGGTGTACTTTTATTAATTTCGCTTCGCAAGGGGCGCGAAAAGCCCTCTCTTTGGATGTGCACTCAATGCAACATTCCTTCTCCGTAGGGTGTACTTTTTATTAATTCTCGCTCAGGGCGCGAAAAAGCCCAGATGATTGGCATCTAGCTGTAAAGGAATCTACATGTCGTATGACAGTCTGAAAGTGTCGCAACGACAACCACTCAAACGCCGCCGCCGCCAAATGGCATCTCGGGGTCCTCCCCTACGTCCTCCTCCATGTGCCCCCCCCCCCTGGATTCTGCCATGTGTGTCATGACACGGCCAGAGTACGCCATGTGGAGCGCTGCCGACAGTGCCGAGCGTAAGCGCGCCAGGGCGATGCCCTTGAGAGCTTTAGGGCGCGCTCCTCCGGGCACTGACATCCTGCTGGCATACTCCGTCGCCACAGCCTCCAGCAGCTTCCGCCCCTGCTCCTCAATGCTGCCAAATGACCCTATTGCCAAAGTGGCAAGTTTGTAGCAATTCTGATCATAATGACCAGAATAGTGGGTAGTCTTGGCGGCCTCTTGGTCGCGGCAGCATCGCTCGGGGTCTGCTGCAGTCTTCGCCGCCCGCGACGCCACCTGTGCCTCGAAGCAGGTAACGTCCACCATGAGCGGTAGGTGGCGTGTCGGGTCGTCGTAGCCGGTCACCGGGAAGGCGTCGGCAGGCAGCACGATGTCCATCCTGCGACTCCCCGGCGGCCCGGCGGACCCCAGAAACGGCGTGTAGTCCTCGTCCACCAGTCCCGTTTTGAGGTATTGCCGCAGGATGCGCTGCGTGGCCCTCTTGACGCTATTGTGGACAATGGTGTCGTGCGCCTTGACGCGTGGCTTGACACAGCCGTGCATGCAGGGTGCCGCCCGGCGACTTCCCGCACAGTTGCAGCCTGCCGTCTGCTCCTCTACTCCGATGGCGCGTTTGACGGCCAGCTGCCAGGATAGGCCATCGAACGAAGCCGTTGTGGAGTACATGGGCTCGTTGAGGAATGCCATGCCGATCGAGTGCATGTGGCGCTGCGACCGGAATCGAGCAAGTGCTTGCGTGCGTTGCGTGCCCTGCGGCAGCTGTTGCAGGTCCGCCTCCACCTTATCTGCAAGCTCGGTAGCGACGGCATCTGCAAGCGCACTCTGATTGGGGCGCTTCAGGCTACACTGCAACTGCAGAGCACTGGCGTCAAGTACGCAAGCAGTATCCGCACCAGTGCCACCACCTGCTGTCGGCCGCAGCGGCGGCTGCTGCGTAGGTGGTTGCTGCTGCAGTGGCGTTAGCGCTGGTGGCAGTATATGTTCCAGCTTGTCACCTGTTGCTGCACGTAGAGATGTGGCAGCTGTGGCGATCGTCCGCATGAGGGGCAGGCGCGCCACCTCTGCTGCTGCTGCGCCTTGTAGCATTGCTGGTGTGGAACGCGCAGCGCCTGCATTGACGGCTGCCGCTGCTGCGTGCGCTGGTGCTGCAGCTGCGCCGCCTGCCGTTGCTGCTGCTGCCAGTGGTGTTGCTGCTGCCGCAGGTGTTGGTGCAGCACCTGCCGCATTGGCCGCTGCCACCGCCATTGCCGCTGTCGCAGCCGGCACGGTTGCGGCGCCGCCTGCCGACGCTGCTCCTGTTGCAGGTGCTGCAGCAGCCCTTAGGCTAGTAGGGCCTGTAGCAGCTGTGTTGCCTATGCCCGCAGCCGCTGCTGTTGATGCTGCAGTTAGTGATGCCGCCGAGGCCACTTGAGGTGCAACATGTGCTGCCGCTGCTGCAGCAGCCTCTGATGCTGGAGCAGCTGCTGCTGCCGCCGCTGCTGCTGCCGCCGGAGTAGTTGCGCCGTGCGCCGCCGCTGCTGCTGCTGCCGCTGGTGCCGCCTGTGCTGCCGCCGCGGCCCCTGATCCAGCGGCAGCTGCGTCGTGTGTTGCCGGAATGGCTGCGCCATAAGAGCGGCCAGCCGTTGATGCAGTTGCCGCTGCCGGAGCGGTCGCGCCTCCACTGGCAACCGCCGCTGCCGCTGTAACAGTTGCCGCTGCTGATGCTGCTGGTGCTGGTGCTGCTGCCGCTGCTGCCGGTGCCGCTTGTGTTGCCGCATCCTCAGCAGCGTTGTCTGCAGCCGCTTGTGGAGCCGCCTGCTGCAGCACCCCCGCCCATCCAGAGAGTGCTGGTTGCAGCGCTTGCAACGTGCCCGCCACATACGCAGCATCAGCGATGTCGCAGGCGCTGGTAATGCCAAGGCCGCCATGCCGTATTGGGAGTCGCGCTTGCTGTAAGGCTGGGCCGTGCGCTGCCAGATGGAAGTGGGCCCCACGTAGGGTGTACTTCATATGTACGTATGGACTTGTATTTATAAAGGCCCAACTTCATATGTACAACCACACCAGTGTCATGCCAAGCATGCCGTGGACATACGTGAGCGCGCTCACATGGTACTGATGCTGCTTACATTAGTTGCGCTGTTTATTTGTTGCGAATGCTTCTCTTGTGGTTTCCTCAAGCCAAAGGCTGATGTACAATGGTTGCATACATCCCTAGCACTCTACATGGTGCCTATATCCATGCAATGCGCATAGACTCGCTTTCGGTGAACATAATTGTGAGGCAGAGCCTCAGATGTGGCAGATGTATCAAACATGACAACAGGCGAACACCAAATACATGACTCGACACGTCAACAGGTGAGACATTTTGGTTGCAGATGTGTACATGACTCTGTCCGTTGCCACGTGCCTGCACGAGGTAGTCTGGTTACGTCTGCCTTGTAGTGCACTGTGCATACCATCAGTAGTGGCTGCATGGCTACTGGTTGGTGGCGTTTGAAGAACTATCAAGTTGGAGTTGGGAGTTGGCGCCAGCCAAGGCCCGGGTGTGCCGGTTTGTGACCCTCAGCGTGTGTTGATGTTGATTGAGCCAGCAGTCATGACACGCCACGCATGCCATGCAATTTTGTCATGACGGACAATTGCTTAAGCCTCAGCTAACACATGTTCCAACCAATGATACGAAGCACTTCGAAGTATATGATTAGCCATCAATGTCAACAAAGTGTATGCTGTCAAGATGTCACTTATACGTGATCCTGTGCCATACGCATGTATGTATACACGCTTGGAAAACCAATACTTCCATGCATGTCGGTTTTAGCCTAGCTAGTTGTGCTGGCATAGCAATATACTGGAGACAACCGACATCCTCCGAGCCCTCCTTCCACAGTTTATACTTCTATACAAATCCTAGAGTATAATATTTGAGGTATGCGGACCCATGTCTGTACATGATTGCCACAAAGATTTTGGTCACAGCGCTAGCCCGTGCAGAGTCTACACACCATGCAATGGGGCAGCTAACATTGCTGCAGTTCCGAGTGCTGCCTTGGCGCCAGCTGAAACTCCATCAACAATTGTTTAAGGACAACCAAAAACTGCAAGGTGCCACAGTGGTATGCATCTCACAGGCATTCAGCGATGTGTGAAACCCTGAGCCAGCTCTAAAGATAAATTTTAAGTGACTGCTTCAGTGAAATTCTTGACGTAAACAATACCAGAGTCAAAGCAAGGGCTGCTTACATCGAGAGCAGTGCGCACGCATTTCACACAAGCAGGAGCTGTCGTGGTGGTGCATGGTCACGGTGGTGCTGCGCAATCATTATGGTGCCAAACTTGCTTCGAACAACCCTGAAACAATGCATTGCCAACCGGAATGATCAGGACATTGAAAGAAGCAGGATTCTAGGAAAAATTTGGAGTGAATATCTTCACCATGACTAGGTTGCATTGTACATCAAGTTGAGGTCACCGTTAGTCACAGTGCTACCTGCAGGCATGCTGATGATACTGCCGGCTATGCATCTGATCGAGGGATGATGATTCTGCCCGGATGTGCTGCTGGCAACAAGTGGTGGATGCCCTGAGCATTGAGTGTATCGCAGACTGCAGCTTTCAGCAGGCCGTCACCTTGCCCGGTGATGATGTACAGCGGATTTGTGCGCTTACTGGCACTCGATTGCCGCAATCGCAGCTCATGCCGAATCGCAGCCCGACCAGTGCCCCGATTCACTTTGTGAAGGTCCATCTGCAGCGCAAAAAAACATGACTATTATAATACTGTCATTGACGGACGCAGTTGCACACGGCACAAGTGCAGAACTGACAGTTGCCTACTGGCATATGATATCCCAATCTAAGACCCATGTACTAACCAATTGTTGTATGTGTCAACTTGAACATGGCGTTAAAGCGTACAAATTTCTAATTGACTTGGTGGTAACCTGTGCAGAAGCGGCGGCTTACCACATTGCGGTTCAAAGCGACTGGTTACAGTAGTGAAGGCTGCTTTCTATACTTGGAAATAGAAATACAAGACTATCACAGAGCTCTGCTGATGCCCTCATCACATGCATATGAGCATCCTACAGCTATCAGTTCATGAGGGCAACATTTTTCTCGTGTCACTGTCATGAGACTGCAGACGTGATGTCGGCTGCAGTAATTCTTAGACTAGACAAAAGTGCATGGGTGCAGTGGCAAAGAGCGAGAGCAGAGAGTTTGTTTCGTTGCCAGTGAGTCCACTCCATGAAGCCATTTACTGAATTTGCTGAGCTCAAAGTTGATTCTTCAAACACTTTTAAGTAGCACATTCACTCCAACAGTTTTTATTGATACCGCCCATTTTTGATGCTTCTACTTTAAATTATATCACGTGCACTGCTCGCGAATTGCCTTCTGGCGCTGGCTGCCATTCAACAGCTGCCAAAACTCATCACATGAACACCAGGCAGATTGCTGCCAGCAAGGCTTGGCGCAGGTGCGGGCGTGGCATATAATCTGCAAATCTTCACATGGCAGCCATATGTAGGTGATAGAACTGATCCCGTAAATTACCTGAAAAAGGTCTCAACTGCATGCTGATCGCCAAGAACCCGTCACTACAGTGCCACATTCTGAGCTGTAAATTGTACTCACCACAGTACCATTTGGCTGAATGTTGCCTGAGGCATCTTTCATCTTGACGCTGCGCCATGGCCTGTATGGCTTGATTGCTCCCGACAGCAGCGCATCTTCGTACAGCTGGTCTGCCCTCTTGAGATCACCTGCTGTATCTGCAGCATGAATAATGCTCTTCCATGTTGGAAGGCTTGGCTGTACCCCTGCGGAACGCATCCTGCTGATGACTTGCTCTGCTGCGTCCAGGCGCTGCACCTCAATGTATGCCTTCATGAGGCTGGTCATGTAAGGGAAGTGTGAACAAAGCAGCAGGCAGCCTGAGGCTGTGAAGCATACTTAGATCACGTGGCAATGAGCTGAAACCTTCAAATAGTACGCCAGAGCTCAATGCAAGAGTTGAACAATCAAGTGACAATGCATAGCAGCTAATACAGCGTCACGGTGGTCGTTTGTGTGCATGACGTTAGATCATCGCAGAGCAAGGAGTCATACACGCAGGGTCGTGCCATGGCTGGCTGTGGAGTTGCAAGTGTCATCAAACCTGTATGTGCCACTGGGCAAACAAGTATTGTGTGGCTGTCAGCGTTGCAGTCCTGGTATCAGAGCAGTGCACACCAATGAGGAAGCAAGTGCATTCAAGTTTCTGCGAGCCAGTGAGGTGCCAAGTGCATGTCTCTGTGATGGCCGGCCTTTCACGTGACACTGTCATTGAGAGTAATACGAGATTGCCCATCATAACGATTGTGACACTGCTCATACATCTTGCAAAACATACATGTATCACACATGCTGTTCTTTAAATCAGTAAACCTGCAGTGCACCTGCAAATTGGAATACATGGAGCAGGTGCGGGTCATAAGCAAGCGCTGGAGTCTGCACAGTCTCTTGAGCAGTTTGAGGCTCTTCGCTCGCACTCAGTTACTCATTTACTGACGTTCAAGGCATAGCCTGGCCCTCACTGCCCTCCACTGTGACAGTCTGTGCAGCTGATAGTAACTGTTGACAATGCACTGCCTTCAGAACACAAACAAACATATCTAACCTCAGGCTGCCTTATGGTTTTGCAGCATTTTGATGATGATGACGTAACCAAGAAACCTGGACGTTCAACCTGGTAGTGCATGTATGGGTTCATTTGCTGAGTTCCACCATGATGACCAAGGGATTGCATCATTAGCTGTACACCTGAACCCCCCGCATGAAATTACAACATCACAGGGATAGATGTCTTGTGACGCTGTGCAACAACTTGAATAAATCAGATGCATCACCACCACACATGGTGCTGCATTGAGTTGAGCACTGCTTTAAGAGCTGAGCGTTTCATCTTGAATCAAGCAACGGCGGCACTATCATAATGCTTCATCTCCTCTGAGTGCAGTGCAACTTGAACTTCGGATTCAATTGAATGGCCACTGCACTTTCATGGTACTCTTTGCAACCCCATTTGTGCGCTGCTCCATGTCATGACCTGATACTCAGATACCAGCCTGCGCTGTGAAGTGTCAGCATGTTATACATTTCGTATACTTTACGCACCTGGTGAAGGTAAAAGCATTCGGCTTGACATTAGCAGCTTGGCACATTTCTGCAAACACTGCCTCCGCCTTCTCCGGCTCCTTTGTCGTTGCATAGAAGTTGATCCGTGAAGTGTAGCTCCGGACATCAGGCTCCAGCTGGAGACGATGCATCTCCTTCCAGATGTCCTGAACAATGCCGCATCGCCCCGCGGCAGCAGCGTGGGCCAGCATGGTGTTCAAGGTGATTCTATTAGGCTGTTGTCCGCTTGTGCACATCTCCCTGTACTTTGCCAGCATTAATTCCACCTGGCCTGCCCTTCCGATGGTGTCTAAAAGCGTATTCCAGCTCTGTAAGTCCGGCACAATTCCCTGCAGTGCACAATGCGCCAGTCACAACATTGGCGTACAAGCATCAAGATTGCAGTCAGCCCATTGCATAAAGATTTCACATAAGTACTAGTAGCACGAGACGTAACACTTGCCCACAAGGGCTAGGCATGTGGGGTACATACATACCTTTGTGTACAGTACGTGCAAAGCATGCTGGACGTCCACCGCGTAGTACGACAAACTGAACACTCAGTTGCTGAACACAGTGCTGCCAGGTGCAACAACATGTTACAGGAAGTACAACGCCAAAACAACGATGATGCAGTAGTGTTGGTGTCGTTAATTTGTCAACGTTCATAATATCCAGGGACAGTACTACCATGCGTAGGGTGAAATGATGTGCAGCCATGACGCCATGTAGTAGTGCACGTCTCATACATGAACGAAGATGTGCCCAGGGTTTAAATGACCTATGCTCACTTGTCGCAAGGTAAAGGCACCAGTCTATTCACTGACTGGTAACAAACTGAATCAGATGCAGACTCATTGTGTGCGCATGAAGGCTTGTGCAATGCTGCACTCTCACATCATGACCTCATCACGCATGCATTATCGTGATCACCTGGGTTGCCATCTGCTGAAAGATGATGGAGGCGTTGACCGGGTTGCGCTCCCTTGCACACACCTTCAGTGCAGCATTGAAATTTTTAACATCAGGCGCAACCCTTGTGTCTCTCATGAGCTGCAACAGCTTGATGGCCATCTTGCTGCCGCCTCTGCTGTCGCCAGCGGGCGTCACGACTTCGCTGCGCTCATCGCGGACGCAGTTCGTGGTGAGCATGAGAAAATCTACCTTGTCGGGGCTTATACCAACCTCCTGCATTGCTTTGATGAGCTGCACTGCGGCATTCAGCCGCCCTGCTTTGCCGAAAGCTAACAGCACAGCGCTGCATGCACGATGGGTCCAGCCAAACCCTTCCCGCTTCATCTCGCGCAGCAGCTCCATGGCTTTGAAGGGAAGTTGATTTTCATACGCCTGGATGGCCAGCTCATAGTCATGGCTATTGGCTCCTGAAACCTGCAGCCGTCTCAGGGCAATCATGGCGTGCTGGGGCTGATGACTGCACGCCATAGCCTTGAGAAGTGCCCTCACTTCCAGAGCAGTGGGTTCACTGATGGCGTTGAAGATGTGAAGAGCGTCTTGCCATCGCTCTGTCTGCCCAAGGCACGTATGCTATCGGCCGGTGAGGCTGGCGGAGGCGGCTTGTCCCCGCGTGAAGAGTGCTGTTGTCTCGTGGTGCAATTGCTGACGATGCAGTGCTGGTGCGAGGCTCGCTGCATTATGTTCAGTTGCTGACGGTGCCAGTGCGACGGCCCATGTGTTGCAGCCCCAGGGTCACGACTGAGGTGCTTCGCAAAAGCCCATGTTGCTGCTCGCACCTGTTGCAGGACACGAGTTGGTGGCGCATTGCTGCCCACACATCTGGCTAGATGGCGACCAGGGGCTAGGAGCCTCGCGAATAGCATGCTTGGTGTGGCACCACTTCCTCCTCCTCCTCTACTACACACACATTTTTTTTTCCAAACCATAGCAATCACCTTACACTTCAAACGTGAAGTTTCCACTCATCTTCAAAGTAAAGTTTTTCAAGAACAAAACTTTTTGTCCCCAGAAGCAGCCTTGAAACGTTAGCTATACAGAAGCAGCCTTGAAACGTTAGCTATACAGAAGCAGCCTTGAAACGTTAGCTATAGCTATACAGAAGCAGCCTTGAAACGTTAGCTATATATAGCTAACGTTTCAAGGCTGCTTCTGTATAGCTAACGTTACATAAGGACCCAACTTCAACAACATAAGGCCCAACTTCAATAACATAATGCCCAACTTCAATAACATAATACCCAACTTCAATAACATAAGGACCCTACTTCATATATAAGATCATCAACTTCAAGTGTAACACAATTAACTTCAACATAAGATATCATAAGATCCCAGTATATCTTCAAACACTTTTCAGCCGGGATGTGGTGATGCTCAGCTGCAGGAGGTGGTGATGCTCAGCTGCAGGAGGTGGTGATGCTCAGCTGCCGGGATGTGGTGATGCTCAGCTGCCGGGATGTGGTGATGCTCAGCTGCCGGGAGGTGGTGATGCTCAGCTGCCGACACGGTGGTGATGCTCAGCTGCGGGAGGTGGTGATGCTCAGCTGCCGGGATGTGGTGCTCAGCTGCGGGAGGTGGTGATGCTCAGCTGCCGACAGGGTGGTGATGCTCAGCTGCCTCCCACATATCGCGGATTGTCAGGGACCTCGCGGAATGCCATGGATGCTCGCGGATCGCCATGAATGTCGCGGATTGCCATCATGCGTCGCGTGGCTGCCGTGGTGCTGATGGCAATGATGCTGTCATGCCCTGATGAGTGAGGCCTATGGTGGTGTCTTATCGCAGATCGCAGAATGTCTTATCGCAGAACTCGTCTCATCGCAGAACGTGTCTCATCGCAGAACTGTACGCCGCGAGATGCTGTCGTGCCAACTCGCAGTAACGAGAGACGGCCCCAGCGCTGGTGATTGCCATTCGAGAGGCACTGCTGGACGGGATGGTGGCATACGTCACGCAGGGGGCGGGCAAACAAGGGGCCAGCATGTCATCGATGCGTCAACTGACCGCGCATGCAGCAGCCCAACCTGCGTGTACTTTTTATTAATTCTCGCTCAGGGCGCGAAAAAGCCCAGATGATTGGCATCTAGCTGTAAGGAATCTACATGTCGTATGACAGTCTGAAAGTGTCGCAACGACAACCACTCAAACGCCGCCGCCGCCAAATGGCATCTCGGGGTCCTCCCCTACGTCCTCCTCCATGTGCCCCCCCCCCCTGGATTCTGCCATGTGTGTCATGACACGGCCAGAGTACGCCATGTGGAGCGCTGCCGACAGTGCCGAGCGTAAGCGCGCCAGGGCGATGCCCTTGAGAGCTTTAGGGCGCGCTCCTCCGGGCACTGACATCCTGCTGGCATACTCCGTCGCCACAGCCTCCAGCAGCTTCCGCCCCTGCTCCCCGATGCTGCCAAATGACCCTATTGCCAATGTGGCAAGTTTGTAGCAATTCTGATCATAATGACCAGAATAGTGGGTAGTTTTGGCGGCCTCTTGGTCGCGGCAGCATCGCTCGGGGTCTGCTGCAGTCTTCGCCGCCCAGTACACGTGAACAATTCGACACGTACGGGACACGCGCTCGCTGCCTCGCAATCGAGTACGGCACAAATGAAACGGACAGCGCGGACAGCGGGCACACGCTCCTGCTGCAACGCCTACAGGAAGAGGGCGTGTGGGGACGGCCCCTCGGTTTGTCTGTGTGGGCCATTGTTGCAGCGGTCTACGCGGTCTCGGTGACGGTGTGGCAGGCCGAGCCTCAGGCCACTGGCAGCATTCAAAAATCAACAGGGCTGGTGCTGGCACAACTGATGGGGCTGCCAGCGGTATTCGCACCGGCAACTCCAGCTCAGCCTGACTGCCATCTGGATGTGCTGTGGACGCCGCCTGGGCTATATACAAATGTGGGACACTTTGAACTGCTTGTCGCCCCTGCGGCAGCTCCGCCCTTGCCAACCACTGTGAGGAGAGAATTATTTGGGGCAATCCCTGGATACTAAAAGGCACCACAGGACATTAATGCAATGATCAAGTTGAAGATTGCACAACCATTTGACCGAACATCAACAGTTCGCTTCAGCTCGCTCTGCGGATGATGGTGCAATCTTCAAACTTCAAATTGGACAAACTTGACTCGAGACGCTACTGTAGTTGAAGTACAACTTCAAGTGGAAGTTTAACATCAACTGTCACGCTCAGTATTGACCATCATCTTCAATTTGAAGTTTGACGGTTGCATCACCGTCCGCACAGCATCCTGAAGCGAACTGTTGCTGTTCAGTCAAATGATTGTGCAATCTTCAACTCGATCATTGCATTAATGTCCTGTGGTGCCTTTTAGTATCCGGGGATTGCTCCAAAAAATTCTCTCCTTGTGACAGCGTCGGCGACCACTCAAGCTGACAGCACCCACATCACGGCTCCGAGTCGGACACAGCCCCGTACTGCGCTGCAGTTGCCACAGCAGCCTGAGCCACTGAGGTGTCCACTATGCACACTGGCATTTTGGCAGCTTGGTCAGAAAGAGGACAGCAAAC
Organism: Tribonema minus; assembly: GCA_017506865.1. Lineage (NCBI taxonomy): Eukaryota > Xanthophyceae > Tribonematales > Tribonemataceae > Tribonema > Tribonema minus. Next base: position 83,087 of record JAFCMP010000076.1, read on the forward strand.
AGCGAGGCAAACTGTCAGCTGCGAGCCGCATGGCACCGGTAGTGGCCCACTTCAACGGTGGTAGCTGCACGAGGTCGATGCTGAACCCTGAGGCGAGCACATCACACTGTCAGCAAAATCCGGCGGCAGCATACACCAAGGGAATCCGGCAGCAGGTTGATCACGACCCATCCGGTGACCGTGCCCCTTCAGGCAGCAGTACCTGCAACACTGGGGCACACCATGCCAAGCGTGTGCAGGAGATGAGCACCATGTATGGTTGCACGGCAGAAGACTTCCTACGGGCGGTAAGGAAGCTGAGTGCATGCACAGGTGCCTGCGGTCTGGTCCATATGTCAGCCAGCGCGGGGCAGAGGCAATGCGCGCTGACCTCGCCATGCCACACGTGTCGACGGAATGGAAGCGCCCCCACGCGCGCACGCCCGGCAGTACCCCCGGGCCAGTCCGAGGGCGGGGGTGCGGGTAGCGACGGCGCGGCCGCGGCGGCGGGGGCTGCCGCAGCGACACCTCCAAAGCCACCGGCGGTGCCGGCTAGTGGCGCTGCCAACTCAAAGTCCAGCAAGAAACGCCCGGCGGCCACGGCAACCGGCGCGCAACGCCGGCGCCGAACGGCAGTTGCTGCGGCACCGCCTGGCAGCGCCGGCAGCCGCACTCAGTCTAACAGCCTAAGGCTGCAGGACAGCAGCCCCCCCCACGGGACGGCCGTGGGATGGGCGGACATGGACTTGGACCCGCCGGACGATGCCGCGTCACCGCCCCCCCCGACCACCACCACCAGTGGCAGGCCCTCAAAGCCCCAGGCACGAGCATCCCTGGCTTGGGACCTCTCGACGCCCTCGGTCGTCCACGCACTTGACCAGACCAATGAGGCGGATCTACTGCTGCTACGGTTCACCACAACTGCCAACCCCTTCCGCACTCAGCTGCAGTGCACCCAGTGGGCACGGCTAGTGGAGCACGCCACACGACTACTGGCGGACGCCACAGACAGTGCACGTGAGGCGGCACGGGTGCGCCTCCACCATGGTGCCGGGGCGTTTGCTCATCAGGTTTCTCAGACTCTAGTGCAGCGCGGCTACAGGTTGCTGCACCTGCTAGCAGCAATGGCCTTTGGTAGGCAACCGGAGGGAACCGGTATGCCGCCTGCGGCCCGGCTGGCAGCGTTGCTGTCTGGCGACTTTGCGGAGCTACTGAGAAAGACGCTGTCAGCAGCAGCGGCGCTGCGGGCCCCCAAACCAAACAACGCAGCTACGGCGTCGGCACAAACGAACTTCGATGCCGACTGGACGGAGGCTGACTCCAGGCAGCAAACAGCATGCGCTGCCCTCTCAGGCAAGCGACGGGGGGTAGGCCTGGCTGCCGCACGACTAGAGGCGCGTGAAGCATGCGCCCCAGCAGACGAGGTCACGGCACAGGTGCTGGCAGCAAAACACCCTGAAACTGGCACCCGGCCCGGGGTAGTCGATACGCCAATGGAGCAAGTGCGCGGCCTGGTACGCGACGCCCGGCGGCACTGCTTGCACGGCGCAGGGGTGGCAACGACCGCCGGGCCCGTTGGCAGCGGCAGTCCCGTCTTCGAATCGGGTCAGGCGCATGATCGCAGCGATAGGCCTGAGGATGCTGCCAGCGCAGCCGGACGGCGCCTCGAGGTGGAGGCGACAGACATACTGTCGACCTTGTCCGCAGCAGGGGCGGGGAAGGCAGGAGGGCTGGACGGCCTACGCTATGAACACCTCTTGATGGCCGCTGGGCCTGGTGCACCAGTGAAAGCAGCCACCCGCCCCGTGGGCAGTGCCTCGCCAGGACTAGCTGGTGATTCAGAATCGGATGTGATGGAACCGGCATTCGCCCATCACCTGGCCAAGGTGTTCACGACGCTGCTTGTTGAGCCCGAACTGCTGCCGGAGCAATCGCAACGGCTTCTCCGCGCCGCGGCCCTCTCAGGCATAGCACAGAAGCGGCGTCCGATCGCCTGCTCCAGTGTCTGGCGCAGACTCCTCGGGTCCACAGCGGCACGGAGTGTCAAGGGCAAAATATCGGGGCTGCTGGCCTCCATGTCGCAGTTTGGCGTAGGATACCGGTCTGGCGTCGAGCATGTGGCAGCGCGCGCGCGCGTGTGGCACGAGCTGTATGGCACCACAATCCAGCTGGACTGTGAGAACGCATTTAACAGTGTGGATCGCGCCGCCATTGTGCGGGGACTTATGCTCTTCTGTCCGGAGCTGCTCCCGCACTTTGAGTCCGTATACTGTGGTGACACTGCCCCAGAGATGCGAGTGGAGGTGAACGGTGAAGCTCGCATTATCTGCTCCCACCTAGGGTGCCAGCAAGGGGACCCTCTAGGGCCGCAGTACTTTGCAGTGGCAGCGGCCTTCCTACTCTTCTACCCTGATGGAGTGAATGCGACGCCCGGCAGTATGCCGGCCTACGGCCACAGCACAGCGGAACCGCCAGCCCCGCACTGCGCTTTCCTGGATGACCTCAACGTGCTGCAAGCTGCCTACTTCGACGATGAGCGGCCGCTGGGGTGGCAGAGGTGATCCGTCGGCTTGCGGCAGGGGGCCTACGCGTTCGACCAGACAAGTCGCTGGCCATCGCCATGCGCGGCACAGTGTTTGATGAAGCGGCCAGAGCACGCCTGCGCGCCCTTGACATACCGTTTGTGGACGCCACCATGCCAGAATCCAGTCAGGGCTTTACGTCGGTCGGGGTACCGGTAGGGCACCCAGCCTATGTGCATGCTGCCATGAGCAAGCATCTTGTTGACGCAGGGACATGGCGATTGTCGTGGCAGCTAGCTGGAATGGCGCGGCATCACCTACAGGCAGCACAGTTCATTCTGCGCAGGTCACTGACGAAGCGCATGGGCTTCTTAGCTGGGGTCGTTGACACGGCTTTGAGTGAGACATGGCTGCACGCATTTGACGGGTTCTGTGCATGGACGCTTGAACGCATGCTGCACCTGCACGGCTGCGCTACCGCGGCAGTCATGAAGTCACACCTGCTGGCCGCCTGCACTGCTGGTGACAATGAGGTAGCCAGCAGTGGCAGCGTGCTGGTATTGCCGCGCTTGGGCCCGCCAGAACTCACGGACATCGCAGTGCCACTGCGGGCGTCACGGTTGCCGGAGCGACGAGGCGGTCTGGGCATGCCGCTTTTGGGGCTACTGGCACCAGCCGCATACACGGCCCAGGCATGCACAACACTGCGGCCTGCAATAATTCATGCCACTGTGGCAGCAGGGGCCCTGAGGCTCGGCACTGACGAACACGGCGCAGTCACCTGGTTCGCGCAGCACTCATGCGCAATACGCGAGGACCAGGGACTGCCGCCAATCATCGAGGCCGTGCGACGCTCTACGCGAGCGCTGACAGCTGATGGCGGCGAAAAATCACGCACAGCTGTGGCCGAGCAGCTCCCAGCATCGTTGCTACGGTGGGCAGCAGATACGACGGCCGCAGCGTCGACGCTCCCCACTGCGGTGCAAGCGATCTACGCCGCAACTGCCGTCACGGAGACGGGGACCACTGAGCCAGCCCCACACACCCACGGCATTGTGCCTGGCGCCGAGGCGGCGCTGCGGCGGCGACCGTACCTGGCCCTCAAGCCGCTGCCGCGGCTGCCTCTTCCACGCCCGCTAAAACACAAACTAGCGCGGAAGAAAGCAGCTGCAGCGGCGGGCAGGAGGACGACGACGACGACTGGGAGGCCTATGCTGACGAGATCTGCAGGAAGGTAGTGCCCCGCCGCCGGCGCGGTCACTTCACGCACGGACTACAAGCCGGCCTTTCAAATGTTCTTCGACGTCAATACGAGGACTGCCTGGTGGAGGACCTAGAGGCTGCCTCGGCTGGTGCCGTGGGCAAGCCGACGCAGGCTACACTTATTGGTGACTCGCGTGACACCAGCCGCCGCCGCCAACAGGCTAGCGCGCGGGTCCTGGCGCAGCTGCGCAGCCAGCGTGCGTCCGGGGCAATGGCGTGGATGAGCGTGCCACCCGCTGCCAATGACCGCCCGGGTGCGGCGCCCATGTCCAGTATGGCAGCAGCCACGATGATTTTGGTTGCGATCTTTATAGACGGGTGGGGCATACAGGGCGAGGTGTGCCCATGGCGGTGCAGTGACGTGAGCCCCACCTCCACGCATGCGATCAGCTGCCCCAGCCAGCACATACGGGGGCACAACGCGACACACACTGCCCAAAAGCGGTGCCTACAGCGCATCTTGAGACAGCACCATGTCTCTATTGTCGGCAATGAGGACGCTAGCGTCTTCAAGGTACCGGGGTATCGGGCGGACACAGTCATTGACCCAGGGTGTCTGCACTTTAGCAGTGCATACCAAAACAAGGGAATAGTGCTAGACACAAGTGTGCGCGCGCCCACAGCGAGCTCGTACCTGACAGGCAAAACAAATGCCTCGAACACGGACGGCTATGCTGCTGGGGTGGGGGAGGACGCGAAGGTCAAGCACCACACCGGCATCTTGACGTCATCTTGGGCTTTTGTGCCATTCGTGCAGGAGTCGTACGGACGGCTGGGCAAGCAGACAAGCCTTTTTGTTAAGGAGTTGGCAATGCACTCAGCACTGTGCTCAGGGGGGGGGAAGGCAGATGTGTTACGCAAGGCCGGGTTAGCTAAGCGTCAGATCCACATTGAGCTGAGCATATCGCTGGCGCGGGAGTTGGCGGAGCGCGTCATGGCATACACACGTGGAGCGCGAATGCTGGGCTGTGTTGCGGCGCCGGTATCCAAACTCCTAGGGCACAGCGCAGACTAGGCTGCTGCGTTGACGCAAGCTTTTCGATTGCATAGGCAACCCGGCCTCCCTTGGGCCTTTATAAATACAAGTCCATACGTACAATTGTATACTCAGTTGCTGAAACTAGTGCTGCCAGGTGCAACATCACATCGCGGGAAGTAGAACAAGCAGTACAAGTACAAACAGCGTCCCAAGCTCGTTAACGCCGAAAGGCGTGGCAGCGAATGCGGCTGGTTTGGTGGGTGGGCTGGGCTGCAGGGCTTGCAGGAGCTAGCACCAGCGGCCCTCAGGTGATGCCAGCGTGCGTAGCCCCTTCGAGAGAACTTCAAACATGTGGTGGTGTCTCGGAAGCCCTGGCTGGCGTGCGGAGGAGGGACAGGCAGCGGCTTGGCGTGCTTGGAGAGCAAGCGGAGTCGGCTGCACGCCACGGCACCAACCACAAGTTACTCGCAGCGGTAAATGGCAATATCTTGTCAGGCTTGCAGCCTGCGGTGAGCCGTGACCTCGCTCATCAAGGAGGCTATGCTTTACTTAGTTATATAGCCTTTCTCTCTAGCGTCAGCGCCTGGCGCCCAGTGACTCCCTCTGCTTATCTCTATGATATCGGGGTTCACGTAGATCGCCACAATCTCCAGTTCAGGGCCCATCATGGTGACCTTGGCCTGCATGAAAACTTTGAGATGGAGTCTGTGTGGAGCTGGGTGGCCCTTAGAAGGGTCTGTCTGTGGGGGGAGAGTCTTGCAGCTTTCTTTGGTATCCCTGCTAGTGTGTGGGGGACAGTCGCTTGCGGATGCTTTGTTGGGGGTGATATGGGAGGCCCGGTGAACCACCGTCCCGCTCATCAAGGAGGCGATGCTTTGCTTAGTTATATAGCCTTTCTTTCTAGCGTCAGCGCCTGGCGCCCAGTGACTCCCTCTGCTTATCTTTATGATATCGGGGTTCACGTAGATAGCCACAATCTCCAGTTCAGGGCCCATTATGGTGACCTTGGCCTGCATGAAAACTTTGAGATGGAATCTGCGTGGAGCTGGGTGGCCCTAAGACGGGTCTGTCTGTGGGGGGAGAGTCTTGTAGCTTTGTTTGGTATCCCTGCTAGTATGTGGGGGACAGTCGCTTGCGGGTGCTTTGTTGGGGGTGATGTGGGGGGCGGGGTGTGGCGTGCAAGCTTTGCATGCTACATCCAAGAGTGAGAACAAGGCGACACACCTACAACATGGCATTTCCACAGCCACAAGTGGAATATAATAAAAGTACAACATCAACAACGATGCGGTAGTGTTGGTGTCATTGATTTGTCAGCATTCATGATGACCAGGGACAGCACCATGCGCTGTCTGCAACGATGTGTAGCCATGACTGCCATGTAGTAGTGCAACACGTCTCATACATGACCGAAGATGTGCCCAGGGTTTCAATGACCTATGCTCACTTGTCGCGTGATGCAGGCAGGGTTATCGCAACTCTCTGTTCAACAAACTGAGGTAGACACATTGTGTGCGCCCTAAGGCTTGTGCAATGCTGCACTCTCATGTCATGACCTCATCACACATGCATTGTTTTGATCACCTGGGTTGCCATCTGCTGAAAGATGGTAGTGGCACTGACCGGGTTGCGCTCCCTTGCACACACCCTCAGTGCAGCATTGAAATTCAGAACATCAGGCGCAAGCCTTGCGTCTCTCATGAGCTGCAGCAGGGTCATGGCCATCTTGCTGCCGCCTCTGCTGTCTCCAGGGCGCGTCTCGTCGTCGACGCGCTCATCACGGACACAATTGCAGATGAGGATTTGAAAATCCACTCTCAGACTGTTAGGGCTCATGCCAACCCCCTGCATTTCTTTGATGAGCTGCAATGCGGCATTCAGCCGCCCTGCTTTGCCGGAAGCTTGCAGCACAGTGCTGCATGCACGATGAGTCCAGCGAAATCCTTCCCGCTTCATCTCGCGCAGCAGCTCCATGGCTTCGAAGGGTAGTCCTTTTTCATGCGCCTGGATGGCCAGCTCATAATCATGGCTGATCATGGCTCCTGAACCCTGCAACCGTCTCAGTGCAGTCATGGCGTGCCGGGGCTGATGATTGTACGCCATGGTGGCGAGAAGCGCCCTCGCTTCCAGAGCAGTGGGTTTACTGATGGCGTTGAAGATGTTAAAAGCATCCTGCCATCGTTTTTGTTTGCCCAAGGCACGTATGCTATCGGCCGGTGAGGCAGACGGAGGCGACTTACCCCCGCGTGAAGAGTGCTGTAGTCTCGTTGTAAAGTTGCTGGCAATGCCGTGCTGGTGCGAGGCTCGCTGCAGTAGGTTCAGTTGCTGACGGTGCCAGTACGGCGGCCCATGTGTTGCAGCCCCAGGGTCACGAGCATTGCTGCTGAGGTGCTTCGCAAAAGCCCATGTTGCTGCTTGTATCTGCTGCAGGACACCACGAGTTGGTGGTGCGCCGCTGCCCAGACATCTGGCTAGATAGCGACCAGGGGCTAAGAGCTTCGCTAACATGCTGTGTGACCCACTTCTTTGTCTTCACCGTACTTCAAACGTGAAGTACAGGAGGTTCCTGATGATGATCATATCAAACGGCTCTAGGTTCTGGCTTTTTTATGCCCAGCCTGTTTCCGTATCCTCTTGATCCTGATTTTGTGAGGCACCAGAACTTTCTTCAGGAGACGCTGCTGGCCATGAAGTGATCATCATAGCACAGTTCACAGGTGCCACAGTCGGCCACAGTATGCGTCAAACAGACTTCAGCTCTGGTAAATGGCCATTTGGGGGACATGACTGCTTCACATAAAATTTTGTGCCAATACCACAATTGGCTTGAAAGTATGTGGTGAAGACGGCACACACACGTGTGTACACAGCGGAAATGCGGCAGCAGCAGTTGCTGCCACAGCTGCTGCCCGGCAGAGCTGCCCAGCGCTGAGGCTCTCATGTTCAATTACCACTTCAGATTGGCATGTTGCTGTTTATTTGTGGCGCTCCCTTTGGGTTCCAGGGCCCTCATAAGCACGGATATTACGGCGTAGTCACCATCGAGTGTATACACACTTCAAATACGATTTCAAGTCGATTGCAGTCACTGTGAGTTGTGAGCACATCCTTTTCATCCTGATTGGCACCAAAAAGTTGCCCATTTCCTCTAGAGCTGTAACGTCCGGCACGTTGTGTGCCAGGCCCCACGACCCCTCCCCTTTTCCCTATAGCTCAAAATCTCTCTGGGGTGGCATGTAGAGGGGGGAGTCATCCCCTCCTAGTAGGATCCTCGATGATGAGTCCGATCGCGTTTGCGTCTATGCGTTCTACCCCCCCCCCCCCCCCACCCGGGACCCTTTCTCTCCACACACCACAAGTGCCCACCTACTTTGACAAATTACATTAACCCTAAGGCCTGTTCATGCCATCAGACTGGGTGACGGTGACACCTTGAAGCTTCCTAGGTGACCTTCAAAGTTTCCGTAGAGGCAATGCCATGTGCACGCAGGCTTCAATGCTGCGACTGCTGGCATGCATCCTGGACGCGGATGTGTACAAGGACAGCAGCAATTATGTGCCCAATCCCCCAGATTGCTTGCATGCACTGACGGGGGAACTTCACCAACATACCCTGACTGTAGTAATGCATCTTTGCTGGCACTGAAGAGCATCTGTTGAACCGCCCATTACGTGCACGTGCACGTACGCTCTAATCTTTGTCAGCACTAGTGGAGGCAGTTGAAGCCTAGTCATGTATGTATCTTCTCGCGAGATGATGACGGTGCTGGTGGTATCAAGCAGATCGAATGAACCAATATGATGCCCGCTCCTTGCAAAATTACAAGTTATGATGGCCACGGCCCGGGCCATCCTAGCCAGCAGGCTGCACCGTTATATTGTGGCTGTGCTGCCAGTGCATCTTTTGTGCTGCGGCAGATACATCTGCTTACTGAAAGGCACCATACAATATTGTGGCCTGCACTGGCGCAAACATGCACCACACTGCAACTTGAAGTGCACTGGCATGCACCTCAGCCTGTATGCTCATCAACATAGTATGGAAGCGTAAACAGAGTGATTAATGACCAACTTGAAGATGCGCTAGGTCTAGCAGGCAAGGCTTGGCAACAGGAGAACCTCACCTCTCAATGGCAGCATGCTTAAAAGTTTGCTCTTGCATGCCCATCTCTTTCAAATTGAATCCACTTCTTGTCAAAACCAGTGCCATAGCCTTAGTCACTCTTCCTCACTGGTGTGCTGCCTTGGCTTGGTATTTTCGCATGCAGCTGTGGCTGCACTCGTCGGCCTGACACCGCTGGCAGGTACATCAGTTGTTGATCGGAACTATACTTATGTGCTCTGTCATAACATCACATACAGCTCAGGTGCATGCACAACAAATTCCATGATGGCGCGTTTTTGTGAAAGGTGTGCACATCATGACTGCCAAAGTCTTGAAAGAATTTGCATTCAATGCTGTTTCACTTGCGGCTCAAAAGCAATTGTGCACATGTGTGGGAGGTCAGCAATGGACCATTGGTATGCGCTTAAAACGTATGCTCTGATCCGCTTGCACTTGCATCCATGAAGTTCTCCAGGGCCTGCAGAGCATGAGGCAGTGGGCACATAGCAAAACATCCGATTCCGTTTGAGACAATTGCATGTCAGCATAACAATGTTGCAAATACAACGCACACATGTGCAGGGCATGTATGCATGAACAGGCATTGCAGTGCTGAAGCTGCAGCAGCTGTGAGCTGATGGCAAGTTCTCAGATTTTTGCTGGAATCATCCCACAACAAACAGGGACCTATAGATGTGCGAATGTTATCGTCACCTGCCAATTTGGGCTGCAACCGGCGGGCATGATATGCAACGTTAGGCCTTAAATTACTCGTACAGCAGCCTAAGGTTGGGCTCCGTCTGCAGTTGAGGCAAACACCAGTAATTGACAGTTCGATCAGAGGGTACCATGTACCTATTTTAGATTATAATACCTTGATAGCCCTCTCCTGGTCCTCGACGACCATCGCTTTGAGTGCTGAGACTTGAGCTCCATGGCGCTTGATGGTATCTGAGAGTTTCTTCACAGATACAGCAGAATCCTTGGCCACCTGCCTCGCAGCCAGAACATAAAACAAGCCAGTGACCAACACTTTAATAACATTATAGAAGCATGAATGATCTGGCTTATCATTCTGGCTTATTCAGCAGCGATGTGCATGATTGGGCTACATACAGCATGTAGACAAGTGATGAGTCTGACACGGCGTTGTGTGACTTTATCGGTCTACATCAGCATTGTAGGCCCGAAGACATTGGGCATTAGACAATTGAGCGAAATGCACACAGCAAAAGTTGTTGCGCACCTGCACAAGCAGTAAGTTGGCCATGTGGGGAACAGTCAGCATTATTTGAGTATTTGCAGTATCAGGCGGCGCTTCACAGATTTATATGAAAACTGCCGGATCTAAAAAACCATATGCTTCCTGATGCTGTTCACAGAAGAGCCAAGCGCAGATGCGTATGTGCAAGCACCGGAGCAGCACGCCAAGCGCTTGGGGTAGGTTTGCTGCACGTACTGTTCTCAGGCCATAATGGCATTGTCAATGTACATCAGGTCTTGAATAATGCCTTACATGACTGTAGCCCTGCGTCATGTTCATGCATAAATGCGAGCAGCTGCTAATTCAAACTGAGGTTCCCCGGTTTCACCTGCTCATTGCACATGCTCGTTCTGGCGCATGGCACTCATTGGCGACGCTGTTGAGCAGGTCGTCGGCTGCAAGTGAAGCATGCTCTGCAGATGCGACTTTCTCAACACATGTATACTATAGATACCACACCCTCTGAGTTGACTACATACATTCTCACCTCGGCAAGAGCAGTCCTGAGCTGCTGCAAGTCTTTGGCTGTGCTCTCTTGTTGCGCGGTGTTGCTCATGGCCTTCTCCAGCATGTCTAGCCTCTCTGTGTGCATCAGTGACTCCGTGTGGTGGCCTGAAGACCGGCACATCATGAGAGCATAGGTAGTGAATGCTTCTGCTTGAAAGATGGTTAAAAATATTCAGATCTTTCCAAAGGACTTGACTTGTTCGCAGAGCATCGCTTTTGCCTCCACTTTCGTGACCCTGTTTGCTCAGCAAACAGATCTTTGGTGGCCACCTGAGGACCAGCAAGCTCGTATGCTGAGCAGTTTAACAGCACAGCTTTAGGCAGCTACATATGTGGATGCTGATATACTCATTGACACTCTGAAGAAACACGTGGGCACTCAAAGTCACAAGACAGGGTAAGCCAGGAAGCTGCTGCGGGATCACCACAAACGTACACATGCACCGGCTCAGATTGCTGCGCAAGCGAGCTCATCATTTCATGGTCCAGTAGAGCTGTGGTCGCCATTGGTGGCTGCTGCCTGGCTATTTGTCACTGGTATTGTGAGCATGCTGTCAACAAGCTGGCGGTGAATCACATGCCCAAAAAGGTCAAGTCATTAAAGTGCTGTATCAATTCAACCACGATTCACTAGGGCCGCCAGTGATAGTGTGGCGCTGACAGACTACACTGGTCATGCAATACACGAGCAATCAAGCACATTAAATGCCATCTTCTGCAGCGTCTTTCCCTTCATTCATCTCCCCTCCCTACCCATATCATATATACTACGTAAAAGTTACCCCCCCCCCCCCCACCCCCCCACCTCATGCAGGTGCATAAAATGCAGTGCGGAGATACTGCAGCTTCACGACCCTATGAAAGAAACACTTAGAGAGACGAAACCAAGAGTTTGGAAGCATTGTCAACATGCCCACTACAGGTGTGTGTACTGATTATTTTCATAGGCGCGCAGATCGGGCAGCATGTCTGCGTTGCTCAACCACGCTCTAAATGCACATCATGGACCAGAAACAGATTTACAGGCATGGGCTTGGAGCTTCCTGCGGCAGTCACGTGCTTTCGTTCAACCTGGCCCTGATTCAGCAACATCTGAAAGTTCGCATGTACCTCATTTCAACTGTTGGACGCACTTGAACTTGACTGCTCACATGGCATGTAACATTCGTCACCTATGAAATGATTGCGTTCCTGCTACAGAGCAGGTGCAATTCAATTGCATGAAGAAGTTTCACTGAGTACGCACGGCAAAAGCTGTGCAAGCGCAACTTCTGCTTGGAATATACCTGCTGAAGCCTCTTCCAGCGCCTGCAGCTTGGTCTGCACTTCCTTGAGAGTAACCCGCATTTCCTCCACGGCTGTCCTGTCGCGTGCCGTCTGACGTGCATTTTCCTGCAATGATACATTGCACATGCGCCTTTGTTGTGATTGAACTTGTTTATCGCAGTCACCAAAACCAGGCATGCAAAGGAGCAAATCGACACACTGAGCATGCGCAAAGACACTGTGGCACACAAACCATGCTCTACAACAGGATGTTGAGATTGTCATGACCTGCTGGCATTCTGGCACAACAGCAGTGAAGGTGTTCCAGAGTTCATTGTCATTCGTGCTGTGTATCAAGTTTACATTGTACACTCTTGAAATACCATGCATGGGATATTGGTGACGTGAGGGTCTAGATCCCCTGGCTTACTTCCGGCAACACAGGCCCTGGGCATGTCGCAATGTGCATTGGATAATCATTGTCAGTGCGAGATTATCATAAAGTTGAAGTTGAAGTGACGCACCTCGTCCACCCACCGCACTTCTTCCATGACCTTTTGGATTCCAGCATTGATGCGCGCTTCGGCAGATGTTGCCGCCTCCTGGCGCAGCGTTTGAAGCACCTGGCCCAAGTGCGCCTCCTGTGATCAAACGAAAAAGTGAAGGAATCAACAAGCTGCCTACAGTACTTTCATGTATGCCTTTCAAGGCATGTGCTCATTTGTGAAGCATGGCTGCCAACTGATGACCAGTACATCAGAAACCAATCACTTGAAGATATTGGCCTGTAAGACGCGCCTGCCTGCACACACAGGCGGAATGACGCACTGACAAGTCATCAACAAGTTGACGCCCTCATGCTTTTATCGCAATATGTGCAGAAAACTTACCCACTGGCGGCGGGCCTCTGCAACCGCCAGCAGTGCGCACTCACGCGCCATCCTTTCCGCTTCAGCCATGGTGAAGCAAGCATCGCTGTTGCCATCGCTTGCATCCATTGCTGCAGTCAGTTGCTGCCGTCGAGCTGCAGCGGTTGCCTCGTTTTGAGGCGTGGGAGGAGGTGTCACAGAGCTGGCCGTGCTGCCACATGAGCCAACATCCTGCGAGGACGTTTGGGTGGGGAGTAGGCTTGAGTGGATAGGCACATTGAGGGCTATGGCATCAGTGGAGTAAACCAATGCAAAGAGCCTTGAAGAAGTCGTTTTCAGTGGCGTTGCTGCTGCAGCAATGCTTGTCCAATACGCACAGCATACCGCCATGCAAGCAATCACATGCTATGATTGCTGTCGCCATGCTGAGCCAATATGCCACACCTGGCATAACTTAGCATTTGAACCGAGAATAAGGCACTGTTGCAAGTGCAGCCACCTGTAATGCGTGCGCGACTGCGAAGATGAGAGCCGCACATAGCGGTATAACAGTTGACAATGACACAGACACTTGCCAGAGTACAAATGGGCACCGTCGGGTACAGACATGAGTAAAGATGTAATGGTAGCCGTCATTGTGGGGTGTGCTGTGTGTGAGCAGCTTCAAATGATGTCAGATGATGGGCAGTTGAAAATCATCAGTACATTGCGTGGTGCAACACTTCTGGCAATAGCAGGAATGTGCCGTACACACATATTTGAGGTCATCTGAAGTACCGGTGAAACACACAAAAAAGAGTCATCGCCAAAAGCATAGCGGCAGCAATACATACCTGCGCCGATTCATCAACAGTGTTGCTGCTGTCTCGTCCCGCGGCCTCCGCTCGTAGATCATGAATCTGTACAGCAAGCAATGTTTTGCATCAACGGCGGAACACTGACATGAACGGGCCCACTGAAGACACTGATGTGAAGAACACTCACCAAAGTGTTGGGGGTGTAATGCGACCCTTGTTCTGCTACTGCAAACTTGAGCACACCATGCGCAAACATGCGAGGGAAAAACATGCCATTATCTGTTACCGCACCAGGATTCTTCACTCGCAGCAAGGCGAAGCTGCAGCCCCCTAATGTGCCGGTACATCCACTGCTGTCGATGCAGTCAACGCCCGCGAAATCAACTGCTGTCGGTGCAATCAACAGCCGCCACTGTCGCCTACTCCCATTCTGACCTCACGGCGTCCTGGCCACCAATGCGCTGTGCACTGCAGAACCGTGCCCCACACTTTTGCTGAATGCCTTGCACTTCCAGTTAGTGATTTTCTGACACACACAACTACCGCAACTGCAGGCCACTGCATGCCCGTGCACGACACCAGACAGCATGTCCCATTCGCCTGCTTGTTACAGTCCTAAGCCTCAACCTCGGTCTACTCACTGTACCTCATCCAGCAAACCTACTCAACATCCACTCCTCACCTCGGAAGCAAGTCCTGCTGCCGCCACCAGCTGTGCCTGCCGACGTTGCTCCAGTGCTGCAACTCGCTCACGCAGTGCGCCACTATCATGCGAACCGCCGCTGTTTGGTGTACTCATGCTGTTGCGCTGTCTCGGTGAGGTATTGGGTGCTGCTTGAACACTGTTTCGCCTGCCACTGCTTCTGCTGCTGCTACTGCTGTGGCTGTTATGCTTTGAGGGGGTGTATGCGGCACCGGCCGGGTGTGCCGCTGGCGCTTGCCCGGAGCGGTGCTGCTGCAACTTGGAGTTCAAGTGAAAAGAGTGCAACACAGAAGGACGGGAAGATCAGCAGGCTATCAGCCACTCATGTCATTGTCGTCACAGATGTCACCACAGCTGCTGTCACAATACGCTTGAGAACCAACAGCATGGCCCATCCTGACAGTTGGGCATAACGCTGGCGGCGTGCGAAGGTCTTGTTTTGCCTATACACCTGGCAAGAGGTTAAGGTGACATTTACAAGGCTTCCTGATTTACGGGTAGTGTAAAGCATGATGGCAGGAGCATAATAGCTGCCCTTTGAGACTGATGTCGGCTGCTGACTGATGGTGATGTGTGACATGTTGAAAATGCGCCACTCAGCAAACCACTTGCATTATTCAACTTCAAGCAATACCGTTCTTCCTCGGCCACCTACATCTTCAAAGCTGAGAATGGCAGCCCCAGTAAGTGAGCCCGTGGTCTCAAACAGAGGACCTTCTTTCGCAATGTCCAACGGTACTTTCAACGTCAGCTTGCGCCCGCTACCTCATGCGGCTTACCAGGGGTGGTGGCGATGCCGAATTGCTGCCCCACTTGCCACTCAGCGTGTCCTTGATGGACTGCATCGCAGCGCTGTTGGCAAATGCAGCCACATATCCGCCTAGCTTCAGCTGCTGTAACTGACAATTGCTGTCTCGCAGCGCCTCTGACAGCATTGACAGGGCAGTCTCCATTTCATCTCTGTAGACACAACAGAGTGCAGAGGATGCAATAGTCAAGTCGATAAAAGTGCTGCTAAGCCCATCGCTGATGTGATACGCTGAAAGAACAGTGATGAGTAGCTCGAGTCTCACTCCTTATTATCTCATCCCTGTGCCAGATGTGACCAAACAGCCATAATTAATAGTTTCTTGATGCTCGCCTAGCGTACGCACTCAATCTTGTTCAGGATGAACGCGGCCATTGATGCCGGCAGAAGTACAGGCCCCAAATGCCTTGCTCTACGAGCTTGGCGTGCGCCAAGTATACGAGCATGAAGCTAGGGTCCTTTTCACATGCAGTCCACTAGGCACACTAAGCAGTGAGACTTGCATTTTCCTCAAGTAGTGCTCCGCAGTACTTGTGCTGGAAGCAGTCGACAGCCTTCGACAGAAACATGTCTGATATGCCCATTCATTAGTTCGCAGAGAGTTTATAAAGGCCTACCCCTGGTGCTACATTTCCTAACTTAAAGGCAGTCAGTGCGGAGTCCAGCAAATTGTCTAATAGGCAGTCCATGCTTAGCCCAGCGAATCGTCCAGACCTAGTCAGTCCACAATCTCTGACTGTAACCCCCATGCTTTGTGTACTCACCTGTCAGACGAGCCCTTAGTGTGTACTGCCGCCAGCAAATCACCAGGCGGAGTCAGATCCAGAGCTGTCAGCGATGAATTGGCAGATAAACATTCGGCTAC
The DNA here is from genome assembly GCA_017506865.1 of Tribonema minus. Classification (NCBI taxonomy): domain Eukaryota; class Xanthophyceae; order Tribonematales; family Tribonemataceae; genus Tribonema; species Tribonema minus. The sequence continues at coordinate 99,014 of JAFCMP010000076.1, forward strand.
AGCTCTGAGCGCTGCTGCATCGATGCCAGCGCCTCCCAGGTCTGCATCACCAGGACAAAGGGCCAAATGATACTGCAAGGGTCAGTAGTGACAGCTACGACAACAGGGGTGGTGCGTAATGACAGCCGTGGCTGCAGCTTGCAGCGCTGCCGTATACGTGTTCTCCCCCCCCCCCCCAAAAGAAGCCTAGAGTTGTGCGCGAGTGCTGCCAAAACATCACCAACACTGTAACATCTGAAGATCAGACCACAGTACCGTTCCGAGGCTTGCTCACAACAATGAAGTGAATGAGCTGAGGACGAGCCAGTCAAGCCGTGCCACACTTGGTAATGAGGTCGTTCGTAAGGCATCAACCAGCACGCTGAGGCGTGGCCGGGAGTGGGCCGTGCTTTGCCATGATAGTAGGTTTCGCGCTGCTGCCACCTGCGCCTCGAGCGGTGTAAAACGAGCAGTACCTGCACTCAGTCTGGTTGCTAGCGCCGGGAGTGCTGTTGCAATTAGCTGTGCATGTCTAGAGCGGCTATACAAAATGCAGTTCACGATTTACGCATGGATTCAGCGGCGCCGAACTGGCTGTACAGATGGACGGGGACATGAATATTGCACCATCCTGGTTGTGTGCGCTGCCAATGTCGCAAGTCGAGATGGACACTCAAAAAGAAATAAAAAAATGAGCACATTCATCATGCGTGGCCAGCATTGCAAGAGTGTGCAAAGCAGCCTTGTGCACGTATTCAAATCTGGCCTTAGGTTGCCGTTTGAGTCAACGGTTTAACATAGCAAGTTGAAGTTGAGTCTGAGTGAGCAACGCCATGGTAGCAGTCTTGCGCACTTGTTTCCAATTACTATATCTCGAATAACATATGTACACTTTGCAGCCGCAAGTCTCTTTCAAATTGTCTGCTTGCGTCACCACTGCCCCTGACACAATGGCCAGCTACGCACACTGAGGCTTGATTACAGCTCAAGCAGGTCCTGTCTCACCTAGGGTGCGCAGAGTGCATGCACGCTGTGCCATAGCAGAGCACAGGGCCTGGACACCTGCGTAAACATTGCACAGCAGCGGTAATATGGACATATTGAGTCAATGCTGCAAGCATGAGAATGAGCACAATCCTGAAGTGAGGCGGGCATTAAAGACGGGACGAGAATGAAGCGTGCCGACAATGACATTCTGCAAGCACTGATAGGTACTGTGATATACTGGGTACTGGAATTCACCGGGATGCAACACAATTGCAGCCTGAGCTTGTAGCAGTCACAACTTTGTTCATTTGTTGGTCGTTTTGCTCAGACATTGCAGCAGCCCCAAACACACAACTCTTAGGACAGCACAGTCAGCTGTGGTTGTGCGTGGGTGCATTAACGCCCCCATGTGTTTCACGCCCAGATAGCGATGAGATGGCGTATGAACAGGACTCGACCAGGCATGAAATCTCACACAATGCGCAGCTTTGGAGTTCTGGCCAGGCTGCCCTCCATGCCCCATTGCTGAGGCGTGTGCATAGGTCACGGAGTGTGTCTGTGGGACACACAGTATTGCTGGCAGATGTTGTTGCAGTCGAGCCTGGAAGCGCTGCTGGTGTGGAGCAATTGCAACAGCCCCAGTCGCGAACGAGCTGGCAAGCAGCGGCAACATAGGGACAGAGCCTGTGCCAGGGCCTGCGACTGACGCTGCTGCAGCGGCTCCGCACCACTTGTCCGCCATCTGGAGCAGCGACAGTACTTCAGGTCCAGTATCTGTTGCTGACCAAGCGTTGGTGGCGTGGGCAGACAGAGCTGCTGCTGACTGGGGCACGGATCCAGCAGCGAGCAGCAAGCCATCTGAGCCCACCAGACTCGCGGCTGGATCCGCATCCTAGTCAGCAGCAGCTGTATGTGCCCACTCCACCAGCGCTTGGTCAACGACAGACACAAGACCTGAAGTACTGTAGCTGCTCCAGATGGTGGACAGGTTGTGCAGAGCTGCCGCAACAGTGTCAGTCACAGGCCCTGGCACAGGCTCGGTCTCTATTGCGGCGCCGCTTGCCAGCTCGTTTCCATTTGGGGCTTTTACACCCGCTCCACCAGCTGCAATCCCAGCCTTGACCGCAGCAACATTTGCCGGCAATGCTGTGCGTCCTACGGACAAGTGCCTCAACCTCTGCACACGCGAGATGCTTGGGATCGCGGGCGAGGGCGCCGAGCAGCCCAGTGGGTGTAGACAGCTCGCTGCTGAACTCATGCTCACGAGAGCATTGTGCAGGCAGCAGCTGCACGACAAAGTGCTGCAGCAGCACAACAGCAGCAGCGCCTGCTGGCGCAGCGGCTGATGAGCTGCATGGGCAGTATTCACGCACCGCAGCGCTGCTACATTCGCGCTTGGGGGCACCGTGCCCCTCAACGCGCGTGCTGCTTCTGCGGCAGCACCAGTCAGCGCCGCGCATGAAGCAGCAGCAGAGCCGGAGAGCGCCGCCGCAACAGCATCGACGCAGCAGAGCTCTGCAGCAGCAGCGCCGCCTGATGGCGCCGCACATGCAGCGAGAGCTTGTGGGAGCGCTGCTGCGGCATCCACAGCAAGCAACATAGCAGCCTGCGCGGCGCATGCGACAAGTGACAAATGCCGCGGCGGCAGTGGCGCGCGCTGGGGGCAGGAGCATATCTGTGTGCTGGATCTGTTTTGCGCTGCAAGGATTAGCCAGATGATGCTGCCGGCAGCAGCGCTGACGCGACTGACATGAAGGGTGCAGCGGCCGTGCGACGGGCGCTGCAGCCACACCTCGGTGGTGCAGTTGGCCTTCGGGCCTAGTGGGAACGCAAAGTACACATTCCCGACAGCGGCGGCTTGAGTTTGAGGTCATACGTTCACGACATGACCCCAAGATGAATGCTGCCTTGGCTGAGGGATGCAAGCACTTGCCAGTGTACATAATCGACCTACAGGGATGGGACGTTGATGAGGTGACATGTTTGTGCCTGCAGCTCACTCCGTATAGCAGCAAAATGTTATCAACAGACAAGAAGGAAGTAGGACATGCACCACATTGCACTTCCGTTTTGATCTCAAAAAGGGCAGCACACCGCACCATCACGGCCCCTCTAGGTACTCTCGCTCTCTCTGAGCACCCCAAACTGGGTGTTATGACGCCTGGTGACTGGTAGTGAGACCAGCGTGAAGATGCTCAGCTCGCACCAATCTGCACCATGATGCTTTGAGCAGGGCCGCCACGCTGGCAGCTCCTCAAGTACACACACATGAGCATCACAGTGTAGCCTTGTTATGTGCGGCACCACTCAGCCCCTTCCACAGCTTACCATCCCATGGTGTGTAAAAGGGACCGTAGTTAACTTCAACCTAGACAACGATGCTGGTTTTGCCAGACCCCATTTAGAACTCATTGACAGCGATGCGCACACAGCACTGCTCCTTCTGCAGGTGTGTGGGTCTTGCTGCTAACAAATATTACAAAGGAGTTGGCTGCAAGACCCGGCAGCAACAGCGACCTGCATTGTGCATATGCTAGGGTTGGGTCCCGGTCCCCCTGTTCGGTATCGGGATGATGGTGTTCGGGAATGCACCGGTATCGGGATGCAATACTGGTATACCGGTTAGGCTACGTGGCATGGACCGGAATGGACCGGGATTGACCGGAATGACCGGTAATGCCGGCTTCCGACCGGTATTTATCCGCTCTTACGGTTACACAGCAACGGTTCCTCGCGCACAGCAGCAACAACAGCAGAACGACAGCAGCAAGTGACAAGCACCCATCTTGAAGGCTCAGTAAAGAGATCCAACCTTCATTTGTGCGCACCAAAACGTACCAACAGCAGGGGCCTCTGAGCAGCAGCAGCAGCAGCAGCAGCAGCAGCAAAAGCAACATGGCGCCACTGCAAAAAAAAACGCTAGCTCATGCTGCCGCCCGCTGCTTCTGCTTTTTGCACCAATCATCGACTGTGTCCCAAGCGTTCTTAAGCCACACCAGTAGGGTGACTGCCTCGCCAACAAGGCGATTGCGGTGCTTAGTCGCAGTCAAGCCAGCCGCAGAAAACAGCCGCTCAGAGGGAGCTGAAGTGGCAGGGACACAAAGCACACGGTGTGCGAGCTTAGACAGGTGCGGAAACTGCACCATGTGGTCGCGCCACCAATGCAGAGGGTTTGAAAGCTTCTCCCCCTCGTACATGGCCAGAATGGGGAGGAAAGAGGCTGGCTCTTAAACTGCTGCACGGTGTCCTTGCACGCCCCACAGACAACGTACTCGACCATGTCGGCATCAGCATAGTTGTAGAACGTGAGCCCCACGTTCCACACTGCCGACATGGTCTTCGTTGTAGTCTTCTTTAGCAGCGCCCAAGTAGTCAGACGCTGCCACTTGGCCTCCATGTCTTCCTTTGCCTTGGCTTTGCCTGCTGCTGACCGTTTTTTGGACCTCGCTTGAGGCTGGCGAGCCTCGTCCTCATGATCAGAAGACACCAGGTCGACCGCTCCCACCTAAGCGTTACTCGCATCGTCAGCCATACTACCAGGCTGCACACTACAGCGATCTCACAAGCCAAACCCAAGCCACAGGCGGGCTTTTTCAAAAATGGACCCCAAGGTGACCGTTTAAGTAACCCTGTGACGTGATGTGTGGTGTTTGAGGGTGCAAAGCGATCATAAATGCTGTGGAGACATGAAAGAGTAGTGCTGAAGTGACAACAAGTCACTAGGGGGCAGTTTGAGGCTGTTTATCACCAATCCCGGTTCAGCCACCTCCCTCGACCGGTATCGGGATCGGGATGACCGGATTTCCGGTCTGCGACCGGAAATCCCGGTTCCGGGACCCAACCCTAGCATATGCAGCATAGGCTAAAGCGGTGATTACACTAAGCTGGTGATGAGCACATGGGAAATATACCTTGAAACTTGTGCAGCCAGCGGTTGGTCCATTCTTCTCAGCAACAAGCTGATCAAACTTCCAATTTCAGCATATGAATCCCCTATGACAATCCTCCTGCTATGTACTACTAGTAGTAGTAGATAAACCTGCCGTCACATTGTAGCATGCATATATGTATACTCTGCCATTGTTTGCGCCGGGACTAAATTGGCGTAGCCCACCACTTTTTAAAAATGTTGTAGAAAAATTTGTTACACTTTAGCTCACAGTGTGGAAGTGTCCCCCACAGCACACATACCTGAAGTGCCAATGAGATTGCCAGCAAGATCAAGATGCTCGAACGCGAAGCACGCTTTCTGCTGTATAAGCTGCTCTGCCATTGCGGCGCCGCTGTCTGTGATCGCGTTATTGCGCAGCTTCAGAACCCTGCATCCAGTCAAGAGAGTAATTTGCCGGAGGACATGATTGAGACTGTCGGCATGCAGACCAGTCATCGCCGCATGCAGTTCAGCGAAAAGCAGCAACTACTCCGGTCAACATGCATGCTAGGGTCGGTGCACAGTTACGAGCCTCTGCAATCAGTCAGCAGTAACACCATTGGAAGCACGGTACACTTTAATGTGCAGTGATGCTGGGGCCGCTTGTGGCAAGCACAACAATTGAACTTGGCTATGACCTTCTGATACAGCTTTGAGCCCCCTCACAAAGCTGCGTTTAGTGTTCCATTTGGCCAATAGAAGACATCAAGTCAGCATGGCAGCAGTGCGGTACACTAGGCAAGCAGTACTGGCCATTGACTGCATTACCAAGTTGATCATCGCCAATGACAGAAGCACAGTATGTGGCAGCCTCACCTGATTGTACATTTGGCCTGGCACACCTCCCCTGTCCCCGCAGTTGAAGTTGACACCATCTTCCCTTGACCACCTCCTGTGAAAGGCTGGTCTCTACTGACTGACTCCAGCAGTCCCAAGCACAATTTCTCAAATCCTTCGTCGCCGAATTGATTTGACGACAGATCCAGGTGTACGAGCCGAATGGTGCACTGCTGTGGAGTGCCGCCAGTGGCCGCTGAAGTTGAATTTGGTGGTGTAGAAGGTGACGCTGAAGACCGCACGCCGGCTTGCGTAGAGTGCGTGTTGCAGTAGGCCAGGTGGCTGGTTGCGTCGACGCCGATGGCACCTCCAATAGCTGCCACGCCATTGTCTCCTTCAGAAACAGTTTAAGAACCAGCAGCAGAGTAAGTTAAGTGCAGGTTGACATGAGGGGACGTGAAGGACTTTGGTGGCTTTTTGTTGCATTGGCCCCTGTGCTCCTCCAACGGGTGCATCTGCAACCTGTCGTGCAGAGTAACGAGCACCAGTACCACTCGCTGTCAGTTTCAAGAGTTGATTGCGGTACTGAGTTGGTATGGTACCCTGCAATGTAGCCCCCCGCATTGCGTCGGCTGGTATTGTGTCAGTGGACAGCTACAGTACCAGCATCACAACGCAAGCATGCCTGCGTCACAGCACCTGGGCTGACTGTGTCTTGTGTGTCGCACGGTGGTGCCAGGGCTGTCGCAAGTGCGTTGCCAAGCACATCGGCGGCATCTACCATCCGCGTTGCGGCGGCTGATAATGTTTCGATGGACAACTGCTGCAACACCAGCATAACAATACGCCACTCCGAGTGACTCCTGCATCAAAGCCGTGTGCGCCCGAGCTCAATGACTACTGTGCCACACACTGTGTGCCAGGGCTGCCGCGAGTCCATTGCCAAGCGTGTCAGCGGTGCCAATTATTCATGCTGGCAGCGCTCCACAACAGCAATTGCCATTGCCACATTGGTGTGCCGCATCAACGCTAAGCACCTCTTCTACGACAATAGCACTATGCTGCCAATCTGCTTGGCGCTGCTTCTAGAGCACCAGCGCCAGCAGTGCCGCGTCCACCGATGAGGCTTGGCAACCAGCTGCTGCTTGGACTGCGTGTAGTCAAAGGCATTGTGGATCCAGGTGTCCTGGCGTACCGCTTTGCGCAACAGGTTCGCCGTACTTCGTCAGCTGGCCAGTTGTGGCCCAAGACATCCTTCTTCAACATCACAATACATTAAATCATAGTGTAGTCACTACGCACTTGCTCACGCAACAAGTGCATAGAAGTTTCAGTCGTTTCTATGCCACCACAAAAAAGTGCTACATTCAAAGTACTTGTGCAGGTCTCACCTAGGCAGTTGTGTGAAATATCCAGCTGCTGAAACCTGCGCACAACACAGATCACCATACGCAAGTGACAAGACCTGGCTTAGTCTCAAGTACTGCCACCACCAAGTAGTGTTCCAAGCATTGATTGGCATCCACATTGTGATTGATGTCCTATAGACAGCAATGCAACACAATCAGCAGCTGCGCTAACACCAGGAACGTGATGTCAACAATGCAGCACATGAAGACTGTGCTGAAAAAACTAGCATGGTACTGAGGTGCTGTTGATATTGCTTTTCGTGGCTGCATGCTGCAATCGGCGAAGATGCTCAGCACTTAAGAACTGGCATTGGAGTGGGCAGGACAGGATGCAAAACTTAAATATGGATGTTTTCATCCTTTTTCAGCCTGTGCATTCTGTTCATAATCAAATTTGACACTGAACGCACATGCTGTGAACATCTCAGTGCTCAGAGTTTGAAGATTTGATTACTATTCTTATGTACACCAAGCGTGGCAAAAACAAAGCAAGAGGCGCTTTAGTGTCTTGCCCTCTGTTGACCGTGTTCTGCAGCGTACTAAGCTATAGAAGTACCAGAAAAGTGCGGCATTACTAAATGTATCAACCCTGACGTATACCCAAATAATGCCATTATTCAAGTCAGTGAGCGTCTTACCCCCTTCGGCCTCTGATTATCATGCCCAGGTATACACCCGCATCCTGTCTGAGCTCATTGCCCGAGAGCGTTAGTGATCTGCACAGCACAGAATGCGCATACGTGAGCAGCGGCAGGTGATGTATGTATAAGGTGTATACTGGAATTGAACTTGACTAAGCGTGCTGCCACTGCACAATAATGTCATCCATGCATGCTGACACATTCAAGTTGACGAGCATATCCAGCATCTACAGGTGCTTAGCGTTAACCCCAAGTAAGGCCTGCTGTAAAAGGTTAGCTGGACTGTGTATACACAGTATGCACAGCACAGTGGATGCAATGCATGTAATGCATGCTGTAGAAGTATATGGTCGGGGCTTGAGTGTGTTGTTACAACATGAAGTATAGAGGTGAAGTATGCACGCATACGGCCACGCGCAGATGCTGTCAATGCTGAGCAACGATGCGTGCTGGTGCGCATATCCCGTAGAGATCATAACGGGTTCAATTGACTTATCCTCGCAATCTACTGCGGCAAGTAGATTCTTGTTATCGCATCAGCATACTACCGTACATGGCGTCTCAATCTTGCCACTGTGCACTGTGCGGCAGATGTAGTTCCTCAAGACTGCCAAATGCTGGTGTGTTGTGTCTGCGCAAGTGCTGCATGCCCTGTTGAAACAGTAATTCGTATGCAGTACAGAAAGCAGCCACTCCGTACCCACATACACCACATTGGCTGTCCACACTGCTTGTTCCAGTAGGCTTGGGATTTGATTGGCCACGCCAGATAAAAGTCACCAACGTCTGATGCGTTACGCCCCGAGGTATCTGTTCTCAATATGCTCTTGCTGTCTGATGACTTCACTGCTGTCTTCATTGCACCACAAGCGGAACTAAGTTACTCAAGTCCGCTGGCGGATGATGGCTGTGCTGATAGCAGTGACATTGCAAGCAAACAACAAGGCGCGCAATTGATGACAAGAGCAACTGCAGCCATAGCCAAGCCACCTGTAAAGGCAGCCTTTGCTAACTAAAGTATAGGTAAGTCGGTGTATAATCACCTCAGTGGAGCACTGCTGCTGCTGCTCCCACTGCTGAGCGCTGCAGCAAGTGCTGAAAGGCCCGACACGGTCATGCCACAGCTGCCAAGGTCGAGGTCCATCAGTGCGCCGCCAGCAGCACTGCTGCCTTCGCGCAGTGCAGAACACAGCATGAGCACCCCACTGTCACCTGCACCAACAGCGCAATGTGATGCGGTCAGTCACGGCACAACATGGCAGACACGTTTCAGGGTTGCTTGGAGGGGGGGGGGGAGGGGCATGCCGCACGCTCTGCATGCTGCCTTGCTGGTCATCATTTCTGGCTACATCGCTCCTGACATTGCGCAGTTGCGCCCCATGCTATGCAACCTACACACCGTGAAGCACGTGCAATGTGTGCTGGACTGATGCAAACATGCAGTCGGTGGCTAGTACATTGTCGCTTTTGTGAACTGAGTTGAGGCAGCAGCTGGAGGCACACGCTTGTGCAATCAAGTGGCGGATGAAATGTGCAGCAACAACAAAAGCATTGCAGCCTCAAACATGCCTTGTGTCTGAACTGCACCTCTCATCTGGCGATGCCGCATGTATGTGACTTACCTAGTGGCACGTGCCTCAAAGAGAGCCTCGTCAAAGCGGGACTTTGTGTAGCTGCCTGCAACAAGACAGCAACAAGAAGATAAAACGGTGTTGAGTGTCAGACAAATTGGCCAAAATGTTCGATAATTCCTACCCTCCATGTGTGTAGGCAACAGGGCTAACTAAGGGCAAGCCACAAACGCAAAGAAGGGTGACGTAATTGAAAGCATTATGACATTCACACATCGATGGTCCTGCTGGCTCTGATTTCACAATAACTCATCCCTCAGGCATCCTTCTTCTGACAGCACTGGATTGACACGGTTGTAGGCAGATGAATGCATAGTTGAGATCTAGACGCGGGCACTCAAGGTGCATCCCATGTATGGTTGAAGTCGACAAAGCTCTTGTCACTTGCACTGCAGGCGCAGGGACCGCCAAGTGATGTTATGCTCGCACAACGCACACAGAACAAAAGACCAATCAGTGCATGTTCACAACTTCTATTACATTTGTACTGCTGCTGACTGTCATGAATGGCTCAGGCCAAACTTGACAGCATGTGCGGGCCTGCTCATCGCCCTGAGTTCACATCAGCATGTCCTCATGATCATCTGGGAAAGCTGCTGTACACACACGCGATTTGTGTGCATACCACCACCGATTTATGCCTGTTCTGGTGCAAGACTACCAGACGAGAAAGCACAAAATGACAAAGCACCAGGGTTGGGGTGATAAATTTGAGATGGGGTCAAATACACGCATAGCCAGCTGCATGAGGTGATGACTGACGACGCTTATGTCAGGATAGTGCTGTGGTGCTGGACTATCATTGAATATGACTTGAAGACTTAGCAGTGCTCTGAGGGGATGCGCTGTCAGTCAGGCAGGCTGCACCACAACTGCACTTGCAGGTCGCTAGAACTTCAAGGTACGCACTTACAGGGTGTGTGTGGGAGCCTAAAATTTAAGTTTTTCATTGGAGCACACCGCTTCTGTTGAAGCACCCATGAGCCCCAAATCTTCAAGTCTGCCTGCGGCGCAGTCGCCTGGAGCGTCAACTGCAGCCCCTTTGTGGTTATTACTTCAGATGAACAACATGTGCAGTGTGGCACTATATCTTTGTGCTGCTGGTAAAACACTGTGAGACTTCAATGACATCACAGAGCACATACTGTATTTCACATACCTTCAGCAAGGCACTGAGCCCCCTCAGTTCAATGCGGCAGCTTGAGAGATCCAGCGCTGTCACAGCTTGCGTTGCTTCAAGCACTGCAGCCAACGCCTGTGACAAGCGCGCACATCACTCGGGCCTAATTATATAGGCAACAGAGCGGCCCTATGACCATTTTGATGCCAAGTGTAATCTATGCTTTGAGAGTCGTACCTGAATCGACAGTTTCATATGATGACAGGCGCCAAACGCTGGGGCACTTCTTGAACGAAAAAACTGGAAGCGATTTACTCCCAATGACATGGCTCAAGTGAGAGGCAATCAAGGCACGGAACCGCGCTTGACGAGCAAGCCTGTTCAGTGCGATTCACCGCGCAGACCTCAGTAACATCTGAAGGGGTCTGTGGTGGTTGCCTGTTGTCCTACCCATGCCATGCCTGAGAGGTAGATCAGTATGATTGAGGACACTTCAAAGAGGTCTCATGTGCTAAATAATGCAGCAAACATGCGTCAACTCCTGTTTGCTGCCTGGAAAAAGGTATTGACGCATCTTGCTCGCTGCAGGCAAGCGTATGCCTGTACCAACAAGTCCTTGAAAGCAATTCATGCTTTTGAGACACCGGTTGCGCTTTTGAGACACCGGTTGCGCTTTCTGCACGCCCAGTGCCAGATGCAACTGCATCGAACGGGTCATGCTTTCTTGCCCTCATGCTGCCTCGCCGCGCTCAAACAAAGGGTTTAAGTTGACTGTTTTACCTTGGCGTTCTACGTTGGGCGCCTTCGAGCCCATATTTCACAGCTCCACATGACAATGACACAATATGTACAGTCGTACCAGACTTCAGTCATCGAAGTTTGGGAGCACTCCATTCTATTCAGCCAATGTACAGCCTATGTGCTTCCGAATGTGCAGTTGCACTGCTAGCAAACTGAATACTCACATGTAGCGCTCATATCAAATCACCCGAGACGCATGAACCTGAAACAATGCCAGCGGATAATGCCACATGTTGTACATGCACTAGATCGTGTGTCAATGCACATGTACCCGCATGATGAACATCAGTGGTTGGTGCCAGCCAGCAGTTCTTGACAACCACCAGGCACGCTTGCGTCGTTGACGTGTATCACTGTGTGCAGGAAAACTATATCATCATTGGATGCAACCTGTGCAGACTTGTTCAGTATAGCCTGCAGTTGCGGGGCTGCAACACTGGAGCACGCATTTTAAGGCAGATTATTGACAATATGGCCAGCACAATACTCGATGAATCTGCACAGATTTGCTTTTCAAATCAGTACCTGGGCCTGACGTCCATCCTTCAATGTGCCCTGTTTGCACTTCAAAGCCGCCTTCGCTGTTTCCCCTCCTGACAAGCATGCTGTCACGTCACCGCTTGGCTCCGCGCCCAGACTCCTAATGGTTTCCTCGTACACCAGTCCGGGATCCAAACATGTTGGCTTTTGCTGTTCCTGCAGCTTTTGTTGCTTGAAGTTCGGTTGCTGATGCCGTGGCCTTGGCTGAGCATGTCCGGATCTCAGTGACAGGGGCACTGCCAGCGTAGAGGGGTGCGCGCGATGCAACAGAACCTTCAATCAGTGCATGTACATGTCGTACCAGCCGGTGGTGACTAAGGGTGAGTGGTTGTTGTGATCGCGCAATGTCCAGCGTGAGTTCGCTTTTCAAAATCCCAGCACCCACATCTCGAGCCTAAAGGGGCAAGCAACAGGATGTCAGGTGTTTACCTTTGAGTTTACTGGCGCTGGTTGACTTCATCATCCTGGTCCCCCACTCGACGTTGCTGGCGCGTTGTTTCAGTTCAGCAAAAAAAAAAACGGACTTCTTCAAGTTTGAAGTGAGTTTGTTCACAGTCAGTCAGTCAGTCAGCCTTGAGCTCACAGCACGTGAGCCGATGCGCCTATATCACCGCCAATGACGTCACGCAGCGAACATCGCACCACAATGTTCAGTGACGCCAGGAAGTATGCAGATGAAATCGAAGGGGATGTTGCTGAAGCTCCAGAAATTACGAGCTGTGACAACGACATGGACGTCGTAAGCCTGCCAATGAAACACTCTGCTTGGCGACCTTTGGAGGTGCTGCACGAGATGGAGAAGGCAGGGATCTGCTACATACAACATGCGTGTGGTGCTGCGCTAGCTGGCAGCGTGCAGGCAGGGCAGATGAAATGAATCAGATGCACTGCAACTTTTCGCAAACATTAGCAACTGCAACATCAGCTCTAGTGGTGGTCATTGTCTATGATGGCTGTCATTTTTGTTGCCCACCATGTGATGTGCCCGCCGGAGTGATCTGATGCGCGCTGACGACTCAAAGCAGTGGTCACCGTGGCTGCAGGCGGAGTTGTTCGAGCTGCAACATTTTGTAGCTCATGGAGAGCACAAGCTCCATTGCCTGATGATTGGCGCTTTACTACTAGTAACTACGCGCGGCAATAGGCGCGCTTGAGACAATACGGCTATTGCTCAGCGAACACGGCACTGCAGCAGGGATCGCGATAAAATCATGCTGCAGCTGCTAGCACCGCGATTTTGAAATCATCTCAAGCTGATCATCATATGGTTTAAGTACTTCTACTATAATATCATTAACCATGGAAGCATCTACTTACATTGCTGCCATCATCTCACGTGGGTGAATGCGCCGAGATATCTGGTTTTGACATAAATATGAAGTCGTTTCCCTGCATGGCTGCGAGCGAATGCGTAGGCAATATTGGATCCATGGAGCCAACAATTTCTCAAAGCTCACATGCATATGTCAGTATATTAGGGTTGGCACTTGCGTAGATAGTATATATACGGTATATTGGTATATACGCGTATATATACGCGTAGACGCCATTCGGGTGCGTATTTTTGCGTATATTCACTTTAAGCCATGGACGACGCCCCTGACCCTGGGCCCGACAAGGGCAAGGAAGCTAGGGCTCTGTTTGACAAGCTGAGGGGCCAGAAGCTCAAAGGCAGAGCTCATTGGTGGAGCAGCTTTGACGTGGTGATGCTCTCAGCCACAGAGGTTGTCCTGCAATGCCTTCGCTGCCCGGAGCAGCTCAGCGCCCTTAACCCGTCGGCTCGGGCAACTTCACACCTGAACAGCCGAGCCTGCACCAGGGCTTTTGCAGTCGCTACGGAGGCTGCGTCAGCTGCTGCAGCAGCGGCCGCTGCGACTGATGTGGAAGAGGAAGGTGGGAGTGGACACAAGCGGCCTCGTACAGCCGCTGAACTGGCCAGCCCTGTGCCTGCAAAGGACGTGAGGCAGCACATGGTCTCAGCGCATCAGATCACCCAGGCAACCACCTGTCTGGCCCGCTTCTTCTACAAAAGCGGCGTGGCTCTGCACCTTATCGAGCAGGAGGACCTGCTGGCTTCGTTCAAGGCCCTAGGCCTCACCCTCCCTAGCCGCAAGCAACTGGCCAACAAGATGCTGGACGCGGAGTACGAGCGGGTGAGAGCTGACGTCTGGCAGGAGATCCGTCAGCTCTTCCTGCTCCAGCTTTCAACAGACGGGTGGCGGCGCAATCACTGCGCCGATGGCGCGCCCCTCATCAACGTGATGGTGCTGAAGCCGAAGGGAGGGTCCCGCTTCGTCAAGGTGGAAGCAGCGCGGGGCGTGTGCAAGAACGCCGAGTGGATTAAGGAGCAGCATCTGCGCTGGGCACACGAGGTCACGGAGGGTGATCTCAGCCGGATGCTGGGCATGGTGATGGACAACACCAAGGTAAGCTTCTTATATCACGTTATGCAACCGTTCTTGATGTAACAAAGTTTCTCTATGCTTCTTTTTTGTCATGTGTATGCGACCATACCTAGTGTGACAAATGAAGTGTGCTAATGGTGTCTTGATGCGCGCATCATGATCAAGTTTAGTGCTTGACTCAACATCTTCGTGCAATGTGCATGTGTCGCGCTGCACCCGCAGGCTAACAGAAAAGCCATGGACATGATGAAGGCGCAGCACCCTCAGTGGATTCTGCTCGGGTGCCAGGCTCATGCTTTGGCCCTGCTCATCAAGGACCTTCACGGCGACAAGACTACGCGGCTGCCCTGGTCCAAGAAGGCGTACGCCACCGGCCTCATGATGTCCAACACCATCAACGGCTGCGAGCCGGTCAAGCGCGCGCTGCGCGAGCAGCAGAAGGAGATGTACGGCAGCGTCAAGGGCGTCCGCACGCACTGCCCCACGCGTTTTGCTATCCTGCACTTCATCATCTGCGACCTGTTGGCGTCTGAGGAGGCCATCAGGCGCATGGCGTCCGCGCGCGACTGGCCCACCATCTCTGGCACCACAACGCACGCGGACGAGTTTGCCGGTGCTGCCACCATGGTGCCCGCGCGCGGGCGCACGCCGGCATACCGCTTCTTCAGCGAGGCCAGTGCGCTGAAGACGCTGGTGCAGCCGGTGAGCGACGCCATCCACCAGCTGGAGGCTGATAAGGCGCTGCTCAGCCAGTTGTTTCCCATTTGGAAGCAGCTGCTGAAGCACGCCGCCAACTTTGACGCCCATCCCGACAACGAGGGCCGCGCAGCCGCGCTGCCGCTGTTCGAGCGGCGGTACGAGTTGCATCGGGCCAAGGAGTGGGTGGCCGCCTACGTTGTTGACCCCTGCTACGCGGTGCAGACGGACGGCGAGTGGTTCTTGCCCTTCGGATCGCTGGAGCCCATGGAGCTCGCGGCTGCCAAGGCCTGCATCCTGAAGCTGGGCGGAGCGGAGCATGCGGCGGCTATCACCGCGGAGCTTGTTCGCATGCAGCTGGCGCCCTTGCCAGAGGTCATGTGGGAGTCGCTGCCAACGCTGACGGAGCGCACCACGCTGGCGTCTGGTAAGGTGCAGCTAGCCAATGGAACCATGCGCCGCGGTTGGTGGCAGGCTGTAGGCCGCCAGCACTTCCCTCTTGTGTCCAAGGTGGCTGTGAGACTTCTATCGTTTCACGCTACCGCGTGCGCCACTGAACGGAACTGGTCGCTGTGGGGCACGGTGTACACCAAGTGCCGCAGCAACCTCGCTCTTGCAAAGGGCGAGAAGCTGGTGTTCATCAAGGGCAACGACAAGAAGGCTGCCGATGTGCTTGATGAGGAGGTCATGCTTGAGCTGCTGGAGGAGGGCGCCTAGGCTAGTCAACGTTACACGTCCAACAACGTCTCAATACCATCAACAAACCTGTTTCGTTCTTTCTTTTTGAATTTGGTGCAATCTGTTCTGATGTTTGCATATCTGTAGCCTGCAGTCTGAGCCTGTTCGAATGCACTTGGTTTGAGAGAAATTCAAAAACAGGAAGTGGCAGTTATGTCATTGTGGCTTTGTCATATACGCTAATATACGCAGTATATACGTATTATACGCCAAAAATACGTATATTAACGGGTATGTAAAATCCAAATATACGCATTGTGCCAACCCTACAGTATATACTTAGGAAGCTTGCGCAACAGTGTGAGGTTTATGGTTCTTTGACTTGTTGGAGGATATTGTCTCGCATGGCCGCATATTTGCACGGTGACAACATGACGTGTCCACAATAGAAATTGTTTCTTTACAATTTGCCATCTGCTCATTACAGCCAACTTGAACACATTCATCTCGTGGCACATGCACATGTGCAGCAGCTGCACCATGGTGTGCTACTGCAGCTATTGTTGAGTACTCTAGGGCTCGTATTACTGATGAAGGCCTCCTTTGCCAGGGAGGCCGGTCACTGCACGCCGTGTGTCCTTCACGTTCAAATGCAGCGATTCGGAATTGTTGAACCTTGTCTGGATGCATTGCGCCCCAAGCGCTTCAACACTCGTTATTGAAAAGCGTCAAAGGTAATGATCAGAAAAGCGCTTTGCCATCATATGATACTATGAGTAACAACTTGTTGAACCTGTGCCCATAGTAAACTCATTATGGTGCCTCAGGCTGTGCGCCTCCATGTACTCATTGATCATTAATAATTATTTATCGTGATTCTTGCTTGGCAGTGTTGTTAATGACGTAAGTACGGGTAGCAACGTAAGATTCACGCATAACGACGAAAGTATGCATAAAGGATTCTGGGTAATGACAGCTAATGACGGCTAACCCTAGTTGCTGCAATATCCTAAACCTAGCATTATCCCTGACTAAGGATACTATAGTAGTTTTAAATTAGAATGTGCTACAGCGCGCATTCATGCGGAGGTGGTCCACTTGCTTGAGCAGCTGATAGAGCGCGTCCGCAAGCAGGTTGTGCCGCATGACGTCAAGCCCATGTGAGACACTCTGCAGCGGCGCAGGTGCCTGCCTGAGTACATTCAAGTTGGTTTATGGCACTTGGGGCACCGCGCGGCAGCGGGGGCGGGGCGCCCCACGCCCAGCATCTCGTGGACTTCTGCTGGCGACATGGTCCCCGCTGCCAGTGCTACTGTGGGTCAGTGCTTGGCAATTGCGCCAAGAAACCCATGCCCCGGGGCCCCTTAGAGGCGCCGCTGCGCCACGCCGCAACTGCTTCCAGCGCATTTGCTGCCTCCAGCCGCCGGCGCAGCTGCGTGGCGGCAAGCGCTGCGTATAGCACCCGGGTGAGAGCACGGCTTGATGCCGCGGCAGCACGGCGGCCGGGGGGGCCCGGCCTGGGCAGAGCCGCGCTTGAGCGCCACCGCTAGCGCAGCACAGAGTGCGCCGGCGCGAGTCTGCATTCCCAGTCCCGCAACTCCGACCGCCCGTTGCAGGAGATGGCGCAGCGCCCGCCATGCGCAGTCGTGCTGATGCGAGTCCCGCCAGTACCAGACCGAGGACAGGAGCGTGCAAGGGTTGCATGGGTTGCAAGGGTTGCCGCGGCGTCTTTGCCGCCGCTGCGCAGCTGCTGCAGGCAGGTAGCTGTATAGTATCTTTGCGAAGGCGAAGCAGTAGCGGGCGTGAAGCTTCAGGCCCTGCTGGAACCAGGAGTTTCACCATTGCTTGTGTGGTAAATCATCGCTGGTAATGCAGTCTGAGGTTGAACACCTTGGTGCACTTTACGCTTCATAGTTCATGGGCAGGAGTGCGAATGAGTGGCGGGCAACTGCGCATGTCTTGAAATGGTCATATGCTTGAACAATTGGATTTTTACAGTACACGCAATGACCTTTTCATGTGAGTTATAACATATATGCAAAGGCACAGAACACTGGTTTTGCAAAAAATGCAAAATGTGTGCTTGCAGCATTATGATGTAGCAGCGTATTTGTGAGGTGAGCGTTCATTCCCAATTGCAGCCATCTGAGTAGCCCCACTGCGTATGCTGCTGCAGCATGTTCTCTAGCAACTCATGCTGAAGGCTGCGAGCTGGTGGCGCCCGCTGGCAGTTTTGTCGGAAGCACCCAAACTACACCAAGTTGGCCTTTGGAGCACAAGGGAGGTATGCCACGGGACCTGAGGGTTTTGCAGAATGCCTGGTAAAGCTGGCTATTGCCTTGTCCTGTGATGATGTACAGTGGAGTTTGGCTCCTGGCAGCACAGTCTTGTCGCAGCTGCAATTCGTGCCGCATCGCTGCCTTGCCTGTGGCTTGATTCAGGTCGTGCAGGTCCATCTGAGGGCGCAAGTGAAAGAGGTTGTCATAGTCAGCATACAAGTCCTATTATGAGCACAAGTCAGGTTGCAGCTGTACGCATTGACTGAAGGACTCATAAAACTATTTGTGCGGGAGCGCTGACATGTAGCCAAATTGGGTTGTCAATGACTTCAAGTGACTTGGGGCCATGGCCGTGAGGGTGCAACAAAAAGACCAAAGCCATATATATATACTTCTTGAAGTATATATATGCAGGAGGCAGATGTTACAAGTTCAAGGGCACTGCACATACGCACCTCAATGCATGCAAGTACCTTGATGCTTCAAGTTGATTGAACAGCTGCATCAACTTGTTCTTCTGCCAATGCATTCAATTTGGTGCATAGCAGCATGTATTGACACGGTGTATTCACAAATTTAGTGAGGACATGACAAGCTGCAATTTGAAGTTGGAGGCACCTGTTGCACGAAAGCTTGGTGGATTGAGCAGAGAAGAGTATTGACAGAGTAGCTGACACAACAAGGATGGACTCAGAGTAAGATTGAGCAGCATCTGATTTCTCATGGTACGGACCATGAGGGAAGGAAATGGTCCCAGGAAGGACTACGATATTTGCTGTTGCTGATCATCGGTGCAGTTGAATCATGCATGAAACTGTGCACAACTACTCATTTACCACATGCGGGCTGGAGCTTTCGAGATACATCAACCAGGAAAATGTGCCACACGTGGTCAATATTATCATACTTCTACATGAATTGATGTTTATAATTCAATGCACAATTTGAACGTTCAATTTGTTCTAGTGAATCTGCGTATAAGTGATACTAGGTATTAAAGTTCAAAAAATAAAACTTATTCGAAGCAGTACTTCGATTATGGCACCAGCAGCATGAGTGCGCAAAGCGCCAACAACTTTGGAGAATAGGTGGATGCGTCAAATTTTCAAGTATCTTCACGAGAAGATAAACAACACTGCGAAAACTGTAGTCTACGTTGAGGTGTACTCACTACGCACCCTTCTGTTGGCATCCTGCCAGCGGCGAGTCTGATGACATTGCTTCGCCATGGCTTGTAAGGATTGATCGTCCCCGATCACAAAGCATCAGCATAGAGCTCATCTGCTTTCTTGATATCACCAAGCGCTTCTGCGGCATGATGCCTCTCCATGTGCTTTCCATTGGTTGTACCCCAGCAGCGCGCATCCTGTCAATGATGAGCACTGCCTCGTCCAGGCGTCCGCTGCTATAGTACGCCTTCATCAGGCTGGTCATGATGGAGAAATAGAAACCAGCATGGCAATGAGGTGATGGGTTGAGCAAAGTGACCTACAGTTACTGTAGGTGTTAATTGTTGCTGCACGACAAAGCTTCCCACAGCTGCTGTTAGGAACAAGTACTACTAATGGACTCGGTGTAGTGGGTATTCGATTTGGCACGCCCTCACATGCTGCAGCGCAAGTGGCACGCCTTCAGCCATCAACACAATGTCATGCAGATGATTGATACTTCTCAAAGAGTTCACTTGCTGAAGTTCAATTGTTCTATCGTGAGTGCATACGCTGTGCGCCCAGGTGTTGTCGAGGCCACGCATCTCGGTACCTGTACAAATGTCGTACAGGTACCGAGATGCGTTGCATCGAATGTCGTACAGGTACCGAGATGCGTTGCATCGACAACACCTGGGCGCACAACGCCAACCGGCACCGGTAAAGTACGACCAGTAGACAAAGTGTCAATTGCAACCCTATCCTGGGGTTAGCATTGTAGATGAAACGCGTCTGTTCCACGCTCAGGCTATTTTTCATTATGGTATACGTGAAGAAAGGGTGATATGCACATCCGTAGGGTTGCCGAAACCGTAAATCGTAAATTTACGGTACGGAAATATACGGCGTATGATACGCCGTATGTTTGAAATGGCATCGCATATTCCGTAATTTACGGTAGAATTATACGGTCGAACTTTTCGTACCCATTTTTTTCGGTACGATTTTATTACGGTGACGTGGATGATGCTGAACAAACAGGAGGTGGGCGTGATGGCGATGGCGCCAATGCTCTTATATCTCCTCAGCCTGGCACAGTCAGCAAGCCGCAAGGGACCTAACACCCCAAAAAAAGCCGAGTGGACAAAGTTCAAGTCTTCTCTGCGAGCGTGTAGTAGCGACAAGGCACTTGTTGTTGTATGCCAGCAATCTTTGCGCGCTACAATCCTTGCGCGCACTAACACTGAGCACATCCACAGCAGTGAAGACCAGCTGCAGGGGCGCAGACGAGGCAGCAGCAACACAGTTGACAATTGCAAAAGCCACTTGACTCGGCGCTTCCAAAAGCAAAGCCAGGAAAAGGCAGCGAAGGAGTGAGCTGTATGCACTTGGCTAGTTTTACGTTACGTGGCTCTGTTACGTGGCCCTGCACGTGATCAAAGACCTACACTTCAAAGCGCACTTTTCCTGTAAAAACTTCAACAAAGCGCTGCTGGCTTGGTAGGCATACTAAGTTTGAATGATGGCATCTTCACCTTCGTACTTTCTACTTCAATTATTTATATGGTAGGCTGTACCCATCCTCATTGCCGACATTGAATGCAGTGATCTTTGGTGAATGCTTGATGCTATGCTTGCGTGTCATTAATTCAATGAGTTGGCTCACGTTACCTGTGAGGTTGAAGTTAACAATTGTCATACTACCGTCATGTGCCAAATTAGGCCGGTCGGTCAAAGATTTAGAATGGTTAAAAAAAGCACTCGGACACTGAATAAGGATCACGCAAACTTTTGAAAAAAACACCAGGCGCAATTAGGACAGGGCCTCAAAACACCCTCAAGTGGGCACTACATGACCATCAGCGAGACCTGCAAACATTGTGCGTGCTGCTTTTGTTTCGCTGTTGAACGATCGGGAAGCACACTTGAAGTTGCTTACGCGAAACCGATCACGTGAACAGAAGGGTGCGCCAAGCTGCAGACATCTCAAAATCTTGGGGGTGTTCTTTCCACCCCGCGAGCCCCAACAGCAGCACTAGCAATACCACCTCCAGCTCCATCCTCACATTCAGACATGGAGGTACTTGCTTGCTTTCCAGGCGAAGTGCGTGTGGGAGACCGGCTGAGTGATTTTCGCAGCTAAAGATCTGATAGGAGGACAGTGACTTTGGTACTTTGGTCCATCAGATTACTTCGCGGTCGAGAAAACCTTGCTCTATGCATGCTTTGTGCATGCAAGATGTGCAAGCTTGTGCTGCTCTTATCCATCAGAGGGTGCAATGAGCATTTGAAGGTGTGCATCTGATAGTGCAATGGCACTTGTAACCTGCTTGCATGCTGTGCTTTGAGTGCCTCACCAGTACCAAATGAGTGCATGCCATAATAGGGTAACCACACAAAAAGTACCACCAGGCCTAAATAGGAACGCCCAAAAAAACACCCAGGCCTAATAAGGATCGGTGCCCGGTACGCTCCTAATTCTTGACTGACCGGCCTAATTTGGCACATGACGGTACCGTATATGCCCCAGTAAACGCCCCCCCCCCTGTACAGCCCCCCCCCCCTCGTAAACGCCCATGGGCGTGCTTGCCAGGGCAAAGTGGGCACCAACGCCCACCCCCCCCTTGTAAACGCCCCCTAGCAACCAAAATGGTTGCAGGTTGGCGCGGCCTCGCAAAAACACCCCCGAAAGCCGAATTCAGCCGAACTTCAGCTGCTCAAGCAGGTGGCCCACCTCCGCGGTCTCGACCGGGACACCCTTGCCCCCTTCCGCCGCTACGCGGCGCGCCACGGGTTCAACAAGTTCATGGACATCGTCTTTGGCAGCAACCAGGTCTGCCTTCCAGTCCCTAAAGTGCAGCCGAGCGCCGACGCGGTAGCAGCAGGCCGGTGCACTAAACTGCGCGGCGGCTTTGAAGTAGCTTGTTGCATAGACGTCACCATACGTGACAGCTCATGCCCCTCCCGCCTCCGTCAGGCTCAGGGGGGCGCGCGCGATGTGCAGCGCGTGCTTGAATCGGCTTCGCAGGAAAAGATAGACACATACGTAGTCTCAGGGGCCCTGGACCCCACTACACACACCCTATTTTCCGCAGCCTTTGACCACTTCGGCGCTATGTCACGCGACACCCAAGCGCTGCTACACGCACTCGCCGAGCAGAGCTCGCAGGGCAGCTACAATCTCGCGCAGCGCGTTGCCTTCTGGCGCCGCCGCACCTCCCTCGCGCTACAGCGCGCGCTCACACGTGTCGTGATCGACAACTGGAACGCAGTCATCGCCCCTGATGGCGACGTCAGCGCTTACCGCCGCATCGCACTGTTGCAAGTGCCGCGGCCCTCGCCGGCCAGCGCCGAACCGCCGGCCCCTCCGTAGATTTAGTTATTGCAAGCCCGATTTATCGTGCGCGCAGCCCATGCGGTCCAGGACATAATATACAACTTCAAGCCGAACTTGAACTCAATTATATCGCTTCGAGTACTTCTCTACTGCCGACGATGGTCACACAGGCAACATGCTCGCTTGACAAGAGCTGTCGTAGCTGCAGCGGCTTCGCCAGCACCGCCATTGCTGTCACCAGAGATGTCCGCTATCGCCACCACACAATTTGTGCTCGCACCCTTGTAAACGCCCCCTCCGGGCCCTAGTAAACGCCCTCTCCCCCTTGTAAACGCCCCCTCTGCTAGCTGGCAATTCAAATGGAGCAGCTAAGCCCCCCCCCCCCTTGTACAGCCCCCCCCCCCTGTATACGCCCATGGGCGTGCTGTGCAAAGTCCCAGATCCGCACACCTGGGGGGGCGTTTACTCGGGCATATACGGTAGTAGTACGCTCTCATGTAGTCATCTGTGCCTGTGTTACCATATGCAAAAGCGGACCATGTCACGTACATGCATCATGATAACTGCATAATTACGATAATTACAGCACGTACGGTTTACGGTTGGGAGTACGGTTTTACGATTACGGTCATTACGGTAACTACGGTTGTACGATCACAGGTACGGCATACGATTACGGTTACGGTACGGTACGTTTACGGCCTACGGAGTATATTTTCAAAAACCTACGGTTTTGGCAACCCTACACATCCGACACATTTGTCATGGGGAGAGAATAGCCCATGAAGTACAGCAGAAGTGCTGGGCTTCTGTGACAACACACTGCAGTACTGCGTGCACTGTGAAAGGTGGCCCAGGGCAGGGCATACCAACTGTCAGAAGGTATGCCACCCTGACGGACAAGTTCGAATAGCACAACCAGAATTCAGATTCTCGCAACCCGGTGTTGTGCCTGTCGGGCATTTCACTCCCTATGGACATGATGCGAGAGTCCACAATTGCCCAAGCAACTTCAATATGAGTAATCCTGGGCCAAGAGCATTAGCATTCGGCTCCGCGTTTGCGTTTCAGTTTTAACTGAAGTTCAATATCACATATATTTGAAGCAGGGCAAGTTTCCATAATTGTGCAAAATGGTTCTGAAGCAGCTTCAACACCTTGAGGTTACAGTGCAACTGCATTTTCTGCGCTGCTGTCGCGGATTGTTGGTGTCGTGTGTGGCAGGCATTAAATATACCAGTCTGGGGTTTGCGTGTCTCAGCATCCGGGCCTAACTGCTACACAGTAATAGCCTACCGAACACGCGAGAGCTTTCGAGACTGAACACCCACCCTCAAATGCTAAATAGCTTGCACACAGAAGTCATTTGACTACTATGGATATGGTGGCACTGTTTGACTCGTGGCCGATGACCGCAGCAGCGTTGACCACGGTAATTTGTGGAAGGCACTTGCGGCTAACCACGCCTTGTAACCTACAGCTCTACAATCTTTGGAGTCAATTCCATTAACAATGATTCTTGACTCTAGACTGCATTGTGTTCCACATTGCCAAGACAACGTGAAGAATAAAGCACCTCAGCGCATGTGAGTTCTTTGGAATGGCTATATGTCTGTGAATGTATATTTGAACGTCACAATTATCACATACAAATCATTGCAGCTCTTAGACAAAAATCTGGGGGTTTCAGGTTGTAGTTTTTTTGCTGCACACAATGGCAAATGTACACTCATCAGACAAACACATGATAATGGCGTTTGATGTCTGCTGAAAACAAAGGGGAGCTTAGCGTTTCAATTTTCAAGCTCTGCATCTGCAGCAGCTTCATCCCCCCCCCCTGCGTCTGCATTGCAGTAACTTGGTACATGGATAAAAGCCTGGTATGAAGAAAAAGCAAGAGACGATGCAGATCCATCCTACTGCCATCTAAAACGCCATACTGCCAAATGGGAAAATAGTGCTGTTGGTTCCAAGCACTGCTGTTGATGCTGACGAGCACTTTTGTTGTTTGTTCATGCAATGACATAATTACGTTTCCTCTACTGTGATGCAAAGGCCAATCAGCTCGCTGCTTGTTGTCAATGATTACACACACAGAATGAGCTGCTCTGCATCCCCAATGAAAATGACAGAATGAGCTGCTCTGCATCCCCAATGAAAATGCCGTTCTGCATACGCAGTGTCTTACGTACTTTGCAACCTAAGTTAAACTTTGTATATTATGCGCACCTGCCGAAGATGATGGCATTTGGCTTGACGGCAGCAGACTTGATCATTTCCGCAAGCACTTCCTCAGCCTTGCCCGGGTCTTTTGCCATTGCATAGCAGTTGATCAGCGTGTTGTAGCTCCTCACATTGGGCACTAGCTTGAGATCATGCAGCTCCCTCCATATGTCCTGAACAATGCCGACCTTTCCCGCTGCACCAGCACTGGTAAGCAGGGTGTTCATGGTGACCAGATTAGGCTGCTGTCCACTGGCACGCATCTCCCTGTACATCTACTGCTCGTTAGCACCGAGAGGTGCGGCAGCACTCGCGGTGGCGCTGATGGTGGCGAGGGTGCATCAGGCAGCAAGGGGATGGGAGATGCTGGCTGTGAGCAGGAGCTGCGGAGTCGCGTGTGGTGAGGATACGGCTTTGGGCAGCAGCAGGGGATATTGGAACATGGGGATACGGATAGCATCAGGGCACACTGTAGATCGTTTGCTTGAACACGCAAGAAAGAGAACCTCGGCCAGGCACGTCAGCGGCGTGCTTAGGCAAGGAATCGAGGACCGGGCGCCTCTGGCCCAAATGTATACTAGAGGCATAACCGCGGTCCTCCGGCGTTTTCGCTCAAGAGATGGAGACATCGGCTACGATAGGTGTGGCTCAGACTGGGTGCCGCTGTGTCTGCCCCCCATGAGTCTAGTACAAGCCTGCAACGCAGGGCTCTAAGGGCCCGTCCGATTTTAGTTTTTTGCATTCTTATCCAACGCATCAAGCCCACCTTGGGGCTGCTATAAATACAAGATCATAAGTACATTGCTATCATTTGGTCCAACTGCCCCGCGCTGCCGATGGCATCCAGGAGCGCATTCCAGCTTTGAACATCCGCATGGTCGCCCTGAAAGGCCAGCACAAGACTGTGTTAATTGATTGTGTAGCACAGTTCTGATGTTACGACAACTATTACACTCCTTGCGGGCAAAACACGCCGTCGGGTTGCACACCAAACTCAGTCTGCTGCATCTTTCTTTCATGTTCGCATATCGCCTACTTCGCAGTATTATTCATTAAAATTTGGCACTTGAAAGTGTTAATTCAGTAAATCGAAGTTTTGATTGCTGCTGCATGTCTGGCATCATCTGACATCTCTCACTCTGGATTGCATGCCAGGCACTGCACCAGCCACAACACTTGGGCGATTGACACAAGCTCGAACAACGTCTCATCCATGGCAAGCTCACACAGAGTAGGGACCATACAATGCAGTGATCGAAGTGCAGGCAGCAGCAGCGACAGCTATAGACGCTGCACAGCTTTCCTGCTGTGTGTGATGCTGTGATTGGCAGTGCAGGCAGCAGCAGAGACTGCACAGGTTTGCCTGTGGTGTCATTGAACCCGCACTCTGACTGCTTTGAGGTGCAGCATTGTGATTGTTAGGAATACTATCCAATGACTGCCAGGTGCAGACAATCCACCACAATTTTGCAGCAGTGCAGAAATTGCGACACATTGATTGTCATGACAATGTCCAGAATGCAACCGGTGTGTGCAAGTGTTTTGGCATCCAGGCGATGCCATGCCAACAGCTGCTTACGACAGCAGAGCTAGGTGAGGGTGATGCTCACTAACAGGTTCAGCAAAGGGCATTTGTGCACTGGTGTGTCATGATCGATGCACAAGGTTATAATTCTTTGTGCTTACCTGGTCGCGCATCCGCTGAAAAATCTTGATGGCGTTGACCGCGTTGCCTTCCGCCGAACAAATCACCACTGCAGCAGTGAAATGCTGACACTCAGGCATATGCCCTGCGTCTTCCATGAGCTGCAGCCACTCCAGTGCCTGCTCGCTGCCGCCTCTGCTGTCTCCTGCATGCGTTGAATCCTTGTTGCGGACACATTGTTGGATAAGGGTGAGGTAGCTACCGCCACTGATAGTGACGCCAAGCTTTCTCATCTTGTCGATCAGCTGTCGGGCTGTGTTGTGCTGCCCCGCTTTGGCGCATGCTCGCAGTGCAGCCCCGCATGCGATTTCAGTCCAGCACACCTTTGCCTTCTCCACCTCGTTCAGGAGCTTCAAGGCTCCAGATGGGTAATCTATGTGCGCAATGATGGCGCGCTCATAGTCTTTGGCAGTCAAGACAATTAACCCCTGCAACCTCCTCAATGCAGTCATTGCCAGGTTGTGCTGATGACTGTACGCCATGATGTTGAGGGCCGCCCTCAGCTCTGCGCCAGTGGGTGCGGTGGCGTCCTTCAACGTTCGGGCAACGTCTCCCTAGCGTCCTTGGCTGCTCAAAGAGCGTATGCCATCAACGAGCGGGGAACGTGGAAGCGCTTTGCCTCCCGTCAAAGGCTCGTGCTTCAGTCTGCTTGGGGAGGCGGCATTTGCGATGCCGTTATGGCGATGTTGTCTACGCGCCTGGTGACTCAAACCAGTCTGCTGAAATTGGTGCTGGCCAGGTGGCTTACGTCCTTCACCTCCGCTAGAGAGTTGCCTCAGAAATGCCCATGCCGATTGCGGTTGGTATGCACCTCGATACGGTACACTGCTGCCAAGACATCTGGCAAAGCGAACAGGGGCTAGGAGCTGAGCGAGCATGTGTGCTGAGATCCGGACGCACTGGCCACGGCAAAAGAGTGTGTCAACCAAGTTTTGGCACTTCAAACTTGAAGAAGGAGAGTCACGTTATATTTCGCTCGCTCGCTAGTGCTGGTACTGCACCAGCAGCAGGTAGTCAAGAATGAGATGAAGCTGACGCCATCAAAAAAAAAATTCACCCAGCAAGCTCAATGTTTCCGATTTTGGTTCGCATGTTGCAGCCGCAGCAGTAGACAACAAGCTGACACGCTGTGGTTGTGTATTTGGGCTGTGAACGCACTCCGAACATGAATCGGCGAAGAGGAGCTGGCTGCCCTTCCATCAATTGTTGGTAGCGTTGTGCTCGTCCAGGCCTTGTTGTCCTCCGATTCAGCGAATGCGTGCAGATGTTGGATCAGGCATTGCCGCGCTTTGAAGGCTCGTGCAGTTCGACGTACATCACGGCCGAGGTGCGTCCATGCGGGTGTTGACGCTGTACGCACGTGCGTGTAGTAGGCAAGGATGACAAAACGCAAACACTGATTTGTTGGCGTACTGAACCCTTGTTTCGGTTATTCATACGTAGCGTTAGTGACAGTCTGAATACTTTCTGACTGCTGCCATTTGCGATGCCACTTTTCTGCGATATAGATCATGTAGAGCATGGGCAATGCAAGACTGAGCCCTCCCCCCTTTTGTGAAGGGTCAATGCACCAATTGTATGAAGCTGGCTAAATCTTGCTAACATATCTATGCGCACGCCAGTTGCGGAAAACCCAACTCTCACAAAACTTTAAAATGCCAGTGGCAATGCAAGAGTGCGTAGACAACATGACATGATGGTAGAACTGAGACGGGCAACTGCAGAAACTGCACAAGCAGACAACTGGATCATTTGCGCTGCCATCAACCATATACGTGAAATGCCATTGTATTGTGAATACGCGGAGTGCGAGTGCATGCCCTATGTAGCTGCCCTAGCAGCACACTCACTGACAGTCTGGTGATCACCACAGACTGGACGACACGGGCTGTGCAAACATTGCCAGAGCCAGCCATCACGGGAGCACTACCATTGACAATGTTTTGGTGATGAGTCTGACTAGTACTACTATAGTATGTGTGACAAAACACAATATACGCATGCATAGGCACAACGTGAGATTGTTGCTGGCGCGAATGAGGTGTGATCCGCGACTCGGAATGAGGTGTGATCAAAGTTGTGTGTGACACACCGTGTGCCTACAGCGAACACCACTTACAAACAACATCCCACCTACCAACACTTTACACGTGCCACTAGCTTCAAATGCCGATGTGACACACACACTATGCTCAGAGTGAAAGCGGTGCCAAGTCAGACTTGCAGCCCTATTCCTAAAACTACCACTTCCCTGGTGACCAAGCCCCCACTTCAGCTTATGAGCTCTAGTCACTGGTCAACCCAAGTGACTCTCAGGACGCGATCGCCGCCAGTATATGGGGTGGGTACTACGTGTGCGCTGATGCGGCCTGCGTGCATGCAGTGCCGTGTCCGCTGAGCAATTGCCGCATAACCCTAACCCTAACCCTAACCCTAATCCTGACCCTAATCCGAGTCCTAACCCTAGACTCTTACCCTGACCCTAACACTTTTTCCTGGTTGATCAGACACAGCGCCTCTGCCTCTGATGGCCTATGCGCAGGGGGCACCATTCAGTGTGGTCAGGCGTCGAGACGCAACACGAACTTCGATTCTGCGACAGATGGTGTCAATTGTGGGGGGTGAAGGCCCACCTGCAGAGTATGCCCTCCATTCAGGACGAGTGGGGGGGTTCACTGCGATGATGATAGCAGACAGGTCTGATACTGAAATCATGAAAGCCGGGAGATGGAAGTCGGCAGTGTTCAGAACCTACATCAGGCTTTCGCCGGAGATGGAGAATGCCTCCTCCGCACTCGTGCCAGGTAGTTGACTATAGTGGTGGCAAGCCTCAGCGCGCTAGCCGCGCGCGCAGGGTGGCAGTGCGCAACAAGATGATTATATTTGATTGTGTGGTGACACTGGGTGTGTCACCTGTTTCAACAAGCTGTTCTTCAAGCGCCGTGCCGAGACAGTTCTTGACAGTCACAAAAAATGAGGTTTGGTTGTCACTTCGGAGTGAGCGATAGCCTGATAACACACACACACTTGCGTGAGTGCTGCTGTGGGTGTCAGTGCGCTGTCTGTTCTGTTTGTCAGTGCTCACGTGCACAACACAGATGTGCTTCATGTTGGCAGAGTACGCCAGCAAAACCTTCTCTAAGGACAAGTGGGATGTAGGGTTCTGTGCATGCCCTGCCTTTCCGCCTTGACCTGAAGGAGGGCACTATGCCGTGCCACGACCCAGCTACAGGTACTCCCCTGCGATGACGGCACTCATCAAGGTTGAGATCGACAAGCTGCTTGCGGCCGGCATTATAAGGCCCTCTCTGTCCAACTGGGCATCCCCTGTAGTGGCAGTGCTCAAGCCGGACGGCACAGCACGCATCACTGTCAACTACAAGAAGCTCAACGCCCAGACAATAGTGCCACAGATACCCATCCCCAACATTGAGGACTTGCTCAACAGTCTTGGTGGGTCCTCTGTCTTCAACACTATGGAAATCACAATTGCTTAAGCGGCTACTTCACCTCTGCCATCAGCCCTGACGTTATCCCCCTCACCGCTATGGTGACCTCGTTCGGCCTCTATGAGTGCCACTAGTTGTTGCGCTGCCCCCAGGGCGCTGCCGGTGCGCCTGGACATTTTACACGCCTCATGTAGACAGTGCTCGCGAGCCTGAGTCGCGTACAGCCCTACATTGATGACGTCATATTGTCCAGCACATCCATTGACCAGCACCTCAGCGACCTCAATGGTATCTTTGCCTGTTTTGAGCAGCACGGTATGAAGTTGGCCCCCGCCAAGCTCCACGTAGGCTGCAAGCACGTCAAGTTTTTGGGTCATATTGTCATCGTAGATGGCATCAGGCTTGATCCTACTAAAGTTCATGCCCTGCTAGAAATGCCTGAGCCCGGCAATCTCTCGCAGCTGCACGCGTGGCTAGGCCTTGCCAACTACTACCGCCGCTTTTGTGCACGGCATGGCTCGCTAGTCACCCCCTCTCACCGCTCTAATGGCGAAAGGCGCGGAGTTCAACATCAGCAGCGAGCAGCGGCGCGCCATGCGCGCTGTCAACGAGGCATTGGCGCTGCACACCGTCATGTGCTACCCCGACTACGCTGCTGCCGCCAGCGGCGCGCGCCCCTTCATCCTCGCCACTGACGCCTGCAAGGAGGGCTTCGGCGCTGTGCTGTCACAGGCTGACGCAGACGGCGTCAAGCAGCCCATCGCCTTCACCTCTCGCGCAACGCTGCCTAACGAGTGCAACTGGTCTACCACGGACTTGGAGGCCGGCGCCATCGTCAACGGCATCAAGAACTTCCACCACATGCTATGGCCCGGGGGTACCCCTTTCACGCTCTACACCGACCACCGCACGCTACAATACATGAAGTCCATACGGCGTGAGCGCACCGCGCGCGGCGGGCGCTGGGCCGAGTTCCTCTCAGCCTTCGACATCAACGTGGTGTTCAAGCAGGGCAGCGCTCACGGCAACGCCGACGGTCCGAGCCGCAACCCACTACCCGCAACTGCTGCGGACGCCGCCGAGGCAACGCACGAGCGGCTCCTGCACGCGTACGGCGTGGAGGCCGTCGACGCCCACCGCCTTAAGGCACTCGCAACCGGCGAGTACTTGGAGGTATGCATGCTCATCGTTGACGCATTGCATGAGGCGGCGTGGCGGAGCTAGCTGCTATGTCGGAGACGGCGGGTGTGGCTCGGGGGGCGTGCGAGGCGTTCGCCCAGCATGAGGAGCTGGGGCGGCGCCCCCGGTGACTGGCAGCGTGAGCAGTGCGCGGATGAGCAACTCGGCTCACTACACGCCTTCTTGGCGGACGGCGCGCTGCCTCACACGACGCGGCGCTTGCTACGCAGGTGAAGCAGTGGGCGCAGCACTGCAGCACTCTGCACGCCTGTGGAAGCAGTCAGCTTCTAGTGCGCAGCCCCCCTGACACCCCCAACGTCACGCAGATTTTTGTGCCCGGTTCCTTGCGCGCCCTTGTCCTAGATGCCTTTCATGGTAGTGCATGGGCAGGCCATGAGGGCGTCGAGCGCACTTTAGAGCGACGCCGTGCTCGTGCTCATTGCTGGTGGCCTAGTTGGACGCGCACAGTCAGCTACCGGGTTATAGTCATTGCTGGCCTTGCTAGGCGTACAAGAACGAACACTGGCAAACTCTCGCGTCACCCCCTCGTTTGGCGCGAGAGACCCCCCTTCCCTTTTCACACCATTGCTATCGCCCATTTCGGCCCGTTGCCCCTGAGTAACAGCGGCCACGCCTACATCCTTGTAGTCATGGACTTGTATAGTGGCTGGGTGTGGTGCTATCCTATCACCCCAGATAACTTCAACTCTGTTGGCACGGCTCACATCTTAGTCAACCAGCACAGCACACTCCATGGCACACCTGCCAAACTCCTGAGCGATAGAGGCAGCATCTTCATGTCGGCCCTTGCACGCGCATTCTATCGGCAGGTGCGCGCAAGCTGAGCACTACCGCATATCACCCTGAGTGTAACGGCAAGTGCAAACGCTTCATGCAGGAGCTGGCACAAATGTTGGCAATGACAGTCGATAGTGCAGCGGGGGATTGGCCAGATTGGTTGCCTCATATTGCTTTTGTGCACAACACAGCACACAACCGCGCAACCGGCGCGACACCATACCTACTTGCCACCAGTCTTGAGTCCCACTACGCCTTACATCTCCTTCTAGGCAGGTTGCAGAAACCCATAGCGCCCCCAGGCACGACCCCCTCCGTAGCTGAGCTTGTACAGGAGCTCACGCAGCGCCAGTGCGCCGCGCACGATGTTGCTGCGCAGCGCCACGCGCTGTCGCGTCCATGTGCTGCGGGACAACGAGGTGCTCGCGCGCGCTTTCGGCCTGCGTACACACTACGCGGCAGGCGAGCGCGTGTGGTACTACCATGCGCCGCGCACGCATACTGCCGCCGGCGACATCAACCTCAACCCTACTTCACCTACATTCGGCACGCCACTTTGGACGCTGTTCAGCAAGAAGCTGCGCTACTGCTGCAGCAGAGATCGCGATAAAAAGCATGCTCCAGCACCGCGATTTTGAAATCATCTCAAGCGGATCATAATGATATATAATATCAGTTAAAACCATGAAAGTATCTACATTGCTGCCATCATCTCCCGTGGGTGAATGCGCCGAGATATCTGGTTTTGATGCATCATATATGTGATTCAGAAGTAGTTTCCCTGCATCATGGGTGCAAGCAAATGTGTAAGCAATTGGAGCCAACTTGAACAATTTCTCAAAGCTCACATTTATATGTCAACATATCGAGAAAGCTTGCGTGACAGTGTGAGATATCTGGAAGTTCTTGGACTTGTTGGAGGATATTGTCTTGCATGGCCGCATACTTGCACGATGTCAACATGTCCACAACAGAAATTGTTGTTTACAATTGGCCATCTGCTCAATACAGCCAACTTGAACACATTCATCTTGTGGCACATGCACATGTGCGGCAGCTGCACCATGGTGTGCTACTGCAGTTGTCATTCAGTACTCTAGGGCGTGTATGCTTACTGATAGATAAAGGCCTCCACTGCCAGGGAGGCCGGGCACTGCACACCGCGTGTTCTTCAACTGAAAATCCAGCGATTCGGATTTGTTGAACCTTGTCTGCTTGCACTGTGCCCCAAGCGCTTCCACACTCGTCGTTGAAAACTGCACTCATATGTTGTGCTCAGAAAAACGCGATGCAAGCTTGAATGCCATAAACACCCTGTGCCCAAATAAAAATGATTATGGTGCCTGTGCGCCTCCATGTACTCATGGACTATTATTTGATCCTTGCTTGGGGCGCAAAAAGCCCAGGTGCACCATCGTGGATGTCACGCTTGCTATACGAACTTCTTCATGTGTCATTTGACGACTTGACAGTGTCTTAGTCAATGTGGACAATCACATTTAAACATTTAATTAAAGGACATGGATGCAATCGCAAAAAAAATGTTTATGTCATTTTTGTGTTCCAGAGTTATTTCACCATGCAGGTTCTCCCGTTGAATATTCTATGGCATCATCTTGTGCCCCTAATATTCCAGTCTTAACTTTTTGAGTTTACACCACGTGGTATCCTCATTTGCGGTTGATGCATAGATGTTACTTTTGTGTGCTAAATGTGTTTTACCATGCATGCAGGTTCTCCTTCTGAACTAGTTAACTTAAGCGCTTCAACGTTGTCTTGTGTCCCTAGATACTCGTGCGCTGATACTGACATGACGGCCACAGCTGCCACTGTTATGCTTTGAGCGTTGAAAAAACGTGCAATTGACCCACGGCTAACAATGACTCATCGGATGGTATGCAATCCTCATCTCAACCTTTTCATGGTGATGCGATATCGCGCGATGTCGCATATGCATACATACACATGAAACAGAATCAAAAGATCGTAGAGCTCTAGGTGAAAAGGGATGGTTAGCCGTAAGTGCCTTCCACCAATGACCGTGGTCGCCGCTGCTGCAGCAATGCATAATATTATGTAGCCAATCTACCCCCAAAACATGTTGCCAAACGAATGTCATCGTGAAGCAGGCTATGTTGGGCACGCTCTTGAAATGTGCCATACAACTTTCACTCGAGATCTTCTAGCTGATACGTCCTGGCACTCTTGGATGTACCATTCAAGTAGTAAAAGTACTCGCCAGGCAGGACAAATAGCTTGAACAAAAATATACTTCTATGTGGTGCCCTCAGAGTCATGCAAGAAAGCACGACATGTACCACACACAGCAACTTGGCAGTGTGCAATTGTGCGTGCGACATTATGACGGTGGCAGCTGCTAGGCTGGAACTGATGCAGCATTTGTTGCCAATAGTGCCAGCGCACACTACCACTACAGCATTGCGATGCGTGCTCAGTAAGCGGGGGGGCGCAGGGGCAGGAAACGTCGAAGTCGAACATCACCTCGAGGCATTACGCTTCATCAATTACTTTTTAAGGCATCGACGCCAAGGTCCCCGTGCACAGTGACATGAAACCATGCGTAGGAGACATCCCCCTGGTGCAGTACTCGCACAGCAAAGCATCGTCTCACACACAATTGCTAGAGACACAAGAGTAACGACGGACATAGCTGCGCCCAGCTGGAGCATATTATACTACAGTGACGCATATGCATATGCAACTACGGGAACCACCGCATCGATCAATTGGCCCCCTCAGGCTTGCTCAGTCACATCTGCTGGAAGGCACCCCGCCTGGATTTGTGGGCGCGCACTGCAATGCCATGTTGAACACACGAATGCTGTGGTGGTGTGGCTGTATACCCTCTGTTTTGTTGAGAATTGTTGACGTTCACAGAGAGAGCTGCTGAATTTACTCAAACGACAGTCTCTCAACAATGATCATAATCATGTGGCCGAGACTCACAAAGTGTGCACGGAATACGCGAGAAAAGCACTTGTACATATTGTCGCGGCAGAATCTGTATTCATCAACAAAAGCGTTGTTGCCCATCAAAGTGCAATGCTGCAACGTGGTCACTCATGGTCAAGCGCCGGCTGAATTTAGTGAAAGCACAATGATGATGCCGTCATTGGCTAGATGGGACAACAATTCTGCCAGACTGCCCTGTGGGCAACTGGTAGTGGATTTTCTTAGACCTGAGGAGATCAGCGACATCGGCTCGCATGTGGCCACCTCCCTGGCCTGTGATGATGTACAGCGGCACTTTGCGCCTGCTAGCACCCTCAAGCTTTTGCCGCACCCGCAGCTCATGCCGAATGGCAGCGCAGGCTGTGGTTGGATTCAATCCATGCAGATCCATCTATCAATGGAGCATATGCAACAGAAAGTACAGACAGAACAGAAATGAGGGGAGCTGCTGTGGTGCTGGTGTTGGTGTTGGCGGTTCGGTGATTCTCAAACCATGTGTTTTGACAAACTCTATGTACATACACTGGACCATTCTCATCCTCAAACACCAGCTTTCAGTGAGCTGTGGCCCTGATACCTTCAACAACACACACCGGGACCTTATAGAGCCATCATTTGCTGGTGGCACAGGTGGCTGCTGATCATTGTACTAAATACATGTCTGGATGTACCTGATGCCAAAAACAGCATCTGATTCTAACTTTATCTCTCACTGAGTGTTTATCTCTCACTCAGTGAGTTGGAGATGGCCTGTGTGCGACTCTGCAGGTATACATTGAATAGTATACGCTGGGGCATGCATGTGACGTAACAATCATGTGCAGCATGCAAAGTGGTCCTCTGAGTCAGTCACTACATGATTAGTCTAAGTGTGACAGCAGCTGCAGGTAATGCTTTGTATACTATACAAAGCTGGCACGTACATCCGTGTCACGGGTACGAATATGAGCTTGGACACGCTTTAACTAGGAGCCCGTGGCCGCAGATACTTAAGTCGCACGCGCAACCTGCCGTGTGAGGCAGCAAGTGAAAACTGTATTAATCCCCACAGCTGTAGCATGATGAATTCGAGTCGTGAGACAAGTGAAAATCCCGCCTTATTGCTTTGCACGCTGCGAGCTCCTTGCCAGTGGCAGCAAATGTCCCTCAAAGTGAAGCGGTCAGGCATTTTCTTCTGAGCCAGCAAGTTGCGCTGTCTGAGAAATCGAGCAATTGCAAGCAAGCACCTACGTTCTGTGACTTTCAAAAACGGCTTCACTTCAAGATCAAGCCTTAACAGCAGACGTTGCAGCAGTGCATATCTAAGCATTGTACGCCTTGTGGTACACAATGTAGAGAGTCTACTAGGACGTTGCTGCCAAGAATCTGGCGAACCGCCTGAAAAAGTCAAATGTACCAGGCAAAATTATGTTCATCAGCAACATCTCGTTCTACAAGTATACCAGCACCAGTTGGCACAGAGCACATGTCAACCTCGCACGTGTCCACTCTCACCGGAATTCAAATTTCATGCGTACTTGTGAAAATATTCCCTGTGCTGAGCACACTCTGTTCAACAATGACGCCTCACGTTATCCCTAATAGTAAGCCATCAGGTACATGCATCCACCTAAGGGCTTGACAAACAGCATTGATGACTTAATTCAGGCAGGCTTCTCACAATTGAAAGGCTTGCACACATGTGACGCATCAGATTCTGTCATTTAGCTTCAACTTCAAGCTGGTGCTCACGCTTCGGCTGACAAGTGCCATAAAAAATCCTGCAGGCGAATTGAGGTCATGGTAAAGCGGCCGGAACACCCCGCCAACAACTTGAAGTGCCATACTCTTGCTCTACTTTACTAACGCCAGGTATTGCACTCACCACGGTTCCCTTAGGCTGCATGTTGCCTGAGGCATCTCTGATGTGTTTGGTGCACCATGGCCTGTATGGGTTGACAGCACCCGACAACAGAGCATCGTTGTACAGCCGATCTGCCCTTTTAATGTCACCGAGTGCGCCTGCAGCATGTATGATGCTCGTCCATATTTCCAGGTCTGGCTGTACCCCTGTAGCACGCATCCTGCTGATGACATCCTCTGCATCGTCCAGGCGCTGCACCTCAATGTATGCCTTCATGACGCTGACCAGGCACAAGCAAGGGAGTACGCATCGTGTTGAGCATATGATGACCTGCTGACGATTCACAAGCACCTTCAAGTTGGTGCCAGTAAAGCGGACTGTCTGTTATGCCCTACTACTACTGCAAAAATGGCAACGATCTGCCCCAAGCTCGGCATCAGTGGTGCGTGGCCTACATCATGACAAGTTGGCACCAAGTGGGACATCTGCAGATGCAGAGGTGTACATATACAGTACTACATTATGATCTTCGAGGTGCACATCAAGTCAACGTTCCATAATGGCCATCATTGCACAGTGTCACATAAAAACAACATGACTCATGACGGCTGTGCTGCAATGGCAGGGCAACACATGCCATTGTCACAGTGTTTGAATCATCGAATTCTGTAAGCCACAAGCTGCAAATTGACAGCGTTCTTGTGATTGCCTCAACCACAAACCACTTTTAAGTTATTAAGTTACTTGGCAGGTTTGCCCACATGCAGGTTAATAGCAGGATGCACACCTGAACTGCTTGACAACATGACTCATGCTGGTGCTGCAGCCAGCGTCAACCTCAATGT
Organism: Tribonema minus; assembly: GCA_017506865.1. NCBI lineage: Eukaryota > Xanthophyceae > Tribonematales > Tribonemataceae > Tribonema > Tribonema minus. The sequence continues at coordinate 136,388 of JAFCMP010000076.1, forward strand.
TTGTGTGGTCTCATGCACTGCATACTCAGCTGGGCTCTTCGGCAACACCTTAAGTTTGACCAGAAGTCAGGTAGTAAAACACTAGTGTGATGTCACGCAATCGACGCAATGATCAATCGGCATGATGATTGAGCACTGTGACAGCCTATTAGTAAGCTGGTGAACTTGAGCGTGAATGAATGAGGGCAGCCTGAAAAAATTCCTTCAAAGCAAAGTTTCACTGTAGTCCGCCTCGTGTGGTCCCACTCGAATATCACAAACTTTAAGGCTTGGTTGCGCAGTTGACATGCAAACGCTACATACCGCTTAAGGCTCTGAGTGCGTTATGTTTGTGCATTTGCATTGATGCTACAAGTGACTATGAGGTTTGCGTGTTGTCTGTAACAGTTGCCCGTGTCAAGTGTCGACAAGCTTGCAGGTAGCCTGTGTGGCACACATGCAGTGACCTCCAGCAGCTTTCTTCCTGTGAGCCTCAGTCTGTAACAGTTGTCAAATCCTCAGTCACGTCACATCCTCGACAAGAGTATGCCAGCAGCTGTGCTTTATTGAAAAGACGATCAGTCACCATACAACTTTGCGAAATTCTCTCAGACTCAGAATCAGAATACAGTAAGTGCAACATACAAGCTGGTACCCGGATGACATTGCTTCCCAGCCAGACAATCATGTGTCGTACAGTCAACACTGTGGCATCTCATTTTGCCGTATTTGGGTGCCGACCATTTACATTGGAAGACAAGCACTGGAATGCTAGGAATGAAAGCAACAGTGACTGTCGCAAGCTTGTCAGATGCGAAAACAAAAATTCGAAGTCATGAGAATGCTGAGCCAACACCCTGGGCTATTGAAAAGGTCAGAAGCGTATGTGCTTCTGATGGCTGCATAGATCATGTGGCTTAGCCTAGCTTGGTGCCTGAAGATCAACTAGTGAAGCCAGAAGCATTGGCACCCTCAGACTTGTTACAGTAGTGGCTGCCAGCACAAGGCAGTAGGTGGGGCTTACCAATGTGAGCGGTGCCAGAATGCGAAAACAACAAGGACTTTCAAATTGCATGAAAGGGGCTTTCAGTCATATCATACTGCCCCGGGGGCCCCCATCCAGATTCCGACAGCCTGTCAGTGAGTCGTAATGCATACTATGTAGTACTTTGCAACACAAGGGCCCCGGGGTCCGTTGAGTCGCAATCCATTTCTGCAGTACATAGGCTGGCAGTATACATTGCAACGCGCAACGCACAGAGTCCGACGCGCAATGCACGCACCTGTTGAAAGTGATGGCATTCGGCTCGACGGCAGCAGACTTGATCATATCCGCAAGCACTTTCTCAGCCTTGCCCGGGTCTTTTGCCATTGCATAGCAGTTGATGAGGGGATTGTAGGTCATGACGTCAGGCACCAGCTTGAGATCACGCAGCTCCCTCCAAATACCCTCAGCAATGCCGACCTCCCCCGCTGCACCAGCACGGGCTAGCATGGTGTTCATGGTGATCAGATTAGGCTGCTGTCCACTGGCACGCATCTCCCTGTACATTGCCATCATTTGGTCCACCTGCCCCGCGCTGCCGATGGCATCTAGGAGTGCACTCCAGCTTTGAACAGACGCATGCTCACCCTGCAAGGCCAGCACAACACTGTGTTAGTTGATTGTGTAGCACAGTTTTTGATATTACGACATCTGTTACACTTCTGGACGGCAAAACACGCCGCCGCGTTGCACACCAAACTCAGTCTGGTGCATCTTTGTTCCATGTTTGCATGTCGCCTGTTATTCATTTTAAATTTATGTACTTGCAAGTGTTGATTTGGTGAATGCAACTTGTAAAAGCTGCGGCATATCTGGCATCTGACCGCTCTCACTCTGGATCGCTTGCCAGGCACCAGCCACAAACACTTGAGCGATTGACACAAGCTGTGGGGTCCAACATCATCTCATCCATGGCAAGCTCACACAGAAATAGGGACCATACAATGCAGTGATTGAAGTGCAGACAGCAGCAGCTATAGCTATAGACGCTGCAAAGTTTTCCTGTGGTGTGTGATGCTGTGATTGGCAGTGCATGCAGCAGCAGAGACTGCACAGGTTTGCCTGTGGTGTCCTTGAACCCGCACTCTGACTGCTTTGAAGTGCAGCATTGTGATTGTCAGGAATACTATCCATTGACTGGCAGGTGCAGACAATCCACAACTGTGACAATTTTGCAGCAATGCACAAATTGTGACGCGTTGAACGTCATGACAATGTCCATAATGTAACCGGTGTGCCCAAGTGCTTTGGCAACTAGGCAATGCCATGCCAACATCTGCTCATGGCAGCAGACTCTCTGAGCTAGGTGAGGGTGATGCTCACCGACAGGTTCAGCAAAGGGCATTTGTGCACTGATGTGTCATGAATGATGCACAAGGTTATGATTCTTTGTGGTTACCTGGTCGCGCATCCGCTGAAAAATCTTGATGGCGTTGACGGCGTTGCCTTCCGCCGAACAAATCACCACTGCAGCAGTGAAATGCCGACTGTTAGGCACATGTCCTGCGTCTTCCATGAGCTGCAGCCACTCCAGTGCCTGCTCGCTGCCGCCTCTGCTGTCTCCTGCATGCGTTGAATCCTTGTTGCGGACACAATGTTGAATAAGCGTGAGGTAGCTACCGCCATTGATAGTGACACCGAGCTTTCTCATTTTGTCAATCAGCTGCCGGGCTGTGTTGTGCTGCCCCGCTTTGCCACATGCTCGAAGTGTAGCTCCGCATGCGATTTCTGTCCAGCACACCTTCGTCTTCTCCATCTCGTTCAGGAGCTTCAAGGCTCCAGATGCATGATTTGCGTGCGCATTTATGGCGCACTCATATCCTTGGCAGTCAAGGCAATTAACCCGTGCAACCTCTGCAATGCAGCCATTGCCAGACTGGGCTGGTGACTGTACGCCGTGATCTTGAGAACCGCCCTCAGCTCCGTCACAGTGGGCGTCTTGACGTCCTTCAACAGCCGGGCAACGTGTTCCCAGCGTCCTTGGTCGCTCAACGAGCGTATGCTCTCAACTAGCGGGGAACGTGGACGCGCTTTGCCTCTCCTCAAAGGATCGTGCTGCAGTATGCTTGGGGAGGCATTGGCGATGCCGTTCTGGCGCTGCTGTCTATGCGCCTGGTGATCTGATCCACTTTGCTGAAATTGGTGCTGGCCAGGTGGCTTACGTCCTTCACCTCCGCTCGAGAGTTGCCTCAGAAGTGCCCATGCCGATTGCGGTTGGTATGCACCTCGATACGGTACACTGCTGCCGAGGCATCTGGCAAAGCGAACAGGGGCTAGGAGCTGAGCGAGCATGTCTGTTAAGAATTTCACGCCTTGCCACGGCTACAGGGAACTTTTTCTATTTTGAGCACTTCAAACTTGAAGAAGGAGAGTCACGTTGCAGGTTCGCTCGCTCCAGCAGGTAGTCATGTAGGGCCTGGCACAATACCTGATTTAGTTGTGCCTATTTCCTTTTATTCATCCTCCCACAAATCTGCCTATTTCCTTTTTTTTATCCTTTCATTCCTTTTCTGTAATTGGGCTCAAAACCACCCTAGACATTGCACTGCTGACCTGCTACTGCAACAGCACATGCGGGAGGGGCTACTCTGAGGCTGCCGCAAGACACATGAACATATTGTGGTGCATCATGTAGGGCAATTGGCTTGCGACAAACGCATTGAGCACATGGACATATACGACCAAGGAAGCAGAGCCTATATATGGCATAGAGCAGACGAAATATCAAGGCAGCACACATGAAGCGTAGCAGTACAGGAGGACAGGTATGTCATCACATAATGGAAAGAAAAAGCATGCACCAGGAGAACAAAGGCGGCAATGGCACCACATTGAGGAGCACAAAGTGCTATTGAAATGGTGCGCACACACAGAGGCCCTGGCTGATCAAATGTGTTCAAACACCCACAAACGATTGATCCGCTTGATGAACCGCATTGATTGATCCGCTTGTTTAACTGCAACTGACAAGAGGAGCTGACATAATCCTCCAGGGCGCTCGTCTGCTTGTCTCCAAAGCTGTTGCTCATAATGGAGAACACCCTCTCAGCTGCAGCCGAGGCCGGCTGGATCGTGGCGATCAAACGAGCAAATGTCACCCACATTTTGAGGTGTCCGCCCTCTTTCTGCGTCCTCCAGAACGGCATGATGTCATCAATAGTGAAGGCAGGGGCTGCGTCGTGTAAGTCAGCTGACGCCGCCTTGTATGCAGGCAGCTCGCTTATTAGCTGGTCAACGTCGACTTCCTTAAGGAAAGGAGCAAATTGTAGCAATGCGCTGTCTGTCAATGTTGCACGAATGGTGTTTGCACTGAACCGCAAACCAGCCATGCGCAAAGGGTGGCATAGGCGAGCAGCCTTGTATAACAGCAGATGGTGCTGTAGTGGTCTTGATGCGCTCCTTAGTTGCGATCGCCCTGTGCTCCAGTGCCGCCTTGCGAAAGATGTGCTTTGAGGATTTCACATGCCTGTTGACGGCCGTCTTCTCTTCCGCACATTCGGTGACGCAGATAATGCAGAACAGGCGTCCCTCCTCCTTGCGAAAGTCGCCAGGGTGCTCCTTGATACGCCTAGCCACATTGCTGTCGTTGACAGTAGGACGCCGTTTGCCCGATCTGGCGCCTATAGGGGGCTTGTTCTGCTTGGCGCAGGAAGGTAGTACTTCACAGTCTGAGGAGCTCCCGCATTCAGCGTCCTCGGCGTCGTTGGAGCTGGCGAAAGCAGCAGTTGCAGGAGAAGGCACCTTGGGGGCAGCAGCTGTGTTTCTGCAAAAGGCAAATAGACAAAGAGTACATGTCAGACTGAGTTTTATTGAAGCAAGTGGTTCACTGATGCAAAACAATGTGGAAACGTACTCACTTGGCTGTGTTTGTGGCGATCTTTCGAGTTCTAGCTCTCGCGGAATTGGATGGTGACTGCATCCGCTGCTGAATCGTGAGCCCTTTATTGGTACCAGTGGTGGGTGCTGCGCCACTTCTGTCGATTGGCCTAGGCGCCTTGCCAGGTTTGCCACCCAGTTTGAAGAAGTCAATTATGCCCTTTTTCTTCTTGCGCTTAACCACAGCAGCAGCAGCAGCTGGTGTGTCAGCAGGTGCTGCTGCTGGGAGTACAATGGGTGGCTCCTCGCCCTCAGAGTCTCTATCACTAAGCAGCATCGCACCAGCAGCAACAGCAGCAGCTTCCATGCTGCTGCGCCAAGGTGTGTAAGCACAATCACAAACGTGCGAGTGTACTTCAACATCATCATGTTGAAGTGAGACTAACATCGTGTAGGGCAACTGTTCTGCTCGGAAATGGATGCCCGTGGACAGGCAAGGCGATTGCACAATCCGTGAACGCTTCTCGAGCCGATTGCGGTTGCTTGTGAGCAATTCCTTTTTTTCCTTTTCTGGGTCAAAAAGTTGCCTATTTCCTTCGAAAGGACCTGCAGGTATTGTGCCAGGCCCTATAGTCATGACCAAGAATGAGCTGAAGCTGACGCCATCAAAGACATTTTTCACCCAGCAAGCTCAATTTTTCCAATATCGGGTTCGCATATTGCAGCCGCAGCAGCAGACAACAAGCTGACACGCTGTGGTTGTGTGTTAGGGCTGTGAACACTCCAAGCATGAATTGGCGAAGAGGAGCTGGCTGCCCTTCCATCAATTGTTGGTAGCGTTGTGCTCATCCAGGCCTTGTTGTCCTCCGATTCAACGAAAATGCAATGCAGCGCAGACGCCGGACGGCTTCACGGCAATGTGCCTCGCTATCTTTAAGGCTCGTGCAATTCGACGTATGTTGATGCCGACGTGCGCACATGTGGGGAGTTGACGTTGTACACATGTGCTTGTAGCAGGCAAGGATGACAACACGCGGACATCGATTTTTCACGGATGGTACTAGTAGGTAGTGGTAGTGGACAGAATATTTGCTGACTGCTGCAATTTGCGATGTCACCATGATGATGGAATTTTCTGCGATATAGATGTAGAGAATGAACAATGCAAGACTGAGGCCCCCCCTGTGCAATATGTCACTTCACCAACTTGCATAGAGCAGGCTAACTTGAAGTTTGCTTTGGTGCTAATGGGACACTTTTTTGTTGTAAATATATCTACTACTAGTAGTATGCTGACGACAATTGCAGGAAACCCAACCTCACAGTGTGGCAATGCCAGAGTGCGCAGACGACATGAATCATGGTAGAACTGCGACGGACAACTGCAAAACCTGCACACGCAGACAACTCGATCATTTGCGCTGCCATGGAACATACACGTGAAATGTATTGTGAAATACGCGGTGTGCGAGTGCATGCCTTGCCCTGACAGCACACTTGTGATAACCACAGATTGGAAGATGCGGGCTGTGCAAACATCGCCAGAGCCAGCCATCACGCGAGCACTACCATGGACAATGTTCTGGTTATAAGTCTGACTAGTATGTGTGACAAAACACAATATACGCTTGCGTATATGCACAACGTGAGATTGTTGCTGGCGCGAATGAGGTGTGATCCGCGAATGAGGTGTGATCAAAGTTGTGTGTGACACACCATGCGCCCACAGAGAACACCACTTACAAACAACATCCCACCTACCAACACTGTACACGTGCCACTAGCTTCAAATGCCGATGTGACACACACACTATGCTCAGAGTGAGAGCGGTGCCTAGTCAGACTTGCACCCCTATTCCAAAAGTTACCGCTTGCCTGGTGACCAAGCCCCCACTTCAGCTCATGAGCTGTAGTCCCTGGTCAACCTAAGTGACTCTCAGGACGCGATCGCCGCCAGTATATGGGCTGGGTACTACGTGTACGCTGAGGCAGCCTGCGTGTCCACCTTCAACTGCAGTGCGTGCACGTAGTCGGAGGACACTGCCACTGCTGCAGCACCGCACTGAAGTGTCACCGGTGAAGCATGACATTGTGCGCATCCGAGTCATTTGCAGCAGTGCCACAGTGCATCTCATCGGCAGTGAGTGAGCCGGGCGATCGGTGATGCCAATGCTTGGCGAGCAGGTAGCGCCGCGCAAAACCGACCGGCAGCGTGCCGGGCGGTCCCTCGCTGTCGTCGGTGGGGTCGCGGAACAGCTTGACGAGGTGGCACGTGATGCGCGTGGGGCCCTCCTTCATGTGGATGACCAGCACACTATCTGAGACTGCACCGGCTTGTTGCCGAAGATGCCAGGGCCGACAGCAAGAACCCGATAGGGCCCCTGCCAGCGGTCGAGCAGCTTCATGCTGAACAGCGTCCAAAGTGGCGTGCCAAACATAGGTGAAGTCGGGTCGAGGTTGATGTCACCGGCGGCAGCATGCAGTGCGTGCGCGGCGCATGGCAGTACCACACGCGCTCGCCTGCCGCGTAGTGTGCACGCAGGCCGAAAGCGCACGCGAGCGCCTGGTTGTCCCGCAGCACACGGGCGCGGCGCAGCGCATGCCGCTGAGCAGCAACATCGTGCGCGGCGCGCTGGCGCTGCGTCAGCTCCTGTACAAGCTCAGCTACGGAGGGGCTCGTGCCTGGGGGCGCTATGGGTTTCTGCAACCTGCCTAGAAGGAGTTGTAAGGCGTAGTGGGACTCAAGACTGGTGGCAAGTAGGTATGGTGTCGCGCCGGTTGCGCGGTTGTGTGCTGTGTTGTGCGCAAAAGCAATATGAGGCAACCAACCTGGCCAATCCCCCGCTCCACTATCGACTGTCATTGCCAACATTTGTGCCAGCTCCTGCATGAAGCGTTTGCACTTGCCGTTACACTCAGGGTGATATGCGGTAGTGCTCAGCTTGCGCGCACCTGCTGATAGAATGCGCGTGCATGGGCCGACATGAAGATGCTGCCTCTATCGCTCAGGAGTTTGGCAGGTGTGCCATGGAGTGTGCTGTGCTGGTTGACTAAGATGTGAGCCGTGCCAACAGAGTTGAAGTTATCTGGGGTGATAGGATAGCACCACACCCAGCCACTATACAAGTCCATGACTACAAGTGTAGGCGTGGCCGCTGTTACTCAGGGGCAACGGGCCGAAATGGGCGATAGCAATGGTGTGAGAAGGGAAGGGGGGTCTCTCGCGCCAAACGAGGGGGTGACGCGAGAGTTTGCCAGTGGTCTTGTGTGCCTGGCAAGGCCAGCAATGGCTATAGCCCGGTAGCTGACTGTGCGCGTCCAACTAGGCCACCAGCAATGAGCATGAGCACGGCGTCCCTCTAAAGTGCGCTCGACGCCCTGATGGCCTGCCCATGCACTACCATGAAAGGCATCTAGGACAAGGGCGCGCAAGGAACGGGGCACAAACATCTGCGTGACGTTGGGGGTGTCAGGGGGGCTGCGCACTAGAAGCTGACTGCTTCCACAGGCGTGCAGAGTGCTGCAGTGCTGCGCCCACTGCTTCACCTGCGTAGCAAGCGCCGCGTCGTGAGGCAGCGCGCCGTCCGCCAAGAAGGCGTGTAGTGAGCCGAGTTGCTCATCCGCGCACTGCTCACGCTGCCAGTCACCGGGGGTGCCGCCCCAGCTCCTCATGCTGGGCGAACGCCTCGCACGCCCCCCGAGCCACACCCGCCGTCTCCGACATAGCAGCTAGCTCGGCCACGCCGCCTCTTGCAATGCGTCAACGATGAGCATGCATATCTCCAAGTACTCGCCGGTTGCGAGTGCCTCAAGGCGGTGGGCGTCGACGGCCTCCACGCCGTACGCGTGCAGGAGCCGCTCGTGCGTTGCCTCGGCGGCGTCCGCAGCAGTTGCGGGTAGTGGGTTGCGGCTCGGACCGTCGGCGTTGCCGTGAGCGCTGCCCTTCTTGAACACCACGTTGATGAACGCTGAGAGAAACTCGGCCCAGCGCCCGCCGCGCGCGGTGCGTTAACGCCGTATGGACTCCATGTACTGTAGCGTGCGGTGGTCAGTGTAGAGCGTGAAGGGGGTACCCCACAGCATGTGGCGGAACTTCTTGATGCCGTTGACGATCGCGCCGGCCTCCAAGTCCGTGGTAGACCAGTTGCGCTCGTTGGGCAGTGTCGCGCGGGAGGTGAAGGCGATGGGCTGCTCGACGCCGTTGGCGTCAGCCTGTGACAGCACAGCTCTGAAGCCCTCCTTGCAGGCGTCGGTGGCGAGGATGAAGGGGCGCGCGCCGCTGGCGGCAGCAGCGTAGTCGGGGTAGCGCATGACGGTGTGCAGCGCCAATGCCTCGTTGACTGCGCGCACAGCGCGCCGCTGCTCGCTGCTGATGTTGAACTCCGCGCCTTTCGCCATTAGAGCGGTGAGAGGGGCGACTAGCTGAGCCCTGCCGCGCACAAAGCGGCAGCAGTAGTTGGCAAGGCCTAGCCATGCGCGCAGCTGCGAGAGGTTGCTGGGCTCGGGCATTTCTAGCAGGGCTTGAACTTTAGAAGCATCAGGCCTGATGCCATCTACGCCGACAATGTGACCCAAAACCTTGACGTGCTTGCAGCCTACGTGGAGCTTGGCGGGGGCCAACTTCAATGAATCAATTTGAGCTGAGTATGTCATTGGTGCGGGAGTTGGCAGAGCGCATCATGGCGTACACACGCAGAGCGCAAATGCTGGGCTGTGTTTTTTTGCAGCGCCGGTATCCAAGCTCCTAGGGCGCAGTGCAGACTAGGCTGCTGCGTTGAAGCATACTTCCAGATTGCATAGCCACGGCATCCCTTCGGCCTTTGTATATACAAGGCCACAAGTACACTGGGCATGCAAATGCTGCTCTTGCAAATGCACACGGGTGCATCATGCACTCACCTGGGCGTCATCGAACAGCAAGGGGACTGGGAGTGTGGGTTACCGTAGCGCCTTGCCACATGCACACGGAATGGAACTGTCCTTGAGAGCCATCTTCGGGACCAGCGCCGTGTCGTGCTCCCCTCGGAGGTTGTTGATGTAGACGGGGGCCCCATTGATGGGCGCGCGGCCGCACTTTGAACACGTATCTTACTTCATTGAATACTGACATTTACGCCCCATGGTATGCTCGATTGCAGTTGTCGCATAGATGTCATTTTTGTGCGCAAAAGGTGTTTAAATATGCATGCAGATTCTCCTGGTGAACTTTAGCGTTGTCTTCATTCCCTAGATCCTCCTGTTCTGATACTGACATGAAGGCTACATACTTCTGTTATGCTTTGAGCGGTTCACAAACAGAGGGATTGACCCACGGCCAGCAATGATGCTTCGCCTATACATTTTCCAGCTGATACATTTCAATGTGGTGCATCATGCCGCATGCGCTGCTGTGTATGTATAATTCGTTGTAGTGCATGCGCTGTTGTGTACTTCAGAAGTGTATGTCTCCTAGCCGATTTACCCCCGAACATGATGCCATACGTATGTCATCATGAAGCAGGCTATGTTGGGCATGCCACTCATCAAATGTGCCATTAAACTTTCACTCTCCTTGCTCATTCGCCCTGATACTCTATGACGTAAAATTTCAATACTCGACAGGCAAGACAAATAGCAATTGCACAGAATTTAAACTATCTGTGTGCCCTCAGAATCATGCAAGATAGGACATGTGCCACACACAGCAACATGGCGGTGTGGATTTGTGCGGGCGTCACAGTGGCAGGCTGGGGATGCTGCAGCACTTGCTGCCAGGGCACATTACCACGACAGCACTGCAGTGCATGGGGGGGCGGAGGGCAAGAAAGGGGGGGACGTAACGCTTCATCAAGCATCCAATGCCAAGTTCCTCTTACACTGTAGCATGAAACTTGTATGGCACAGCAAAGCATAGTCCGACTCACACGCAAAAACTACTGCAGTGACGCATTGGATGCATGCAAGTACAATGAACTAGTTGTTGCACCATATGAATCCATTTGTCCCCCTCAGGCTTGCTCAGTCCCATCTACTGGTACGTTCCCCGCCTGGCATTGTGGGCACGCAATGCATGTTCAACACACTGATGCTGTGGTGGTCTGGCTGTATAACCTCTGTTCTATTGAAGTTGCTTACGTTCACAGAGAGAGCTGCTCAATTTGCTCAAGCGACAGTCTCTCAACAATGATCATGATCATGTGTGTCACACGGTGGTGTAGACGTACAAAGTGTGCAATATAATACACAAGAACAGCACTGCTAGACATTGTCGCGGCAGAACCTGTATTCATATAAGTGTTGTTGCCCATCAAAGTGCAATGCTGCAACGCGGTCACCAATGGGCATGCGCCGGTGAATTTCAGTGAAAGCACGCTAATGATGCCATCATTGGCTATAGGTAGATGGGACAACAATTATGCCGGACTGTCCTGTGGGCAACTGGTACTGGACGTTCTGGGACCTGAGGAGATCAGCGACACCGGCTCTCACAAGGCCGCCTCCATGGCCCGTGATGATGTACGTACGGACTTGTATTATAAAGGCCCAAGGGAGGCCGGGTTGCCTATGCAATCGAAAAGCTTGCGTCAACGCAGCAGCCTAGTCTGCGATGTACAGTGGTAGTTTGTGTCTCCTGTCACCCTTTTGCCGCACCTGCAGCTCGTGCCGAATGGCAGCGCGGGCTGTGGCTCGATTCAGTCCGTGCAGATCCATCTGCCAATCGAGCAAATGCAATACAAAGGAAAGACGGAAATGAGGGAGGTACAGTGACTGTGATGTCGGCATTTCGGTGATGCCCACGCCTTCTTTTGATAAGCATAATACAGACACTGGACCATTGATCTCAAAACAGCTGAGCAGCTTGAATATTGCAATGATGATGCCATGCGGCATAGATGATCAGCCTTCATCATGTTCAACGCATACAATTCTGGGATCCTATAGGGCCATCGTTTGATGGCATTGTTTGCTGCTTTTTTGCATTAAATGTCTCGATGTCTAAACTGATGCCGAAAACAGTACTTCCAAACTTTGTCTCACTATGGTTGGAGCGGAGAGGGCCTGTTTTCAAGCTTATTCGTATGGAGCGCACGTTTGCTGGGGCACATGACCGTGACGCATGTGTAGCTTCACAGTTACTGTACGGTAGTGTTACAGGCTGCAGCTGCATGTACATATGCACAATATACTGTCAGGTACAACCGTCAAGGGCTAAAACGAATCATCGCTTGCTCAGTCCAGGCCGCTTGTAAAGATCATCTCACCCAGCTTCAGCTTGAATCAATAAGTTGTAATTTCAAAATCGTGCTTACAACTCTTAGATTGGCTGACAGAGCAATGAATCCTGTAGGTGAAATGAATCAAATGATGTCATGGTGAACCGGCCAGAACGCCCCACCAAAAATGCCATATTTGTACCTACTTTACTCAGGCCATGGCATCTGTTTCACTCACCGCAGTCCCCTTAGGCGGAATGTTGCCGGAGGCATCTTTGATGTTACTGCTGTGCCATGCCTTGTATGGCTTGATGGTTCCCAACAGCAGTGCATCGCTGTAGAGCTGATCTGCCCTCTTGACAACGCCTGCTGCATCTGCAGCATGTATAATGCTATTCCACGTATTCAACTGTGGCTGTACCCCTGCAGCACGCATCCTGCTGATGACATGCTCTGCTTCGTCCAGGCGCCGCACCTCAATGTATGCCTTCATGACGCTGACCAGGCACAAGCAAGGGAGTAGGCATCGTACACGTGTTGAGCATATGACGTTTTGCTGACGATTCACATGCACCTTGATGCCAGTAAAGCGGACTGTATGTTAAGCCCAACTGCCAAAATGGCAACAAACTGCCCCAAGCTTGCACCAGTGGTGCGTGGCCCACATCATGACAAGTTGGCACCAAGTGGGACATCTGCATGTACATTACTACATGTACATTATGATCCTCAAGGTGCACTTCAAGTAAACGTTCCAAATGGCCATTATTGCACACATAAAACACAACATGATTCATGACGGTTGCGAGTGCAATAGCAGGGCAACACATGCCATTGCGTCTGAGTCGTCGAATTCTGTAAGCTACAAACTGCGAATTGACAGCGTTCTTGCGATTGCCTCAACTACAACGTTGTGTGTACACCACTTTTAAGTTAGCAGGTTTGCCCACATGCAGGTTTAATAGCAGGATGCACACCTGAACGGCTTGACAACATGACTCATGCTGGTGCTGCAGCCAGCGTCAAATTCAACGCTTGCGTGGTCTCATGCACTGCATACTCAGCTGGGCTGAAACGCAGTCGCGTGCAAGCATGCCGGGCCTCCGGCAACTTGAATGCCATGACACGGCCTCTGGCAATGCCGTGACACGTGCACATTGGGCATCGCGCTACCGTGTCCAGCACTGGCAGTCTTAGCATGCTATAGTATACTAAGTACATGAGGTGCGGTTTGCGCAGCCAGTCTGAGATTACACTGCCAGTGGGCATGTAAATGCTGCTGTTGCAAATTTCACACGCCGTCGGGTGCATCATGCACACACCTGCGTGTCATCGAACAGCACGGGGACTTGGAGCGTGGGCAGCGCACTGCCGCATGGGCGCGAAATGGAACTGTCTACAAGAACCATCTTCCGGATCACTGTCGTGCTGCCCCGGCCGGTTGTTGATGTAGACGGACCCTCTGTTGATGGGCACACCGCCGCACTTTGAACACATGTCTCAACTTCAAGTTATAGGATACTGACATTTAAACCATGTTACAGTATGGCGCTGTTGCACAATTAGGGTTACATGCCCTGGTTGAGGTTTGCACAGCGTTGTAGTTGAAGTGCAATTTGTTTGCGAGCTGCTCGAGATCAGCTCCAGATCGTTGATGCAGGTGACTCGGCAATCCTGAGCTGGCACGCGAAGGTGTGCTGTTGATAGCAATATCACTTCCTTCACCACCTTCCTTTCCGGTTTAACCACAAAGTGTTTGTGTCACCTTGTGGCTGCTTACAAATGCCTCTGCGCGATAATGTAACATTGGTACGGTGTGGTGGCTATGTTGGCATGCTAATATTGAAATGTGCCATGAAACTTTCACTCTCCTTGCTGAATCAGATGCATCCTGGTGCTCTTGGACGCGTAATGTCAATACTCGCCAGGCACGACAAATAACTTAAACAGAGATGTATGTGGTGCCCTTGGAGGCGACATAGTGGCAGGCTGGAAAAGCTGCAGCACTTGCTGCCAGGGCACATCACCACGACAGCATTGCAGTGCATGGGGGGGCGGACTTGTATGGCATTGCGTAGACATCCCTGGTGCAGCACTTGCACAGCAAACTCTGAAGCATATATGTCTCACACGCAATTGCTGACGACACTGGCGTAACGACAGCTGCATGCTGCAGCTGCACCCAGCCGGAATATACGAAGTATACTGCAGTGAGGCATTGGATGCACGCAAGTACAATGAACTCTTACACCACATGAATCCATTTGCCCCCCTCAGGCTTGCTCAGTCCCATCTACTAGAACGTTTTCCGCCTGGCATTGCGGGCACGCACTGCATGTTGAACACACAAATGCTGTGGTGGCTTGGCTAGCCATATACCCTCTGTTTTGTTGAACTTTGTTGACATTCACAGAGAGAGCTGCGGAATTTGCTCAAGCGACCGTCAGTCTCTCAAAAATGATCATAATAATATGGCCGAGACTCACAAAGTGTGCCCGGAATGCGCAGTAAAAGCACTTGTAGATATTGTTGCGGCAGCATCTGTATTCATCAAAAAAAAAGTTGTTGCCCATCAAAGTGCATGCTGCAATGTGGTCACTCATGAGTGGTCATGCGCCGCCTGGCGGGTGGATTCAGTAAAAGCACACTGATGATGCCGTCATTGACTATGGGCATACTGTAGATGGGACAATGATTCTGCCGAATTGCCCTGTGGGCAACTGGTACTGGATATTCTGGGACGTGAGGAGATCAGCAACACCGGCTCTCACAAGGCCGCCTCCATGGCCCGTGATGATGTACAGTGGTAGTTTGTGTCTCCTGTCATCCTTTTGCCGCACCTGCAGCTCGTGCCGAATGGCAGCGCGGGCTGTGGCTCGATTCAGTCCGTGCAGATCCATCTACCAATTGAGCAAATGCAATACAAAGGAAAGATGGAAATGAGGGAGGTACGTATGGACTTGTATTTATAAAGGCCCAAGGGAGGCCGGGTTGCCTATGCAATCGAAAAGCTTGCGTCAACGCAGCAGCCTAGTCTGCGCTGTGCCCTAGGAGTTTGGATACCGGCGCCGCAACACAGCCCAGCATTCGCGCTCCACGTGTGTATGCCATGACGCGCTCCGCCAACTCCCGCGCCAGCGATATGCTCAGCTCAATGTGGATCTGACGCTTAGCTAACCCGGCCTTGCGTAACACATCTGCCTTCCCCCCCCCTGAGCACAGTGCTGAGTGCATTGCCAACTCCTTAACAAAAAGGCTTGTCTGCTTGCCCAGCCGTCCGTACGACTCCTGCACGAATGGCACAAAAGCCCAAGATGACGTCAAGGTGCCGGTGTGGTGCTTGACCTTCGCGTCCTCCCCCACCCCAGCAGCATAGCCGTCCGTGTTCGAGGCATTTGTTTTGCCTGTCAGGTACGAGCTCGCTGTGGGTGCGCGCACACTTGTGTCTAGCACTATTCCCTTGTTACGGTATGCACTGCTAAAGTGCAGACACCCTGGGTCAATGACTGTGTCCGCCCGATACCCCGGTACCTTGAAGACGCTAGCGTCCTCATTGCGGACAATAGAGACATGGTGCTGTCTCAAGATGCGCTGTAGGCACCGCTTTTGGGCAGTGTGTGTCGCGTTGTGCCCCCGTATGTGCTGGCTGGGGCAGCTGATCGCATGCGTGGAGGTGGGGCTCACGTCACTGCACCGCCATGGGCACACCTCGCCCTGTATGCCCCACCCGTCTATAAAGATCGCAACCATAATCATCGTGGCTGCTGCCATACTGGACATGGGCGCCGCACCCGGGCGGTCATTGGCAGCGGGTGGCACGCTCATCCACGCCATTGCCCCGGACGCACGCTGGCTGCGCAGCTGCGCCAGGACCCGCGCGCTAGCCTGTTGGCGGCGGCGGCTGGTGTCACGCAAGTCACCAATAAGTGTAGCCTGCGTCGGCTTGCCCACGGCACCAGCCGAGGCAGCCTCTAGGTCCTCCACCAGGCAGTCCTCGTATTGACGTCGAAGAACATTTGAAAGGCCGGCTTGTAGTCCGTGCGTGAAGTGACCGCGCCGGCGGCGGGGCACTACCTTTCTGCAGATCTCGTCAGCATAGGCCTCCCAGTCGTCGTCGTCGTCCTCCTGCCCGCCGCTGCAGCTGCTTTCTTCCGCGCTAGTTTGTGTTTTAGCGGGCGTGGAAGAGGCAGCCGCGGCAGCGGCTTGAGGGCCAGGTACGGTCGCCGCCGCAGCGGCCGCCTCGGCGCCAGGCACAATGCCGTGGGTGTGTGGGGCTGGCTCAGTGGTCCCCGTCTCCGTGACGGCAGTTGCGGCGTAGATCGCTTGCACCGCAGTGGGGAGCGTCGACGCTGCGGCCGTTGTATCCGCTGCCCACCGTAGCAACGATGCTGGGAGCTGCTCGGCCACAGCTGTGCGTGATTTTTCGCCGCCATCAGCTGTCAGCGCTCGCGTAGAGCGTCGCACGGCCTCGATGATTGGCGGCAGTCCCTGGTCCTCGCGTATTGCGCATGAGTGCTGCGCGAACCAGGTGACTGCGCCGTGTTCGTCAGTGCCGAGCCTCAGGGCCCCTGCTGCCACAGTGGCATGAATTATTGCAGGCCGCAGTGTTGTGCATGCCTGGGCCGTGTATGCGGCTGGTGCCAGTAGCCCCAAAAGCGGCATGCCCAGACCGCCTCGTCGCTCCGGCAACCGTGACGCCCGCAGTGGCACTGCGATGTCCGTGAGTTCTGGCGGGCCCAAGCGCGGCAATACCAGCACGCTGCCACTGCTGGCTACCTCATTGTCACCAGCAGTGCAGGCGGCCAGCAGGTGTGACTTCATGACTGCCGCGGTAGCGCAGCCGTGCAGGTGCAGCATGCGTTCAAGCGTCCATGCACAGAACCCGTCAAATGCGTGCAGCCATGTCTCACTCAAAGCCGTGTCAACGACCCGAGCTAAGAAGCCCATGCGCTTTGTCAGTGACCTGCGCAGAATGAATTGTGCTGCCTGTAGGTGATGCCGCGCCATCCCAGCTAGCTGCCACGACAATCGCCATGTCCCTGCGTCAACAAGATGCTTGCTCATGGCAGCATGCACATAGGCTGGGTGCCCTACCGGTACCCCGACCGACGTAAAGCCCTGACTGGATTCTGGCATGGTGGCGTCCACAAACGGTATGTCAAGGGCGCGCAGGCGTGCTCTGGCCGCTTCATCAAACACTGTGCCGCGCATGGCAATGGCCAGCGACTTGTCTGGTCGAACGCGTAGGCCCCCTGCCGCAAGCCGACGGATCACCTCTGCCACCCCAGCGGCCGCTGCATCGTCGAAGTAGGCAGCTTGCAGCACGTTGAGGTCATCCAGGAAAGCGCAGTGCGGGGCTGGCGGTTCCGCTGTGCTGTGGCCGTAGGCCGGCATACTGCCGGGCGTCGCACTCACTCCATCAGGGTAGAAGAGTAGGAATGCCGCTGCCACTGCAAAGTACAGCGGCCCTAGAGGGTCCCCTTGCTGGCACCCTAGGTGGGAGCAGATAATGCGAGCTTCACCGTTCACCTCCACTCGCATCTCTGGGGCAGTGTCACCACAGTATACGGACTCAAAGTGCGGGAGCAGCTCCGGACAGAAGAGCATAAGTCCCCGCACAATGGCGGCGCGATCCACACTGTTAAATGCGTTCTCACAGTCCAGCTGGATTGTGGTGCCATACAGCTCGTGCCACACGCGCGCGCGCGCTGCCACATGCTCGACGCCAGACCGGTATCCTACGCCAAACTGCGACATGGAGGCCAGCAGCCCCGATATTTTGCCCTTGACACCCCGTGCCGCTGTGGACCCGAGGAGTCTGCGCCAGACACTGGAGCAGGCGATCGGACGCCGCTTCTGTCCTATGCCTGAGAGGGCCGCGGCGCGGAGAAGCCGTTGCGATTGCTCCGGCAGCAGTTCGGGCTCAACAAGCAGCGTCGTGAACACCTTGGCCAGGTGATGGGCGAATGCCGGTTCCATCACATCCGATTCTGAATCACCAGCTAGTCCTGGCGAGGCACTGCCCACGGGGCGGGTGGCTGCTTTCACTGGTGCACCAGGCCCAGCGGCCATCAAGAGGTGTTCATAGCGTAGGCCGTCCAGCCCTCCTGCCTTCCCCGCCCCTGCTGCGGACAAGGTCGACAGTATGTCTGTCGCCTCCACCTCGAGGCGCCGTCCGGCTGCGCTGGCAGCATCCTCAGGCCTATCGCTGCGATCATGCGCCTGACCCGATTCGAAGACGGGACTGCCGCTGCCAGCGGGCCCGGCGGTCGTTGCCACCCCTGCGCCGTGCAAGCAGTGCCGCCGGGCGTCGCGTACCAGGCCGCGCACTTGCTCCATTGGCGTATCGACTACCCCGGGCCGGGTGCCAGTTTCAGGGTGCTTTGCTGCCAGCACCTGTGCCGTGACCTCGTCTGCTGGGGCGCATGCTTCACGCGCCTCTAGTCGTGCGGCAGCCAGGCCTACCCCCCGTCGCTTGCCTGAGAGGGCAGCGCATGCTGTTTGCTGCCTGGAGTCAGCCTCCGTCCAGTCGGCATCGAAGTTCGTTTGTGCCGACGCCGTAGCTGTGTTGTTTGGTTTGGGGGCCCGCAGCGCCGCTGCTGCTGACAGCGTCTTTCTCAGTAGCTCCGCAAAGTCGCCAGACAGCAACGCTGCCAGCCGGGCCGCAGGCGGCATACCGGTTCCCTCCGGTTGCCTACCAAAGGCCATTGCTGCTAGCAGGTGCAGCAGCCTGTAGCCGCGCTGCACTAGAGTCTGAGAAACCTGATGAGCAAACGCCCCGGCACCATGGTGGAGGCGCACCCGTGCCGCCTCACGTGCACTGTCTGTGGCGTCCGCCAGTAGTCGTGTGGCGTGCTCCACTAGCCGTGCCCACTGGGTGCACTGCAGCTGAGTGCGGAAGGGGTTGGCAGTCGTGGTGAACCGTAGCAGCAGTAGATCCGCCTCATTGGTCTGGTCAAGTGCGTGGACGACCGAGGGCGTCGAGAGGTCCCAAGCCAGGGATGCTCGTGACTGGGGCTTTGAGGGCCTGCCACTGGTGGTGGTGGTCGGGGGGGGCGGTGACGCGGCATCGTCCGGCGGGTCCAAGTCCATGTCCGCCCATCCCACGGCCGTCCCGTGGGGGGGGCTGCTGTCCTGCAGCCTTAGGCTGTTAGACTGAGTGCGGCTGCCGGCGCTGCCAGGCGGTGCTGCAGCAGCTGCCGTTCGGCGCCGGCGTTGCGCGCCGGTTGCCGTGGCCGCCGGGCGTTTCTTGCTGGACTTTGAGTTGGCAGCGCCACTAGCCGGCACCGCCGGTGGCTTTGGAGGTGTCGCTGCGGTAGCCCCCGCCGCCGCGGCCGCGCCGTCGCTACCCGCACCCCCGCCCTCGGACTGGCCCGGGGGTACTGCCGGGCGTGCGCGCGTGGGGGCGCTTCCATTCCGTCGACACGTGTGGCATGGCGAGGTCAGCGCGCATTGCCTCTGCCCCGCGCTGGCTGACATATGGACCAGACCGCAGGCACCTGTGCATGCACTCAGCTTCCTTACCGCCCGTAGGAAGTCTTCTGCCGTGCAACCATACATGGTGCTCATCTCCTGCACACGCTTGGCATGGTGTGCCCCAGTGTTGCAGGTACTGCTGCCTGAAGGGGCACGGTCACCGGATGGGTCGTGATCAACCTGCTGCCGGATGCCCTTGGCGTATGCTGCCGCCAGATTTTGCTGACAGTGTGATGTGCTCGCCTCAGGGTTCAGCATCGACCTCGTGCAGCTACCACCGTTGAAGTGGGCCACTACCGGTGCCATGCGGCTCGCAGCTGACAGTTTGCCTCGCTGTTTGCTGTCCTCTTTCTGACCAAGCTGCCAAAATGCCAGTGTGCATAAAGGACACCTCAGTGGCTCAGGCTGCTGTGGCAACTGCAGCGCAGTACGGGGCTGTGTCCGACTCGGAGCCGTGATGTGGGTGCTGTTAGCTTGAGTGGTCGCCGACGCTGTCATAGTGGTTGGCAAGGGCGGAGCTGCCGCAGGGGCGACAAGCAGTTCAAAGTGTCCCACATTTGTATATAGCCCAGGCGGCGTCCACAGCACATCCAGATGGCAGTCAGGCTGAGCTGGAGTTGCCGGTGCGAATACCGCTGGCAGCCCCATCAGTTGTGCCAGCACCAGCCCTGTTGATTTTTGCGTGCTGCCAGTGGCCTGAGGCTCGGCCTGCCACACCGTCACCGAGACCGCGTAGACCGCTGCAACAATGGCCCACACAGACAAACCGAGGGGCCGTCCCCACACGCCCTCTTCCTGTAGGCGTTGCAGCAGGAGCGTGTGCCCGCTGTCCGCGCTGTCCGTTTCATTTGTGCCGTACTCGATTGCGAGGCAGCGAGCGCGTGTCCCGTACGTGTCGAATTGTTCACGTGTACACGCAGGTTGGGCTGCTGCATGCGCGGTCAGTTGACGCATCGATGACATGCTGGCCCCTTGTTTGCCCGCCCCCTGCGTGACGTATGCCACCATCCCGTCCAGCAGTGCCTCTCGCATGGCAATCACCAGTGCTGGGGCCGGCAGTCCGTGCTCAACTGCGACGCTGTCTATGCCGTGTAGAGCTGTATGAATCAGGCAGTTGCCGTTGCCCACGTTGCTCACGGGGCGAAGCTCCCCACCACGTGCTAGCGTCGCTGTGTTTTCCCCAAGCGCCTGTTTGTGGAGTGCCTGCAGGCCCGTGTGCCAAGTGGAAAAACCATAGTTGGTGGCTTTTGCCAGCGCGTCTTGCTGCTCCTCCACGGTGACTGTATGGCACACGGTTGAGGGTATCCGGGTCGCCACCGTCACGGTGGTGACCTTCGCCGGCCCGGATATTGGTGCTGAGGGGGCAGAGGCACCGCCCCTCGGCGGTGTGGTGGCTGGTGCCAGGGGTGCACGAGAATTGTCGCACTGGGCCTGTCGCTCCTGCGTCCGCCGTCTGTGTTTACCTCTGCGTCGACTGCGCTTTCCACTGGCAACCATAGCCGTGACAGGTGCTGTCTCGGTCATTGTTGCGTGGGTGCTGTTATCACCAGCCTGCGTTACGTCTGACTCACCACGTTTCCCGGCTGGCTGGCGAGGCGACCTGGCAACGACCGGTTCCCTAAGGGAGAGTTGGTCAAACACCGTTGCCAGGTCATTACCTTCTTCTCGGAGGGAGAGCAAGCTGAACGTGACCGTCAG
This sequence comes from Tribonema minus, assembly GCA_017506865.1. Lineage (NCBI taxonomy): Eukaryota > Xanthophyceae > Tribonematales > Tribonemataceae > Tribonema > Tribonema minus. Next base: position 157,595 of record JAFCMP010000076.1, read on the forward strand.
GTCATGCATCTGACTCACCAGCGGTGCGCAGGAAGTCCGGCCCAGCAGGGTCTGTGTTGCTGGCGCGTCGCTGGGCGCCGGCCGCATATGCAGTCGGCGTGACGTGCGGCAGGGTCCAAGCTTGGTACCCGTCGGCCAAGCGCAAAGCACCGTGACGCGTGCCCGATTGGGGGCAAGGGCCAGTGCACGTACCCTGCGCGCGAGTGCGCCAGCCGCCCCCAGCAGGCCTTGCCAGTGTGATCCCGTCGGGTCCCTGGGGCATTCGCTAGACTGAGCGCCCGCTGCGACAGCAGCTGCGGCACTGCCAGGTGTGCTGGGCACACGATCGTTGCTTGACATCGTTGCGCCGCTATCGCTAGCACGACTTTCGCCAGGCAGCACACCCATTGTGCTGCTCCGGGTCAGTCTCGGCAGCGGCGCATCTGCCACACCGTCCAACGTAGATGCATGGGCTTGCCTGGGGTCTACCCCCAGGTGCTCGCATCCGAGGAATTTGCGTATGGGACCACATTTGCTAGCGGCGGCGAGCAGCGCGGCTGTTGGCTTCAGGCTATTCCCCCCACCAACAGCTGCACCACCCGCTGCCGCCGCGCATGTCGTTGGTCGGGTGTGTATGTCAGCAATGTGATCATGGCCTGATGCACGGTCACAGCCTGACAGTGTGCATGCTGTCGCGGCGACCGGGCCTGCGAGGCAGTCGGCGCAGCGCCACACGTCGCACTGGTCCAGGGCCCCTAGATCACCAGATGGTGTCGTGGCGCTTGCTGCTGTGCGTCTGATGAAGAGGTTGCCGCACCCGTCGCAGACCTGCTCTAGGCCGCCGTATATTGGTCGGTGGTCTAGGAAAAGCTGAACATGCAGTTCTGCAAATTGCTTCCCTTTCCCTGTGTGGCGCGTGCGCTGGTGTGCACATGCGTGTGCCGCTGGGCAATTCTTTCCCGGGGCCCGAGGATTTGCTCGCACTATGAACTTGTCGCACATGCGGCAGTCCAGCCCCGGGATATTGACCTTCCGGTTGGCAGCGGGTGTCTTGGCGGGCGCCAAAACTGTCATAGCGGTGATGCCGGATATTGGGTGCCCGTTGCGACTGTTACCGTCAGAGGTGACGCTGCCGCCTGACAGAGAGGCGCCGCTGCCAGCTGGCTGCAAAGACCGGGACGTGATTCGTCTCTGGTGACCCGCCGGCCCAGGTTCGCCAACTTCCATCGGTACAGGCATGGTCACGGTGACCGGCTTTGCCAGCGCACCGCCAGACTGTGGCTCTGGACGGGTGACGCTGCCAGTGCTTTGGGCGCTGGCGCGGCGCCGACCCCGCCGGGGTGCAGCCGCCCCACGTTCGCCGCCCGGTGCAGCAGCCGCTGCGGCCGCTGGTGCTGTTGTCACCATGTCTGCAGTACATGGGGTTTCCGCTGCGGTGACCTCCATCGGCTGAGGACCGGGATGCCACTGGGGAGAGGCGCCGCTGCTAGCTGGCTGCGAAGGCCGCGACGTGATCCGTCTCTGGTGACCCGCTGGCCCACTGGTAGGTTCGCCAACTTCCATCGGTACGGGCACGGTCGTGGTGACCGCCTTTGCCAGCGCACTCAGTTTGCCAGACGGCGACTCTGGGCGGTTGATGCTGCCAATGCTTCCGAGGCGTCCCAGGGGCGGCCCGGCGCTGGCGCCGCGACGCCGACCCCGCCGGGATGCAGCTGCCCCGCGTTGGCCATCTGATGCGGCAGCGCCTGCCGGCGGTTTTGGCACCATGTCTGCCGCACGTGGCGTTGCCGCCGCCGTTAAGTCGGAGGTAACCTTGCGACCGCATGCAGCGGCGGCTGTGACAGTCGTCCGTGGCTGTGCAACCACCGGGTTGGCCGGTGCGGGCCCCGCCGCTGGTGCGGCAGTGGCAGCCGTCACTAAAGGAGGGAGGTACAGTGACTGTGATGTCGGCATTTCGGTGATGCCCACGCCTTCTTTTGATAAGCATAATACAGTTTCTGGACCGTTGTCATCTCACAAAAGCTGAGCAATCATGATCCCATGCGGCCTGGATGATCAACCTTCGTGATGATCCACGCAGTGCCACACTTAGTCTAGTCTGAGATCCGATAGGGCCATCAAATGATGGCATTGCTTTTGCTGCTTTTGTGCAACAGATGTATGGATATCCATGGATGTCTGGACTGATGTGAAAAACAGTATTTCCAAACTTTATCTCACTGATAGTTGAAGCAGACAAGGCCTGCACATATGTTTAAAGCCTATACGTATGGAGCGCACGTTTGCTGGGGCACATGACGTACGTGCAGCTTCACAGTACTGTAACAGTAGTGTTACAGCTGCATGTGAATATGCACACTATACTTTCAGACAACCGCCAAGGGCTAAAACGAATCATCGCTTGCTCAATCCAGGCCGCTTCTGAAGATCATCTCACCCAGCTTCAACTTGAAGCAATGCGTTTTAATTTCAAATCGGTGCTTACAACTCTGAGACTCAGTCTGCTGACAGAGCAATGAATCCTGTAGGTGAAATGATGTCATGGTAAAGCGACCAGAACGCCCCCACCATATCCTTAATTCACTTCACTCAGGCCATGGCATCTGCTTCACTCACCGCAGTCCCTGTAGGCTGAATGTTGCCTGAGGCATCTCTGATGTTGCTGCTGCGCCATGGCGCGTATGGCTTGACAGCACCCGACAACAGAGCATCGCTGTACAGCTGGTCTGCCCTCTTGACATCACCTGCTGCATCTGCAGCATTCATGATGCTATTCCATGTTTGCAGGTCTGGCTGTACCTCTGCAGCTCGCATCCTGCTGATGACATGCTCTGCTTCGTCCAGGCGCTGCATCTCAATGTATGCTTTCATGACGCTGACCAGGCACAAGCAAGGGAGTAGGCATTGTGATCAGCATATTATGACGTTTTGTCAATGATTCATGAGCACCTTGGTGCCAGTAAAGCAGATTGTATGTTATGCCCAACTGCAACAATGACAACAAGCTGCCCGCATGCACCCGTGGTGCATGGCCTACATCATGACAAGTTGGCACCAAGTGGGACATCTGCAGATGGCAGAAGTGTACATGTGCATTATGATCCTTGAGGTGCACTTACGTTCCGTAATGGCCATTATTGCACACATTGAACAGAACATGACTCATGGCGGTTGTGCGTGCAATGGCAGGGCAACACATGCCATTGGGTCTGTCAGTGAGTCATTGAATTCTGTAAGCGACAACTTGAAGTTGCGAATCGACAGCGTTTTTGCGCTCGCCTCAACTACAACGCCACTTTTCAATTAGCAGGTTTGCACACATGCAGGTTAACAACAGAATGCACACCTGTACTGCTGGACAACTTGAACATGACTCATGCTGGTGCTGCAGCCAGCGTCAACCTCAACTCTTGCGTGTCTCATGCACTGCATACTCAGCTGGGCTATTCAGCAACACCTTAAGTTTGACCAGAAGCCAGCCTGCATACTCAGCTGGGCTATTCAGCAACACCTTAAGTTTGACCAGAAGCCAGGTAGCAAAACACTGTGATGTCATGCAATGCAATCAACGCAATGGTCCACTGGCATGATGATCGAGCACAGCCTAACCTGATGAAGTTAAGCGCGAGTCGATGAGGGCAGGCGGAAAAGAAAAGCAAAATTCCACTGTGCGTGGTCCCACTCGAATATCACAAAAGGCTTGGTTTTGCAGTTGACATGCAAACGTTAAGTACCGCTTAAGAGTCACTGTGCGGTATATTCAAAGTTTGTGCATTAAATGTTGCATTGATGCTACAAGTGACCATGAGGTTTGCGTGTTGTCTGTAACAGTTGCCCGTGTCAAGTGTCGACAAGTCTGCAGCTACTAGCCTGTGTGGCACACATGCAGTGACCTCCGGCAGCTTTCTTCCTGTGAGACTGAGTCTGTAACAGTTGTCAAATCCTCAGTCACGTCACATCCTCGACAAGAGCATGCCAGCAGCTGGCTGTGCTTCAAGACGATCAGTCGCCATACAGTAAGTGCAATATACAAGCTGGTAACTGGATGACATTGCTTCCCTTGTGTGAGAGCTAGACCATCGTGTGTCGTATAGTCAACACTGTGGCATCTCATTTTGCCGTATTTGGGTGCCGACCACTTACATTGGAGCACAAGCACTGGAATGCTAGGAATGAAAGCAACAGTGACTGTCGCAGTTTGTCAGATGCGAACACAAAAACTCGAAGACGTGAGAATTCTGAGCCAACACCCTGAGCTATTCAAAGGTCAAAAGCGTGTACGCATTCTGATTGCTGCATAGATCATGTGGCTTAGCCTAGCTTGGTGCCTGAATATCAACTAGTGAAGCCAGAAGCATTGGCACCCTCAGACTTGTAGTGGCTGCCAGCACAAGGCAGTGAGTGGGGCTGACTGATGTGTGAGCGGTGCCAGAATGCGAAAACAACAAGCACTCTCAAATTGCATGAAAGGGGCTTCCAATCATATGATACTACCCCCGGGGCGGGGGGCCCCGTCCAAATTCCGACAGCCTGAGTCGTAATGCATACTTTGCAACACAAGGGCCCCCAGGGTCTGTTGAGTCGCAATCCATTTTCTGCGGTGCATAGGCTGGCAGTATACATTGCAACGCGCAATGCACGGACGCGCAATGCACTCACCTGCTGAAAGCGATGGTATTTGGTTTGACGGCAGACCGGCACATCTCCGCAAGAGCTGCCTCCGCCTTTCCAGGGTCTTTTGCTGTTGCATAGCAGTTGATCAGAGAAGTGTAGGCCATGACGTCAGGCAACAGCTTGAGATCATGCAGCTCCCTTCAAATACCCTCAGCAATGCCGACCTTCCCCGCTGCACCAGCACGGGCTAGCATGGTGCTCATGGTGACCAGATCAGGCTGCTGTCCGCTGGCACGCATCTCCCTGTACATTGCCATCATTTGGTCCAACTGCCCCGCGCTGCCTATGGCATCCAGGAGAGCAGTCCAGCTTATGATGGATGGTCGCTGGCCCTGCAAGGTAGGCAACAAGACTGCATGAGTTGATTGCATAGCAAAACCTCTCGACAACTGTTACACTTCATGAAAACTATCCACTGGCAGAAGCAGGACACCCACTACACAATCATTTGTGGCAGTGCACACGACATATTCAGAATGCAATCGGTGTGCCCAACTTGAAGTCTTCTGGCATCTAGGCAATGCCATGTCAACATCTGCTCGTGGCAGCAGAGCCCAGGTAAGGGTAATGGTCACTGACAGGTTCATCAAAGGGCATGCGTGCACAGTTGTGTACATCATCCATGCGCAAGGTTTGAATGCGTTGCAATTACCTGGTCACGCATCCGCTGGAAAATCTCGACGGCGTTGACCGCGTTGCCTTCCGCCACACATACTGTCATTGCAGCAGTGAAATGCTTACCCTCAGGCATATGCCCTGTGTCTTCCATGAGCTGCAGCCACTCCAGTGCCTGCTCGCTGCCGCCTCTGCTGTCTCCAGCATGCGTTGAATCCTTGTTGCGGACACATTATTGAATAAGGGTGAGGTAGTTACCGCCATTGATAGTGAAGCCGAGCATTCTCATCTTGTCAATCAGCTGCCGGGCTGTGTTGTGCTGCCCCACTTTGCCGCATGCTCGCAGTGCAGCCCCGCATGCGGTTTCAGTCCAGCAGATCTTCGCCTTCTCCATCTCGTGCAGGAGCTTCAAGGCTCCAGGTGAGTGATTCGTGTGTGCAATTATGGCGCGCTCATAGTCTTTGGCAGTCAAGGCAGCTAAGCCCTGCAACTTCTTCATTGCAGCCATTGCCAGACTGGGCTGATGACTAAACGCCATGATGTTGAGAACCGCCCTCAGCTCCGCAACAGTAGGTGCCTTGGCGTCCTTCAACACTCGGGCAACGTCTCCCCAGCGTTTTCCGTCGCTCAAAGACTCAACTAGCGGGGAACGTGGACGCGCTTTGCCTCTCCTCAAAGGACCGTGCTGCAGTCTGCTTGGGGAGGTACTTGCGATGCCGTTGTGGCGCTGCTGTGTCTGCGCCTGATAACTCAGACCAGTCTGCTGCAGTTGCTGCTGGCCAGGTGGTTCACGTCGTACACCTCCGCCAGAGAGTTGCCTCAGAAATGCCCATGCCGATTGCGGTTGGTATGCACCTCGATACGGTGCACTGCTGCCGAGCCATCTGGCGAAGCGAATAGGGGCTAGGAGCTGAGCGAGCATGTGTGCTGAGATCCGGACGCACTGGCCACGGCAAAAGAGTGTGTCAACCAAGTTTTGGCACTTCAAACTTGAAGGAGAGTCACGTTATATTTCGCTCGCTCGCTAGTGCTGGTACTGCACCAGCAGCAGGTAGTCAAGAATGAGATGAAGCTGACGCCATCAAAAAAAAATTCACCCAGCAAGCTCAATGTTTCCAATTTTGGTTCGCATGTTGCAGCCGCAGCAGTAGACAACAAGCTGACACGCTGTGGTTGTGTATTTGGGCTGTGAACGCACTCCGAACATGAATCGGCGAAGAGGAGCTGGCTGCCCTTCCATCAATTGTTGGTAGCGTTGTGCTCGTCCAGGCCTTGTTGTCCTCCGATTCAGCGAATGCGTGCAGATGTTGGATCAGGCATTGCCGCGCTTTGAAGGCTCGTGCAGTTCGACGTACATCACGGCCGAGGTGCGTCCATGCGGGTGTTGACGCTGTACGCACGTGCGTGTAGTAGGCAAGGATGACAAAACGCAAACACTGATTTGTTGGCGTACTGAACCCTTGTTTCGGTTATTCATACGTAGCGTTAGTGACAGTCTGAATACTTTCTGACTGCTGCCATTTGCGATGCCACTTTTCTGCGATATAGATCATGTAGAGCATGGGCAATGCAAGACTGAGCCCCCCCTTGTATCATAATAGGTCACTACACCAACATGTATGAAGCTGGCTTGAACTTACTAACATATCTATGTCCACGCCAATTGCGGAAAACCCAACCCTCACAAAATGGCAATTGCATTAACTTTTAATACTGCAAGAGTATAGTAAGAGTATAATAAAAAATAATAAATACTGCAAGAGTATAGTAAGAGTAGGGGGTAAGAGTGAGTGCGTAAACAAATCGAACATGCTTCATGAAGTACGACATCATGGTAAAGTGCGACCGACAACTGCAGAACCTGCACACGCAGACAACTTGATCATTTGCGCTGCCATGGAACATACACGTGAAATGTATTGTGAAATACGCGGTGTGCGAGTGCGTGCCCTGCCCTGGCAGTGGCAGCACACTTGTGATAACTACAGACTGGAATGATGCGGGCTGTGCAAACATTGCCAGGGCCAGCCATCAGGGGAGCACTATCATGGACATTGTTTTGGTGGTGAGTCTCACTACTAGTCTGTGTGAAAAAGCACAATATACACATGCAAAGGCACAAGGTGAGATTGTTGCTGGCGCGAACGAGGTGTGATCACTGTTGTGTGTGACACACCGGTGCGCCTACAGAGAACACCACTTGCCACCGTCCCACCGACCAACACTTGACACATGCCACTATAGCTTCAAATGCCTCTGTGACACACACACTACGCTCAGAGTGAGAGCGGTGCCGTGTCGGACTTGCGGCCCTGAGCCTAGCCCTACCACTTCCCTGGCCAAGACCCCACTTCAGCTCATGAGTCCCTGGTCTACCCAAGTGACTCTCAGAACGCGATCGCCACCGGTGTATGGGCTGGGTAGGTGCACGCTGAGGCGGCCTGCGTGTCCGCCTTCAACTGCATGCACGTAGTCGGAGGACACTGCCACTGCTGCAGCGCCGCACTGAAGTGTCACCTGTGAAGCATGTGCGCATCCGAGTCGTTTGCAACAGTGTTTCACGTGAGGATAGGCGCCAAGAAAGGAAGCCGTGCCTGAAATTGGCATGATTGATGCCACGCATGGTACAAGGTGGCTGCTAGCTGGAAGCATGTGGACACATCAGGTGGTTGTGAACAAGCAAGGTGCCACAGTGCAGCAGCTGCTTCATCCAGTGTGAGCACACAATGTCAGCTGCACGAGGAAGTACCCGCACCTGGCATTGCAGTGCAAGCATCACATTAAAACTTATTCATGCCACTGTGACACATGTGCTTATGAAATTTCATGCAGCAGAGCAGCGGCCGAAGCAGCCAGTGCAAAGAGCCGCAATCAGCAAGGACCACAAACAGTTCGGGCCGTGCAGTGCAGTGCGTACCTGAGTGGGGTGCAGCGAGCACAGAGCCAGGAACAGTCCTGACCCATGCAGAACGATCTCTGCTGACACGCGTCTCCCCCCTTCTATCACCTCCATTGCCTCTGACATGATAGCGCCGCCGGCGTTGAAGAGATCCGGCAGGCCTATGCTTGACCACAGCAGCTTGCGGCCCTGAGAGAACGAGAACGTGTGGACCCTGCTGATGGAGGCCAGCTCAAATGCATACATGCCAAGTGCCCCCGTGGCGACAGCTTCGTCGAGGCTGCGCACGTGCAGCTCCATGGCGTTGTGCAGGTACACTGCAAACTGCGCATCGGCTGGCTTCATGACGCTGCCAGCTGCGGCTGTGTTCGTGCCGCTCTCCACATCTGCTGCTGACGTGCCTGCATCCGCTCGAAGCCAGACGTGCAAGGGAGTAATTTGAAAGCGTTATGAGGCACAGTTGTTGCATCGTGGCAGTAAAACCATGGCGGGTAGCAAGCCATGGCATGCGAGGCATCCCAAATGCACTTCAAGCTGGCAGTAAACGAGGTCTCAGGCACTTGAAGCACATCTTCTGCAGTGCCTCTCATGCAACCCTACACAAATGTCACCACACGTGCTGGAAAAACAGTGATGTAAACCGCATATGGAATGGCGTAGCGGAAGTGCAGATGCTGTACAGCATGCAAGCCATGGCCGCTTCAATCCTGACAGACAGGTGTTATTGTTGGACTTGCAAGCAGAGCTTCAGGTCAGATTTTAGTGGTACGGCAGCTGCACAGATCACGGCATCAGCTGCAGCAACACGACTGCTATATGCAAATGCAATGATTTGCAGGTGCATGCTAGCTTGCGCCTATGTGCGTCATGTCATGCAGCGCAATGCAGGCTTGACAGCAAACACCTCTTTCTTCTCTTACAAAGTGCGTAGAGGATCACAGTCTATGACTGACACATGTGCACTCGACGGCTGTTGCTACTCGATGTGTGTTGGACAAAGCAAGTCAATCATGAAGGACAAAGCAAGTCAATCATGAAGATGCATGGCATAGCAGCTTGCCAATACTCAAGCAGGTCGAGCACTGCAGACCATCAAAGGCAACACACGTGAGCGACTCGTGAGAGATCATGCAGTGCGGCACAACATCAGCCTGCTCGGGGAGGTCACGCGGTGCGGCACAACAGCAGCCTGCGGTGCCATAAGCGTCAACCTGCTCGAACACACAGCCGACGCCAGGCCTTGCTCTCAACGCAAGCATCACCATCAAGACCAGCAGCTCGCACCACGTGCAATCAGCCCCCGCTCATGGTATCTCGCACTGCCTCCTCGGCACGAGTGCACCCGCACTGTAAATTCAACCTCAAGTTTCGAGTTCAAGCTGCGTACCTGCAATTTCCTGCCGCAGCAGAGCGTGGCAATCGCGCGGCCTGATGGTCCCCTCCGCCGCCGCTGTGTACGTGAATGACAGTCGGTGCGCTTCGTGTCCCCTGACCCAGCGATACGCACGCGCCCTCTGGTCCCACCGGCTGCCATAGACGTTAAAGACGCCGACGACACCGTGGCCGTGCGCAGGGTTCTCGTTCCAGATGGAGAGCAGCGGCCGCGACTTGTCGTGCTGCAGAGCAGCACAGTGAGATGGCACCAGCACAGGACACTTATTAATGGGTGAAGTGTGTGATGGGGCACTTATCATGTGGCAGCTACGCAGTCGCACTCAAATGGTGTGTGACTGTTGTGGAGCAGTTGCAATGGCAACTTCGCAATGATGCATACAGATGGGAGGTCAGGGTCGAGTTTGAAGTCAAGAAAGCGCAAAGCACCAGTGCAGTCATGATAGCAGCGAAACGCAATCATACTTTGTTGTGTGCTAGCAGGTCATCACGTCCTGCAATGCCATCACCCTGCGCAGTCAGTGACATCAACCAGTTGGCAACGAGCTGCTTGCTGCAAGCAAACTCCACAGTCAATGCACCGCTTACGTCCGCTGTAGTCAATCACTCAGCGCATTTCAGAATGATTCTGCTCCATCCGCGTAGAGTAAGAGCAGTGTGTGCGGCGCATTGCAGTGCTCAACAGCCCACTTTTTGGTACTATGAAAGGTGCGACCACGTGAGATGCACCTATGGCAACCTCCCCTTGCTATAGAGGGCTGGTGCCGGTGCAAAAGGTACCCGATGACCCTATTTGTTGAAGTATTCAAATAAACACACGCATTCACAACATACATGCACATTTATGCACCACGCTCCCACCTGTGCATCAACAAACAGCGAGGGGAGCGTGGGCAGCGCGCTGCGGCGCGCGCGCGGCACGGAACCGTCCTCGAGAACCATCTTTCGGATCAGCGCCGCGTCATGCTCCCCCGGCCTGTCGCTGATGTAGACTGGGCCGCCGCTGATGGCGCGCGCCGCAGCATGCATGGCGCCCACAGCGCCAAGGCTCGTTTGAAACATGTCCCAGTCCTGCAGCGCGCCGCAGTACGCGAGCAGCAGCGCGTTGAAGGCATTGGCGTAGATGTGCGTGCCGTGCGAAGCGGGGTCGCGCGGGTAGAAGTCGTCCGACCCGCGCACGATTGGCCGCACGCCGCTGCCGCCGCCGCCGCCGCCGCCGCCACGGCCATCTGGGTAGTGCACCGGCAGCTGCAGCAGCATTGCTGAGTCGTGGCACATGCAGTGGATGACGGCGGGGCCGCCAAAGTGCGCGCGGACGGAGGCAGCGAGAGCGGCCTGGGAGGCGCGTGTGAGCGCCACGGTGCCGCCTTGACCCTCGCCGAGGCAGCTCAGGATGGACTGCGCGTCCACCTTGACACCGTCCACGCCGTGCGCGCGCAGGTAACCGTGGTATCTGCACGGGGGTTTGGTGTGGGGGTGGGGGCGGGTTAAGTTCGGGTGGGGTTCGGGCTGGTGGAGAGGTGAGGTTGACTATGTCAAGTGTGCACGTGCAGGTAGCCGTAATTTCTGTGCGTACAGGAGGTGGGGGGGTGGTCAGCTTAGGTGTGAAATCAGTGCTATTGGAAGGGTTAAGGCTGTTGATGAGACCGTGAGTTCAGGTTGAAGACACCAGACAAGCTGGCAGCTGTGGTATCTGTGCATGCCAGGGGCAGGGAGCTGCTGTGAGGGTTAATGTTGCTGGCAATCAGAGATAGAATTAGGGTAAACGCCTGAGTGGAAGAGGCAGGAGGCTGAAGTTGCGCGTGCAGTCAGATCTGCTTCATCTGTGTCAAGCAGGATGGGCCTGAACACGCATGAGTGCTGCTGATGCATGATACCTTTGAGATCAAGCAGTTGTCTGCAGCCAAGGGTCAGCTTAGTGGAGGGCAAGGGCACATGGTGGCAGAAGTCAACATTAGCTGCGCAATGTATCAGGCTTATGGTCATCGCTTTGCAATTGCAATAACTACGCATAGGAAGACAACACTCTTTGCAGTTGATGATTGAGAGTCCTTCTGAAGCAACACTTGCCTAGTTGTCTGTGTCATGTTACATGAAAGAGCTCATCAATTTTACATTTGAAAAGGTCACAGGTTTTTGCGCATGACAATCCACATAACTCTACCATGAAGGCTTGACTAGCAGACAGGAGAAACGGCAACATGACACACGTACAGCCAGTTTGAACTGCTGGATCTGGGGTAGTACACAGTGCGAAGCAACTGTCATCAGGTGCTCAGCTGGCGATTCTAACATTCATGATGCGCAGCAGTTGGTAAAGGCCCGGGTCCTTCATTCTTGATGGAAGGCTGTCAGAGAACATAATTCGCTTGAACCAGCAGTGAGAATGGAGGATGCGCACTCACTCTTGGTAGAAGGCCGATATGGTCTCAGGGGGCACCAGGCCAAAGCCATATCGGCGCTGCATGTAGGCGCTTCGCCGCAGCACCGTGGATCCCACGCGCTGCACCAGCCGCATCTCGGGGTCAATCTGCCAGTCACAATGAGAACAGAATGAAAAAGTGCAAGGCTTTAAATGAGTGTGTGCATGAAACAAGACACAAGTAGAGACATGAACTAGCCAGATCTCTGTGTTGATTTGGAAGAATGCAAAATTGGAGCGAATGTCAGAGTTGAAGTGAGTGCATGCGCTGAACTTAAGCACCAGCTCGAGTAATAAACACAACTTAACTGACAAAACTACTTCTGGATGATTTCTAAAAAGGAACAAAGCAGCAGCATTCCCTTGCATAATGATGCCAACGTGGTGTGCAGTGCGACGCCAGAGGCCACGGGCCCACACATCGTCTTGCATGGGCAGGGCTAGCGTCTAAACTCAGACAGCCTTGGCGCAACAGACTTTAGGTTTCGAGCCCTGGCTAAAATAGTTTAGCCATGGCGCAACTGGCGCAACTCTTATCAAGGCTTCTAGTGCTTCTACAGTCACTATTCAGGCCCATAGAGCTTACATAAGGGCTAGGGTTAGGGTTACGGTCATGACTAACCCTAGTTAGTCATGACCGTAACCCTAACCCTAGTTAAAACACTAACCCTAGGCAAGACTCGCGAGTACACTCGCAACTAATGAGTGATACTCGTGAGTAAACTTGCGAGTATCGCCAGTAGCGCCACGAGTCACTTGAGCCGGCAGCTGGCGCAATTGGCGCAACTCACTGGCGCAACGTGTTTGGCGCAAGAGGTTAGTTTAGGCGCTAGCCCTGTGGATGGGAAACCAGACTGACTGCCACCTTTGTGACGCTCCACACAGAAGTGCTTAACATGCTCTGCACAGCAGTGCTCAATATAAACGGTCAGATGTGAGGTACGATGGCAACATTGCAAAAGTGGGCCATCTTGGGGGGGGGGGGGGGGGGGGGGCCTGCCCTTGCGACGCAGACAACAATTGCTCGCGTAAAAAAACTTCAACTTGAAGTTCTCACCTCTGAAATGCCCTCAGGCACCACGAGCCTCCGCCACTGCGCCTTGTAGGAGGCCAGCTCTGGCCTGTCCACGTCCACCCCCTGCCAGTACCCCTGCACCGCGTGCCACACCAGAAAGTTCTCCACGCCGTACTTGGTTTTGGCCAGTTGGACGGTGGCGCTGAGGTCGGTGAACTTGTGGTTCGCACGCAGCCCTGCGCGCATGCGGCGTGATTTGTGTCACTTAGGATAGTTTTGTCTTCCAGAGTCCTACTAAGCCAGCAACCCAACCAGCATCGCATGGCCTATTCACAGCTATTGAGAAAGCAAGAGCATTTTAAATTGTGTGTGAGCGCAGGCCTGCAGTTAAAGAATTAAGTGTATGTGTAGCACGGCTCCAGTGTGCCTAGGTTTTTCTGATCATTCCAATGAATCTTCAATGAATCTTGACAATGCATGTTGCCAACAAGCGGCTGTGGATCAAGATCAATGGCATGGGCGCACCAGGGTCAGGGTATGGGTCAAAGTTAATAAATGTCAGCAAGCCCACAACGGCAGCATCAGCAGCAGCAGGGTATTCTTGAATGGCTACACATGCACGTACAAAGCTATGTCTTCTACCGTATCGTGTTGTGGCGGAGGCAGTGCTGGTCAGCATTATCAACTGCTGCAGCTCATCAGCATTGTGTAATGCATTTATAGAGAATTAACAATGCGTGACCATTTAGCATTAGGGTTAGTGATCAGTCTCCTCTTGGTCTGCGGCAAATTGCAATGGCCCAGCTGTTGCGAATGCCATTGAGTCATTCCAATGTTTGAGGCGATCACGCGTTCTGTTGCCTTGTTGAGAACGGTGAGTGAAGCAGTTCAAGTTCAGCAAACCCATAGACAAAGTTTTTGCAGACCAAACCTTCATTCAACAATCACCATTGTCAATGCGTAGTCCTCTCAGGAGGAGCAAGCCCTTGCTTCCCTCTGTCAGCTCACGCTGCCGCTGAATGCCTTCACGAATGTCACTTACAGTACACGATAGACCAGGACATGCCTGTATATTTGTAAATCATGTGTGTGTACCTGTGAGCCTATCTCGCCACTGCTTGCCGTTGGGAGCGTCCACCTGTCCAACGCTCTGCCAGCCGTCGTCCAACACCATCCATCGCACGCGGATGCCCGCTCTGTGACACAAACCATTGCGGTACATCATGTCATATTCCGGCATGTCAACATGACTGGAGTTCTGCCATGCGCATACACAGTATGCATATACGGCGTAGACGACTGTTGTTTCACGAATGCCCGCTCTGCACCATACATATATACAGTCGCAGCATATTCAGGGTGTTGTCAGGGTACGCAGCATGTCATCATTATTTGCTGCATGTTCACCCGCTCCATGAGGCAAAGCAGCCATGCTTGACAACGCTACTGGTGTTTTCCAGCGCAAGCGATGGCTTAGGGTTAGCGTTAGGGTTAGGGATTAGGGTTACATATGTACCAATATGCAGCACAATTTTGTCAGCGTATGCGGACGCGCGCTATGAGACACGAGGCATTAAAGCACGCCAACATTCTGCAAGGGTTGCCATGCATATACATAGTATGCGTGCAATGAGTGATGAAGTTTTTTTTTTGTTGAGTGTTACAGACGGTGCACGATGTTATGTGTAGTATGCAAGTGCCGCGCCATGAAGTGGTTGCAATTTGCAGGCAACCATTGCGTGTCTGAGGTCCAAGGCTGGCATAACCGCTTATGGATGTGTACGCAGCAGCCTCTACGTACACACAATCATGAAAGCTGTGACATGTGTGACCCAGCAACCTCACCAGCTCGGGGTAAGAATTGAGAATAGGGTGAAATAACCCTCCTACATACCCCTGAGTATGCCTGGTACGGTATGCCTGAATGCAGTGATGTACACTCACTTTGTGAGGCTCTCCAGACCAGCTTCCACCTTCTCATGGTTCACCAGTGTATAGCTGCCGATGCGGGGAGGCGCAATGGAAGAGCATAGGCAGACCGTTTGATTGCATTTATGTTGGCCAGCAAATATGTTTGTAGTAGCAAAAAAAAAAAGTATAAACATGCGCTGCATTGGGTCATTTAACGCATTCATCACGCTGAACCTGCTTGTAGCACTGCCACATGCTCTCTTTACCCACTGTCATTGTGCCAGAACTTGATTGCGTGAAAGTGACAACTGCCAAAGCTTGCTGGTGGAGGTTGCAAAAGCGTCCGCAGCCACTGCACCGCATGTTCAAAAGTGCGCAACTACCAGACAACCGCTGAAGCAAACGAGGCAAAAGGGCAGCTGCAGTGAGCACCGACAGGCGATGTCATACTGCACAACCAGTTTGCAGCATGTTCAACCACAACCAAGTGCATGCAAGACCGGTTTCTGCAGTCACACAAGCTATGGAGCTGCTCCACGTAGGATAGGTCTCATCAGCAGGCTGGCACTGTTGATGAGTGCACACACAAAAAAACAGCACTGGTGACGCTCCAAGCGTGCCTAATCCCCTAACCTACCTTTTGAGGCATACTGCAGGTATTATGGCCTTGCACTTTTGAGTCCAACACAACAACAAAAACACTGTCACAATTCACCATTCACACTGCTCAACTGCACGAATGGCAGTGCTATGAAAGAGTCCTCCGTAAGCGATCAATTGTCCCACTCACCAGCTGTCCCAGGTGCACCACCCGAAGTGATTGACAAACGAGGGCACGCCTTGCTCCACCGACCGCCGCCTCCCGCCCCCCAGATGTGCCCCCCCCGCACCCCCATTCACCGCCCACTCCCCCCCCTCCCCCCCGGACGACGCCGGCGTTGAAACCGCCGCGCTAGCGCCAGGGTGAGAGCTGAGGCCCTCAAAATCCGCCCCTGCATCAGAGCCCACGCTAACTGTAAGTTCAACTTCGCCCGCCTCGATCACTGCTGCGCTGTCCAGCTGAGCCTCCTCTGCTGCATCCAGGCCATGCGCCTCACTGGCCGCGGTGCTGAGGTCCGCAGCGGGCGTCGCTGAGTCGGCGTGGTATCTGCACGCCAGGCGGGTGGGGGGGGGGGGGGGGGGGGGCGACGAGAAAACAGCGCGTGAGGGCTGTGAGATCAGGCATGTGGCTGGCGGTGGCATGCGGGAAGTGCATGATACTGCTTCCGATGCATATGATGCTGCCAATGGTGAACGCTCCACGTTTTGATCGAATCGCGACTGCTGTGGAGTCTCAGCACTCTACGTCTGTGACGCACACAAATCAGGGGTGTGCGCCGCACACAGAAGGCAGACAGGGACTAGCAAACTTCAAACAGCCGTGTGCACGGCAGTGCTCAACTCACTTCCTCACGACGGCCATGGACGCCTCCAGCAGCACAAAAGGGTCCGCCCCCACCGCGATGTACAGCGCGTGCACGTATGCCGGCACCGGCGTCCCCGGACACCCCGTCTCGGCCACCACGTGCAGCGTCTGATCCGCGGCGCCTTTCAGCGAGCACTTGACCACTCCGTCCAGCAGCGGAATGAATACGGTGTACAGCGTGCCGCCGTCGGGCAGCGCCTCCGGGGTCTCGCCGAGCAGCAGCTGCGTCTCGGGGGGGACCGCGGAGGGGTGCGCGATGTGCGAGGGGCGCATCCACCAGAGCTTGAACCTGCTGAGCGCCACCATGCGCGTGCAGGTTGGGCGGCCGAGGCGCCACTGCACCGTGCCCTGATTGGGCGCGCGCGTCTGGAGGGTGATGACGGCGGCGCCGATGGTGCCGTCGTCGAAGAGGGGGTCCACCTGGACGTCGTCGGCTTTGAGTTCCGCGTTGAGCTGCGCGTAGGGGGTGGGTGGGTGGGGGGAAGGGGGGTGGGGGGAAGGGGGGTGCGGGGAAGGGGGGGGGGGGCAATAGAGGTCAGTGGCCAGATGATGCGGGCAAGCAGCAGAGACAACAGGAGTGAGCCTCGTGCAACGATTGTTTCTTGTCGTGTAAACGGGGTGCTGCGAAATGCACACTTGCACTGCTAGGTACATGGTAGGCAATTCAAGTGGCCCCGAACGAGGATCTGCATGTAAGCAGCCTTTCCCAGTTGAGGGCTTGGTCCTCTCCATAGTTCTATCATGCACAAAATGTAACATAGAGATGTCTCGACCATCAAAGCAATGGCGATCACTTCCAACACCGCGGCCGCCACCTTGTAGTTGAAGTATGGTCAACTTGGCCGAGTAGGGCCACATGCGGAAACCAGCATCGAATATGCCTAGGCAGGCGTGCACAGGGAGCCCTGTGGTCCTCTTTCCGCACAAGCCAGGCCGGCGCATGCCGACATCAAGCACAACCTCAAGCCGCGGCGCCAGTGCAAACAGAACTACTTGACGCCTCAGCTCAGCTGCGCCCAGCAACGCAAGCGTGAGCTTCTGGAATTGTGCGTGAAATTTCATTCTCTGCGGCCGAGCTGACCTTGTCAGGCCGTGTGCCGCTGGTGAACTGCTCGATCTGGTGTGGCCCCAGGCGTAAGATGCCGCCGTCCTGGTGGTGCTCCCCGAGCATGAACTCTCCGCTGGGGCTGCGGCCATAGCCGCTGTCCCGCCTGCTGCAGCAGCAGTTGAGCACGCTCTCCGCCATGGTCGCGCTCGGCAGCGAAAGCACGCGTGCGTCTCCAACAAAGCCCTCGGAAGTTTGAAGTTGCCAACTTCCCTCCGCAGTGCGCATTGGCAGTGTACTTCCGAAGGCTGCTTGGTGCAACGATGCGGGGAGCCATCGCTTCAGTATGCCTGCTGCTGGCGGCAGAAGGGGCCAGCGGCTTCGTTACGCCCAGCCTGGCGCCTGCTCGGACATGCAGTAGCACAGCTTTGCAGATGGCTGCGCCAGACCAACAACCACAACATACACCACAGAGGCGATTGCGATTGAAAAAGCGGCTGGCGCAGGTGGCTGCTGGGTTTGCCGTTGCCACCGCTGGCGCACCAGCTCTGTCACAAGGCATCAGGTCGGGCCACAGCACATGTTTACACCTGGCACCCTGCCGACACAACAAACATGCATGCATTCGCCTCGCGTAACTTGCAGTTGCTGTCGATTGTTATAACCATTCCCCTGCCTCGACATCGCCTCAGGTCTCTGCTGCCTGATGCGGGAGCGGGCCAGGTGCTGTCGGAGGTGTTGATGCCATCGGCAGAGGCTTCCGTCTTCAAGAAGTTCAACCAGAGGACGCTAAAGGAAAAGCTGGCGAACGTGCCTGCCTTCGCAATAGTCAACAGGGGAGGCAACTTCTATCTCAACATCAAGGAGACGGGGGGGCAGCAGGGCATGTTCTTCACGTCCTTCGAGGACGCCAACGACATGCTCTTCGAGATGCTGCAGTCGCCGGGCTTGAACGGCGACGCTCGCATCCTGATCATACCCCTGGACAAGGCCTTTGA
Source organism: Tribonema minus (assembly GCA_017506865.1). Taxonomy (NCBI): domain Eukaryota; class Xanthophyceae; order Tribonematales; family Tribonemataceae; genus Tribonema; species Tribonema minus. Next base: position 176,010 of record JAFCMP010000076.1, read on the forward strand.
CATGATCAAACACCCACGGGCTACGGGCATGGTTAATGACATGGGGCAGCCGGAGACCATTGAGTTCCGGTTTCACGAGGCGGTGCACCCGCGGGAGAAGATGGAGCTCTACAGGGTGCAGGACAAACAAGGCGCTGCTGTGCCGGTGTTCTATGCGGGCGGGCTGACTATTGTTAAGGAGGGGGTGAAGGTCAAGCCGGTTTTCTTCGATGTCAAGGTGAGTTGGCAGCTTTTGCCGCCGGCGGTCCAATTACAGGCAGCGTAAGCTTGCAGACTTGCATGTGATAAGTACGTGTGTGGATGCTGTGATTCATGGCAAGTTATGAGAACCTGTGGAGAATTGTGTTGGACAGTCGGCCAGCTGCTTCTGTGCACGCGGCAAATATGCGATAAGTTGAGGTTGGCCATCAGCACTCTTGCGCGCTAGTGATGCTCAGGTAAGGTAACACCAAGGGTACCTCTGTTGGTGTGCTAATGAAGTTGAAGTTTTCAGTTCTACAGAGCTGCAGCTGTTATGGCTCTCAATGTGTTGCTCGCCAAAGGCAGTGGCAGTCATGTAATCACTGTACCAGCCAAATGCAGCAAACACACATGCCATCAAGCGTGCAAAACATAGGCCAATTCTTGAATCATGACAGATGACATCATGCCCTGACACGCATACGTCGGTGTTCTCCTCGCTGGCGCAGGTCAGTATGCAATTTCGAAGTACTATTGCGTAATGAGTCATGACTTTGGGGGCAGAGATTTAAAAGCACGCGAGGCACCAGATGGCCGCAAAGCGCAGGGCAAACCGCGATGATCACAAAGCTCATGCGAGCCGCACTTGATGCAACTGCTGCACCAGGGTACTCCACTTGTGAGAGCGCCTTATGCTGCTGTCACATTAATCCTTTTCTTTCAGTGTTCTAAGCTTTGAGCACTGTCATCATGCATAGGCATAATCACTGTGGCAGTGCTCAGTTGCGTCTGCAGCATGATCACGCATGTGCGCGGTGGTGAAAGCCCAGAAGTAGTGAACAAAGCATAGACGTTGCTTTTCGGTTGGCCAGCACTGTACTGACATTTGCAACGATGGGTGCAATGAATGGATGACTGTCACGAAACAAGAGGTATCGATTGAGTTTGATGAACGCTTGGTAGGCGGCTTGGCTGACTGCGCACAGCACCGCGCCGAACGCGCTGCTTTTCATCATCAGATCACTCACAAGACGCATCTAGCTGCTGATGTATGTACGTGTCTATGTATATGCTGCAGCGCTCAGCATCTCCAAGTCTGTGGACAGCAGGTCTGGTGCTGTGCACAAGTGCCGTGCGCGTTGCGGTTGTTGTTGTTGTTGTGTGTGATGCTGACCTCAAACTGGGACACAAGAAATGGCATGTAGGTACTGTTGAAGTCTACCAAGCGCGGGCTTGGCAAGCGCAGAAGAGCAGAGACCGCTTTTCAAAGTCTGCACTGCTCTTGCCCTCAATGACAACGCGTCATTACAGCCGTTGTTGCAACACACCGCATGCTCATGGTGCGTAACTGTCATGTTTGTAACTGTCAACTGTCATGCGTGTCACTCCACAGGAGCTTCTGGACGCCTGGTTCAAGGCCGCAAAGACGGACCCCAACATGCCGCGCGTACCCGACATCCAGGTCTACAACCTCCCCGAATTGCTGCTGCTCATGGAATCCGACCCTACCAAGCACACGGACTTTGGGTTTGTGCCAGCGGGCAGCTCTGTGGAGGCGATAAAGGAAGTTAGGGGGCAGCACGGAACGCGCGCACGGCCCATGTACCGCCTGTTCTCGTACTAGGGGGTAGGCGGCGAAGGGTGGGGGGGGGGTGAGGAAATTGAATGAAACTTCAACTTCAACCCATGTGTGTCTGTCCTCCGTGTACGGAGGGAGTGCAGTGTTGCGCGCTTGTTGTTCGCATCCGGTCCTGCGTGTGCATTGCTTCATTGAGGTGCCTCAGTACTTTGTGCTGTTGTTTGCAGCATGTCCAGTAGCGGTGCATGTGCGTTTGTGCAGCAGCTTGGCGGTCTGGGCAACACACAATTGGGGTGGGCATAAGTTGATGTGGCATTGTGGTTTACCAGCAGTGTTGGAAGGTCAAATCAGATCGCGCTGGCATCCGTGGGGTGCAATGATGCATGCTGACTCCGCTGCATGCTTTTAATTACATGTACTTCGAGGTAGTCATTATGATGACTCAACAAACGGCTCATTAGGGTTGGCACATTGCGTATATTTGGATTTTGCATACCCGCATATATACGTATTTTTGGCGTACAATACGTATATACTGCGTATATTAGCGTATCTGACAAAGCCAAATCTCGCTACGACGACTTGTCGTCTTTAGATTTCTCTGAAACCAGGTGCATTCGAACGGGCTCAGGGTGCTGATTACAGACATGCAGACACTAGAAATAATTGCCTTCATAAAGTGTCATCAGAGCAACACTTGAAGTGTGGGATTTTCTTGAAGTTGGCCGAAATGCCAAAAGAAGCTTGGTTACGGCCTGAGTGCGCCGACCGCATGGTGCCGCTGAAAAGCTGCGCCTCGTCAGAGGGCAGCGTGTCTGTCAGCATGTGCAGCGACTCCCTTCCCATCGTCCTCTTCCACATCACCGACAGAACAAGCCGTGAAGGCTCATGCAGGCTCTGCTGGCCAGGTGCGAAGCTGCCTGAGCCACTGAATTGCCAAGTTCAGGCTGTGCAGGCGCCTTCTGTGGCTTGAGACCACCGCTCAGCCCTGCCTTTCCGCTTCTGGCCCCCAGATAGCCCTAGCCACCTTACCCTTGGCATGCGCTGGGCCACGGGCAGCGCTCGTGAGCACCACAGCGGTGCAAAAGCGTATACGCGAATATACGCCCCGTTTCGGCGTCTACGCGTATATATACGCGTATGTACCAATATACCGTATATATACTATCTACGCACGTGCCAACCCTACGGCTCATTATTGCGCAACTTCAACAGGGCCTTGGGTCAAGTACTACCCTAGCCTGGGGTCTACCATCTCAGCCTGTGCAATGCCATCACTCAACTCATGTTGCTTGATGTAGCTAGATCACTCGCAATTGGAGTGCCCTCGACTGGCTGCAGTTGGTACTTTTTATTAATTCTCGCTCAGGGCGCGAAAAAGCCCAGATGATTGGCATCTAGCTGTAAGGAATCTACATGTCGTATGACAGTCTGAAAGTGTCGCAACGACAACCACTCAAACGCCGCCGCCGCCAAATGGCATCTCGGGGTCCTCCCCTACGTCCTCCTCCCGGATCCCATATTTGGGCCAGCCTGGCCCAATTAACTATTTGGGCCAGGGGGGTTGAACACCCCCCAGCAAGTGCACATTTGAAGTGTGCGTGTTCGCAGCAGTCGCCCTTGCAGTTCTGGCGCTACGCACAGTGCGGAGGCCGTGTTGACCGAGTAAGCAGCTAAGACAGCAATCAGTGGGCTTGGTGACGCACAGATGGAGGGCTCGCCTCCGGCGAGCTCAGCTGCAACCGCTGGAGATGTCGAGGTGACTATGAAGCAACTGCCAAATTTCATTCATAACTTGCCATCTGCAGCGGTAGACCAATGTCCATGAGGGAGTCAGGTTCATGTTCCAAGCCATTTTGACATCGGCCTTGTAAGCTTCACAGCTTGAGTGGACCAGTCGCACTGCACATGTTGCGTACTCAAAACTCAAAGACACACACCAACGGACAGCAGCGCTACCGCGGGCATGGCCAGTTTGGCTCAAGTTTGACTGTACTGTTAGCTCTCGCACTGCATGGCCACTGCGTTTTCTGAGTGCACGGCACAGCTCGACCTTAGATAGCAGATCGTGTCAAGCTGATCGCATTGTGCCCTGTTCGTTTGCATGCAGTTCGGTGCTGAGCTTCAGGGGAGGCTGTTTGGGTCACCAAACGAAGCTTTGGAGGTCATGCAGATGCAAGCTTCCACTGCTGGTTTTAAGGTGTACCTGAAGAAAAAAAACAGCTCGCTATACTGGCTAGTCTGCCATTGTGCAGGTGCCCCTCCTCAGAAGGCCTCTGCACTGAAGCCCGATGCTGCACCACGGACAGTGGTAAATCAGTGCATCAAATGCAACTGCAGCTGGCGTGCAGTTCTAAAGCCTCACATGCCATCAGCGCGTCAGCCTCTTGCTGCGATCACTGATAGCCTGGAGCATACGGTCACTGCCACACCAGTGCCATGGACTCTGATCAGTGTCCCCTCGTCATTCAGCGAGGGTCACAACCATGCAATGGCTGTGAAGCAGCTACCTCGGCCTGATGGCATTGGCCGCATCATTGCCAAGAGCGAGCTCACAGCAGAAATCTTAGCTGATGTCAGGAGCTGGTGCGTGGCGCCCAGCATGTGTGGAAAGATGCTGCGACAAACTGTCCTCGCTCACCACTTCGGCGGGGACCTGAAGGCTGTCTTCGATGAGCAGGCAATCAATCAGCTCAACAATGTAGCGGCGGCTGTCAGGGCGAAGCTTGCATTCGTTGCTGGCGACAGCAAAGAGTTCATTGCTGAGCTCAACAATGTGGTGGCGACAGGAGGGTATGCTGCTCATGACCTTTCGGAGGACAGCACGTTTAAGCGAGCATTCTGGGCCACACGCGAGCAGGTGGAGCTGGCCATGGAGTTTGGTCTGGATGTCATTCAACAGGTGACCCACAGTCGCTGAGCTCGCTTACTGCACGTAAGTTTGCTTTTGCCACAACTGTCGGTCGGTCTGCACTGAGGTGACAAAGGGTGATGCATGCAAAGCACGCAGTTGTCAGCTATCAGTGTGTGTGCTGAGGCCGGCCAACGCTTCCGTAGTGAGTGAACGTGCAGTCACAAACCTGTCAATGTGCCATCCTTGCGTCCTTGGGGTATATTTTTGCATTTAGGTCAGCTTGCAGGCTTTGTCATGATTGTGTCGTCGTGCCAATGCCTCAACTGCCGCTGGAGTGATCACTGTTGCATTTTCTGAAGCACCACTAATCTGAATCGTCTCTGTTGTCCACTTGCTTGGGTGTTTCACAGGACTGCACATTTGGCACAAACAAGTATGGCCTGCCGCTCAGCATTATCATTGGCGTGAACGGCGAGAGCAAGTGAGTCATGTCGCTGTTGCAGGAATGTCTGATGGTGATGAAGTACTGTATGCGCGAATGCATGGTTCTGATATGCGTATACCGTATACTGTCATGCTAATGGCTTCTATGCTATTGATTGCTGAGCATGTATCAGTCAAGTTTAAATCACAGCGGGCCATGAAACACAGATGTCTGACTCAGACTGTGCGAATCTCTCTGCAATATGTGCAGGACAAGACTGTTCTGCCAGGCAGTGTTGGATGGAGAGGGCACTGAAGAGTTCACGTGGTTCTTCGACCATTATGTGAAAATGGTGGACGGGCGATTCCCTCGAGTGTGCTTCACAGACAGGTATGAAGGCTTGCAGCATATCCTGTTTCTGCAAGAGTATCCTGTTTAACAAAACTGATATACATGTTGGTTATTAAATACTATAGCATATACATATACGCCAACTCAAGTATCCTACCCGCTCTATATGCGTTATAAAGACGGCAGTTTAGCCATTGTGGCATGCGGCATACGGCGTACATGTCATGATCCTTTCTCACTAAGCAACAAGGTTTGCTTTCAGCTTGATTTCAGGGACATGAGCGAACAGCTGAAGGTAGTCACCCAGACATATGTACATAAACTGTTGTTGAGCAGCTGCCACCATCGGCCCGCACGTGCTTGCAGTGTTATGCTTGTGGTTGTGGTGTCATCAAATGCACAACTGCCTGCTGTCTGCAATAGCGCTACACTGCTGAACGAGAAATTGAAAGAAGTTGAAGTTCAGGTATCACCTACGTGGTATGTACGAAGAAGAAGCGAGGCTCTTAGTCATCCCTTGCACAGCCGTATATGTACGGTGCTATACGCTAGCGCACATCCCTTATCCTGTTACACATGGCATCACTGTCAGGCTGGTGACCCAATCTTATCCTTACTTGTGTTATTGTGCAGAGATGCAGCTGCAGAGGCGGCCATGGAGTTGTCATGGCCGGGAACGGTGCACCTGATCTGCGAGTGGCATTTCATCAAGAACGTGAAGGAGAAGTTGAAATCAAGACTGGGGACTGCATGGAAGGCAAGTGCAGCCCCGACGCCACGGAAGTTGACTGTCAAATGTATGTCTACAGCTGTTGGAAATTAGTAGCATGGCCCTTGTTTGCATGTGTAGAGCACCTAGCCATGAGTGCATGCCCCTTGTTTGCATGTGTAGAGCACCTAGCCATGAGTGCATCACGTGAACAAAAATGACGTTGACAGGAACAATCTGATTGCAATGTTGTCAGCCAGCATTGCTGTGCATCCCTATCTTGGCAAGCGAACTTCCGTGGCATTTTTTTTAGTCATCCGCTGCCAAATGCACGTTGTGAGACATTGCATGTCAGGCTTGCACAAGTCTTTGGTGTTGAGCGCTGGCTAATCTGCAGTGATCATGATGGTATTTTTCCAGAATGTGCCAGCTGACACCCAAAGGTGACAAAAATGACGTTGACAGGAACAATCTGATCGCAATGTTGTCAGCCAGCATTGCTGTGCATCCCTATCTTGGCAAGCCAACTTCCGTGGCATTTTTTTTAGTCATCCGCTGCCAAATGCACGTTGTGAGACATTGCATGTCAGGCTTGCACAAGTCTTTGGTGTTGAGCGCTGGCTAGTCTGCAGTGATCAAGATGGTATTTTTCCAGAATGTGCCAGCTGACACCCAAAGGTGACATGTATGAAGCAACCATGATCTTCGTGCACTGCGTGTTCTGCGCCATCTTAAACAGTGATGCTGCAACTCGCATACTCAGCCAGGGAAGTGCTGGGCAGCTGAATCACGTGCACAATGTTTTAACTCAAAAACAATTGATCTGACAGAATGCGCATATAGGGTTGCAAAGTGCAGAGATGTGCTTGATACACTTACATCAGCTTGATAATGTGCGCGATTTACTAGGGTTTGCCTGGCAACAAGCAGCGATGGCAGAAAAATGTACTACTACAAGAGAAGTGAGAGCCTCATGTACTGTTTGTACCTTCCTGTATTTCATGTGCTTATTGGCCTGTGGACATGGCCAGGCTCGTCCGTGTATGCTAATGTCTATGCCAAGCATATCCATCACCGGTACTGTCCATTCTTGTTGACTGACAGGACTTCAAGCGGCATCTGCGGCTGGCGTCCAGAGCGCCCACGGAGCGCTGCTTCGAATCAGCGTGGCAAGCAATGCACCATTGCCTTGCACACGCTGGAAAAGCTGAGGCCGAGGTGGTGACATACCTCAACCGGACCATCTACGCAATCCGCAGGCGGTGGGCTTTCTGTTTCCGGCTTGGCATCCTCACCCTCGGCATCAACTCTACCCAGCGCTGCGAGGGCTACTTTGCCAAGCTGAAGGCAGAGCTGGAGAAAATGGGCACGCTGTGCTCCCTCACCACTTCCATCAGCCGCATCACTGCAAGATACAGCGCGGAAGACCAGCTATACATGGAGGCCAGCACCCGCGCATTGGACGTGGCTGTGAAGGGCATCGATGCAGGGCTGCGCAGCATCTACGGGGCATTGCTGGAGGTAGCGAAGCATCATGGCACTTTGCATTGCCTGAAGCACATCGCCCAGGAGGTGGTCGCTGCAGCGCGGTATCATGTGGCGGTTGCGGATGAAGGTCTCAATTCCAGTCCAGGTACGTTTTCTTGCGAAGTTCATCATGCACATGTAGCACACGCACCTGGTGACCTTACCGTACCGCTGTTGAATAATGACTTACTGCCCCCCCATTCTAGACGCCCCCTCTCTTTGTGTGAGACCACGGGCGTCATTGCAAAGTCATAGCCCCCCTTTTGCCAAACGGCGACAACACCCACCTACAGAAATGTCGACAACAGCAACAGTGCTGCAGCAAATATTGCTGTTCCCATTATAGTACTGCATGTCCATGTGCCAAGCAAGTCGAGTACACTAAAGCCAGTAAGGTAACGGCATCCTCGATACCCTCAGCCTTTCTTATGCCCCTGCCCCCCCTCCCTCTCGACCCACTCGCCTGCCTCCTGGTTTATTCGGCTTGCCAATCTTGGACCTCTGCCCCCCCCCCCCCCCCCCCCCCGCCCTGGTAAATGCCCCGGCCCCCCCCCCCCTCAAAGGGGTGCTGTCAGACTCGCCTGACTGAGGGATCATGATCATCCGATGTAATTTAGTATATGCATACCCTGTATGAGTCCGTGCACTGCCGAATGAAGGCTAATGTCCACCAGTTCTTCAGCTTCATGTCCTCAGTGGTACACGTTTCCACTGCTGAGCTGGACTTGAAGTTCGATTGCATGCATTTTTCTCACCCCCTCTCACCTGTTCAGCCCGCTGCAACCAACACCAGAGCCTCGTTGAGACGCCGCACCTGCCTTCTTCTCAATCTTCAGGTTGTCTGCCTGTGCAGCCCTGTACAATCAACGTGAGGTTCTCAATGAGGCGCCGTGCACTGCGGACTGCTGGGTGGTGGCAGCCCTGATGCGAGAGTCACCTGCACTTTCTTCTCATGTCTGGACGCATTCAAGCCCTTTCTAAAGCACCCTCTGACTTGATGCGCGTGTGTTGCTGCTTTCAGGACCAACCCCGGAGGACGACCCTGACGCAACATTAGATGACAATGATAGTCGGAGGGCAAGTGAGGGCATGTTGCAAGCGATCACGCGCAGCGCCCCAGTGTTTGCAAATCAGGAGTGGTTTGCAGCGACGGCTACTTCAGGGTGCTCGCAGCACTCGGTGGTGGTGGCGGCCTCAGGCGCTGCCCTGTGCAGCTGCCTGAACCCCATACGGACAGGCATGCTCTGCCGTCACATCATCGCTTGCCTGCCGCGAGTGACAGTCATCCCCGCTGGGGGGGTGGCAGAGGCGGCGGGGCCGGCGGCGGGGGAGGGACAGGGGGTGGGGGGGACAGCGGATAGCGAGCAGGGCTCTGGAGAATGCGCAGCTGGCACCGCCGCTGCCGATACAAGCGGTGCGGCGTCAGCAGCTCCGGCGTACGGCATGTTCGACGTGACGCTGCGCATGCGCAAGGGCGAGGGCCTCGGCGTCAAGCTCAAATTCGGCAACCGCATGGTCGTCGTACAAGCGTTCACGCGCGCGGAGGACGGTGGCATGCTTGCTGCCGAGGCATCAGAGCTTGTAGCCATTGGCGACATCATCACTGCCATAGATGGTTGCACTCTGCAAGGGCTGCCGCAGAGCACAGCAGAGCGGGTGCTCAAGGCTGCTCGCAAAGCAAGCCCTATGCAGAACACACTTACTCTGCGGAATGGTAAGGAGGGGGGGGGTGGGGCGGGCACAAGTGCGCAGCAAATGGTGGCTGATGTACCTCTTCCATCAAATCCTGCAGCGCCTGGCCGGCCACAATGCTTACGTGTCGCCATTGCAGCTGCCAATGCTGTATTCCGCAACACCAACCCTAGGTGGCTGCGTCCTTCCTCAGCCCAGGCAGCAGCTTGCGTCACCACTAGTGCTGGTCAGCAGGTAGCACTGGCCAAAGTGTTGGCTCTTGCTGCAATGCACTATGCTGCTGGCACAGATGTCACTCAACACGCATTCGACGGTGATTGGGCAGGGGCAGCAGCATTAGATGAGCCATTGCAGACTAATGTTGAGAAGGCTCATGCTGAGGTATGGGCGATTGCCAAGACCATTGTCGCAGACGCTAAGTCATTGCCACCACAGCAGGCAGTAGACAAAATGAGGTATCTGGCTGAGGTAATGCGCGACATGGTTGCTGGCAATGTCCATGACCCTTTTGTCAGGAAACGGCGTACGCAGAACACGGTGGGAAAACGCATTAAGGGCAGCACAGGCGGAGCCCGCAAGAAGCCCAAATCGTAGACATCAGCAGCCAGTTGTGATGCCTAATGTGTGTTTAAATCACATGATTATTCATGATGCATGTTGAAGTTCTACTGCTCCTGCTTTCGGCGTTCAGATCACACATCCTGACAACTTTATGCATGTACAAAAGTAAGCCGCTTGCAAGCATACATTGCGTTGTCATCTGCTGTGTAAGGTCAGCCTTGTCCTGCATAGTGAAAACTAAAGCCGCTCTGCTATTGTGACCGTGCTGCGGTGAGCCGCTTCACCTACTCTTGTAATGCAGATAATGACATGTCATGCTAGTACTTGTAAAGCAGAGTATGTATGCTTGTCTAGTGCTGTTGTTGCAACACGACATAACAGTGCATGGCATCTTGAGCGACGGATGATGACTTCACGAGCCAAGTGTTGTCAAGCTGGCTCTGCCAGAGCCACCTGATGTCGAATTCTGACAAAGTCATCTACCTTTATAATTTTTGCATACAGACCTGGATTGCAATTCCATGGCATGTGCTTGCCAGCTATATGGCATGTCTTTTGACATCAGGTTCACGAGGACAACTCCAAGGTGCGTGCATGTACATGTGCCTGATGTACTGTTGATGCTTCACCACTGACAGGACCACAACTCAAACATGATGCATGCATGCATGTGTGTTCACACTAAGGTCATGCGCGTAGGATCACAGCACCAACTGTAATGCGAGAAATACTGAAAGATGATCGAATCAGGTGTAGCAGAGCACCCGTTCTCCAAACAACCTGCTGAACGGGCATGCACCCTCTCTTGCAGCCGCCTGTGCGTGTATGTGATGTTGGCCTCACAGTTTGAAACCGGTCAAGTGTGTCGCAAATTGAAATGGTAACACAAACTAATACTCAACACGGGGACGCACAACTCAGAAATGCATTTGTGCAGAAAAGAAAAGAAAGAGGGGCATTGATGAGGTGCCTGTTGTAAAAAACGGTGTGCCTTGACATAACAGTGCGTGTGTACACATCTGGGCGCAATGCGCAAATCCGCTGTGCTGTAATCGCACGTTGCAGGTGGTATAAGTACTTGGGCGGATGGTTGCCTGGCACCATGCAGAATATGCAGCTGCAAAACACGCCATCTTGCTGCTGGAATCTCCACGACATCTGCGACGTCAGATAGAGATAACATCGATCAGGTAATTTGCTAAATGATCATGGTTCCTGCTTGCAGCACACGAATACTGATAATGCTACGAACCTGAAACACTCTAAAATCAGGCTGTGTGCTGGTGCTCGTATGGAAAGGACGCAGTTTGTGCCTGCAGCGTACTTGTACCACCTTCACTAGCACAGACCGCAGAGGTTCAGGACTTGTGCATCAGTCACAGAAAAACATCTCATCCGCAGCATACTCACATCAGGGGCCAGTGATGCCCTCTTCGCAAGCAGCGGCCATGCATGCACGCACCTCATGCTAACTAGATCAACAGCAGCAGTTGAATAGCCTGATCATTTCAACAGCATGAATTTGATGGTCAGGACAAGGCATCGATTGCAATGCATATATCATGACAGCAACTACTGCTGAATCATAACCCTTGCAGTTGAGCTGTATTGATGGGCATAGCATAATGCTTATCCACCCTGCACTTCTGCAGGTGCATAAATCAAGCTCACCATTTGCAATGATGCCTTCAGCATGCGCAACATAAGCAACACCTGCCAGTGTTTATAATACACACAGGACAAAGGCTCCGGATAACTAACTTTGCAAGCAACATGAGCAGTTTCAAAACCACCTGCCTGTCTTGGAGCCAAGCATATAGCCAGGCCTGCTCGCTGCAAGTGGCGCACACCAGCTGCTTGGTACTAGGGCGATTTGACAGTTCGTGAGGGTGCCTGCAGCTGTGCCTCGCTTGGAGCCGATCTCAGATGGTGGGCCTGCATAAGATTGCAATAGGATGGCCGTGAGGTGATAATGCGAACATGTTTTGAACACTGCATTGAGAACGCTATTGTGTTGTAAGACATTTAACAGTGCAACAAGTTCTTGAGTAGCGTATAGTGATTGCATTTGCCTGAGTCGCAAATGTTGCTCGTTGCGCCGCTGCGATGTGTGGACAAGTCCAGTTATCCATTTGTGTTCATGCTGACGACAGCAATTTCAGCTGCCTGCAAGCATTTCACCATCTTCCAGCATTCCTTGACACTAGGCACAGTATACTACCACAACACATGATGGTCATTGTCACTTTCTTCGACGTTGGTTAACATCAATGCACATTGGAACATTTCAAGCATTTCACCTCAACGGGCATGCGCATTCAGCTTAGGATTGACTGAGGCAGGTGGGAATGTTTGACCGTCTCCAGCATGCGCAATCCTGTCAAACCCAACGGTCTCCGTGCAAATCAGTGGTCCTTCATCTTTCTATTGCTCGGGAGCGTGTCCAATCACATCAACATGCACATGCATGACGCCACAACTCAGCCGCTCTGGCCTGCATTGATACATTTGAATTTTGCAGTATCTCTGGCACTTTTCAGCTTTGTCTTCACGTGTGGGATACGCTTTCCAAAAAATCGTTTGTTGCTGTACCCCTAAATAACGACACGTGGTGTAGACTTGTACTAGATAATTGCCTTACGGTATGGTAGACCGCGTTGACGGTAGTGACTGAACACATTAACAGTGGAACCATAACATTTAGTGGAACCATAACATGCAGTAAACGGAAGGTGCGTGTGTAAGCTGTCTCAATCACACTCTTCAACAGATAGCATCAGAACATCTGCCATGTGCCACCTTGAATGAGCACATGTGGTCGTCAGAATATTGCACTGAAGTCGAAAAAAACCATGCGTTCCTATATTTATTTTGGCCCGCGCTTTCACTCTATTGTTGTACCGTATCCAGTGACCGTTGCGCTGCTACTGCTGCGACTCCTGCAGAGCAACTGCTAGTGCGCTTGGCATGCACTTGCGGGCGACTAAGGCCAGGAGCATATGGGAATTGCGCAGCAACCACAAAAAAACCTGCATGTAGCATGCTAACATCAGCAGCAGCACGCACCAGCGGCTGCGTTTCAATTGCTGCTGTTGCTGCTGCTGCTGGTGGTGAGCCGATGCTTGCATCATTGCCTCCTTGTCTGCTTGACGTGGTAAACCAACTCTGTTTGGAGCCTGGTTCAATGCAATGTTGCGCGAACGGAGAGGTATTCACACAGCGCCTCAGTAAAGCACACAAGCGAAAAAAGCCAGTTTGAGAGCCTTTAGTATACCGCTTTACCTGATCACTACACAACGCCGCTGTAATGCCGTTGGAGCGCTTTCGCCATTGCAACCAGTCTCCATGCCGCCATTGGCCTCCATTCGCCGCCCGCGCCTGTCTACAAAGTCCTTCTACTGCCTGTGAGACTGGGGCTGTCGCAGCAGCGGCCTCCCTTTGCCGCCAGCGCCTGCCACAGAGCCAGCCCTCCTACTGCCTGTTAGTTCTGGCGCTCACGTAGCAGCAGCAGCGAGGCGGCAGTGCTGAATGAATGGATGACGTGGCTCTGAGGCCTCAACATTGAATGGGTGAGGCTGGCCCATATGCGGGATCCAACAAGTATGGGACAAGCACTCGCGCCGTGCACAAGCAGTAGCTCAGTCTCAAGTCATATCAAGGCAAGAGCCACAAAGCCTACAGCCTACAGGTCAGGTGCACATATGCTGCAGTTGTAAGCAGCTTTGAGCAACCACAGCTGCGTCACTGGCAGTGGTAAAGCAGCAACACACGAACGGCAAGCGCAACCTGAGCACAGCAGCCTGCTGCAGAAAGCTATCGTCGCCCTACAATGTCGCCAGCGATAATAACCATAGCCACTGGTCTCGCAGTTGTGGCAGTAATAGCAGCACCGCCAGCAGCAATAGCAACAGCGGCAGCAGCAGCAGCAGCAGCAGCAGCAACAGTGAGTGCTTGCTCTTTGTGCTGACTGCCAAATCTGGTTGCTGCTGCCGTGTATGCCGGTGCAGATTTCTACATGTTGACTGAAATACTCCAAATTCTTGCAAACCAAGCACTGCATTCGCCACAGCATAGACAGCGCACGAAGGATAAGAGCAACAGTTGCAGACTTTCGCTTCGAAACACTTGCCTATGACAGCTGCCCGCACCAGCCACGCCATTGCATCGCCAGACCACAGACCGCTGGTGTTTTACAACAGAATGAGCCGTCAACACGGCCTCCGCACTGTGCGTAGCGCCAGAAACGCAAGGGCGACTGCTGCGAACACGCACACTTCAAATGTGCACTTGCTGGGGGGTGTTCAACCCCCCTGGCCCAAATAGTTAATTGGGCCAGGCTGGCCCAAATATGGGATCCGGTCCTCCTCCATGTGCCCCCCCCCCCTGGATTCTGCCATGTGTGTCATGACACGGCCAGAGTACATCTTTTCCACAAAGGAGTGACATTCCATTGAGTTGCCTGTGCCAGTCCAATGGTTACGATGTTTGTCATGTGGTAAAGTCATTTGGAGCAATTGGCAATGAGCATTGAGACACTTTGTCAAAAGGGTCTTGGGGCCTCGCGGCACCCTTGATTGTTAGTCATACAACTCTGCGGAGTGTTGTCCAAGGAATGTGGTTAGAGAGCGGCGCCTGTGCGCGGCGACGGGGCAGGCGGCGGCAGCTGCTTGGCGGGAGCGGCGCGGAGGAGCAGGAGCAGGAGCAGCAGGAGGAAGGAGTTCGCAGCAGGGGTTCCAGTGTGCGGCCGGGGGACACCGGGGGGGGTAACACTAGCAAATAGAAGGGCGGGTTTTAGTAGATATGCTTGCTTTAGTGACAGCATCAGCCTTTGCAGCACCAGTGCCTGGCACTTAGTGATCCATGACCATTGTCCTCAGTTCTGGGCGCTGCTATCAGTAGCCCAGGCCTGCACAAAGCTGTTCACGGTTAGGACCATTTTGGCAGAGACACGGGAGGCCTCAAAGTGGGTCTGGACGTGTAGAGGCAATAGCTTAGGCACTTTGGTGCAGCATGATACTGGGGACCAATCAGGGTTTGGGTGGGGGGTGTTGGGTTGGGTCGGACTCTTCGTAGCAACAGCATTGATACCTTTAGCACCAGTGCCTGGTGCCCTGCTGCTCGGGCGAGCGGCAGGAGGAGGCAGCGAAGGAGGAGCCGCTGGCGGAGCGGCGGCGCGGAAGGCGAGGATGCACAGGGGACACTGAGGGCACAGCAGCACCGCACGCTCAACCTGTCGGCCTGGCTACAGCCGAGGACTAGAGAGCGGATTTTCGCTCCACCGCGGGCCTGAGGCGAACAAGGCCAGACACGCAGCGTGGGTCGCCGGTGTAAGCAAGTAAGCCTCGCATTGATATTGCTAAAGCTACCTACGCACACAGCGACATCGGCCGAAGCACAAGAAGGGCAAACTAAAAAAAAACAAACAAAAAAAACAAAACATCAGACGATATCGCCGTCGACGGATCGGGAAGGGGGAACCTAGGGCACACTGGATCGCAGGGCAGTAGATAGCAGTTCACCAGATTAAGGTTTGAACGCTTGCTGACCAGCTTGATTTGCAGCCGCACAAGGGACCTCGCCTGGCAGAGACTGACTGCATTCAGCACACGCACAGACACGACAGGACCACGACACTGCAGCGGCAAGGACACGAATTGCACAGCATTGCATTCAGCCCAGCTGCCTTGTGTTGGTCAGAGGCAGAGAGCTTGAGCACACCGACTCGTTCCACCACCGCTCGTTTCACGACGGCGGGAGAAGCACCTCAACAGATACACCGGAGCAGGACGGGATCTTGAACTGAAAGTGGTATAGTTGTGCAGGGGAGTATTCGCGGTTGGCAGCCGCGCATTCGAGACCGAGCCTGGGCTCTTTTTTTTTTTTTTTTTTTTTTTTTTCTCGCGCCTCAAAGTCGCCTTTCAAAGCTATGGCTCTCCACTGGCTTACCAGCCCTGCCTCACGTGGGGAGGGGTCACCTCTGAAACGCAAACGGGAACAGCGCAACCACGGGCTGAATACTGGCTTGTGGTGGTGGCAGGTCAAAGCTGCACGCCAATCTGACACACGCCGCAGACGCCGCCATGGTGTTGGCCGTTGGGTACGCCTAGTGATACCGCCGCCGCCACCGATCCCGGGCCCGCCGCCAATCCCGGGCCCGCCGCCGATCCCGGGCCCGCCGCCGATCCCGGGCCCGCCGCCGATACCGGGCCCCCCGCCGATACCGGGCCCGCCGCCGATACCGGGCCCACCGCCGATACCGGGCCCGCCGCCGATACCGGACCCGCCACCGATACCCGGCCCGCCACCACCTCAGCTGATGGCCCAGAGCTCTAGACCGCGGCCGATGCCAGAGGTGCCAGTGTGCAGTCAGGTTGCAGAGCTGTGCAGAAGCATGCGCAGACTACACTTGTCGTCAGCCGACTCGGACGAGCCTCAGGGCAGTGGCAGCCACGCGCACGTCAAGAAGCGCCGCCGCCATCTGTCTAGCCCAGGTGCCGCTAATCACTGTGACAGGGGATGCTCACAGACGAAGCGCCCGCGGCATCAGCCTGCCAGTGACTCGGAGTCTCAAGCGGCGAGTTTACGGGAGGCACTGCCGCCAGCAGCGATGATTGTACTGAGCTTGGTGGTACTACCGCCACCAGCGGCAAATAAACGCCGTCGGGCGACACTGCCGCCGGATTCACCAGTAGCGACAACGCCAATGCCAAAACGACGTTCGCGGCGGAAAACGCCTTTAGTGACGGCTGCCACTGCCGCACCAGCGGCGGGGCCCGCACCGGCCAACCCGGTGGTTGCACAGCCACGGACGACTGTCACAGCCGCCGCTGCATGCGGTCGCAAGGTTACCTCCGACTTAACGGCGGCGGCAACGCCACGTGCGGCAGACATGGTGCCAAAACCGCCGGCAGGCGCTGCCGCATCAGATGGCCAACGCGGGGCAGCTGCATCCCGGCGGGGTCGGCGTCGCGGCGCCAGCGCCGGGCCGCCCCTGGGACGCCTCGGAAGCATTGGCAGCATCAACCGCCCAGAGTCGCCGTCTGGCAAACTGAGTGCGCTGGCAAAGGCGGTCACCACGACCGTGCCCGTACCGATGGAAGTTGGCGAACCTACCAGTGGGCCAGCGGGTCACCAGAGACGGATCACGTCGCGGCCTTCGCAGCCAGCTAGCAGCGGCGCCTCTCCCCAGTGGCATCCCGGTCCTCAGCCGATGGAGGTCACCGCAGCGGAAACCCCATGTACTGCAGACATGGTGACAACAGCACCAGCGGCCGCAGCGGCTGCTGCACCGGGCGGCGAACGTGGGGCGGCTGCACCCCGGCGGGGTCGGCGCCGCGCCAGCGCCCAAAGCACTGGCAGCGTCACCCGTCCAGAGCCACAGTCTGGCGGTGCGCTGGCAAAGCCGGTCACCGTGACCATGCCTGTACCGATGGAAGTTGGCGAACCTGGGCCGGCGGGTCACCAGAGACGAATCACGTCCCGGTCTTTGCAGCCAGCTGGCAGCGGCGCCTCTCTGTCAGGCGGCAGCGTCACCTCTGACGGTAACAGTCGCAACGGGCACCCAATATCCGGCATCACCGCTATGACAGTTTTGGCGCCCGCCAAGACACCCGCTGCCAACCGGAAGGTCAATATCCCGGGGCTGGACTGCCGCATGTGCGACAAGTTCATAGTGCGAGCAAATCCTCAGGCCCCGGGAAAGAATTGCCCAGCGGCACACGCATGTGCACACCAGCGCACGCGCCACACAGGGAAAGGGAAGCAATTTGCAGAACTGCATGTTCAGCTTTTCCTAGACCACCGACCAATATACGGCGGCCTAGAGCAGGTCTGCGACGGGTGCGGCAACCTCTTCATCAGACGCACAGCAGCAAGCGCCACGACACCATCTGGTGATCTAGGGGCCCTGGACCAGTGCGACGCGTGGCGCTGCGCCGACTGCCTCGCAGGCCCGGTCGCCGCGACAGCATGCACACTGTCAGGCTGTGACCGTGCATCAGGCCATGATCACATTGCTGACATACACACCCGACCAACGACATGCGCGGCGGCAGCGGGTGGTGCAGCTGTTGGTGGGGGGAATAGCCTGAAGCCAACAGCCGCGCTGCTCGCCGCCGCTAGCAAATGTGGTCCCATACGCAAATTCCTCGGATGCGAGCACCTGGGGGTAGACCCCAGGCAAGCCCATGCATCTACGTTGGACGGTGTGGCAGATGCGCCGCTGCCGAGACTGACCCGGAGCAGCACAATGGGTGTGCTGCCTGGCGAAAGTCGTGCTAGCGATAGCGGCGCAACGATGTCAAGCAACGATCGTGTGCCCAGCACACCTGGCAGTGCCGCAGCTGCTGTCGCAGCGGGCGCTCAGTCTAGCGAATGCCCCAGGGACCCGACGGGATCACACTGGCAAGGCCTGCTGGGGGCGGCTGGCGCACTCGCGCGCAGGGTACGTGCACTGGCCCTTGCCCCCAATCGGGCACGCGTCACGGTGCTTTGCGCTTGGCCGACGGGTACCAAGCTTGGACCCTGCCGCACGTCACGCCGACTGCATATGCGGCCGGCGCCCAGCGACGCGCCAGCAACACAGACCCTGCTGGGCCGGACTTCCTGCGCACCGCTGGTGAGTCAGATGCATGACCTGACGGTCACGTTCAGCTTGCTCTCCCTCCGAGAAGAAGGTAATGACCTGGCAACGGTGTTTGACCAACTCTCCCTTAGGGAACCGGTCGTTGCCAGGTCGCCTCGCCAGCCAGCCGGGAAACGTGGTGAGTCAGACGTAACGCAGGCTGGTGATAACAGCACCCACGCAACAATGACCGAGACAGCACCTGTCACGGCTATGGTTGCCAGTGGAAAGCGCAGTCGACGCAGAGGTAAACACAGACGGCGGACGCAGGAGCGACAGGCCCAGTGCGACAATTCTCGTGCACCCCTGGCACCAGCCACCACACCGCCGAGGGGCGGTGCCTCTGCCCCCTCAGCACCAATATCCGGGCCGGCGAAGGTCACCACCGTGACGGTGGCGACCCGGATACCCTCAACCGTGTGCCATACAGTCACCGTGGAGGAGCAGCAAGACGCGCTGGCAAAAGCCACCAACTATGGTTTTCCCACTTGGCACACGGGCCTGCAGGCACTCCACAAACAGGCGCTTGGGGAAAACACAGCGACGCTAGCACGTGGTGGGGAGCTTCGCCCCGTGAGCAACGTGGGCAACGGCAACTGCCTGATTCATACAGCTCTACACGGCATAGACAGCGTCGCAGTTGAGCACGGACTGCCGGCCCCAGCACTGGTGATTGCCATGCGAGAGGCACTGCTGGACGGGATGGTGGCATACGTCACGCAGGGGGCGGGCAAACAAGGGGCCAGCATGTCATCGATGCGTCAACTGACCGCGCATGCAGCAGCCCAACCTGCGTGTACACGTGAACAATTCGACACGTACGGGACACGCGCTCGCTGCCTCGCAATCGAGTACGGCACAAATGAAACGGACAGCGCGGACAGCGGGCACACGCTCCTGCTGCAACGCCTACAGGAAGAGGGCGTGTGGGGACGGCCCCTCGGTTTGTCTGTGTGGGCCATTGTTGCAGCGGTCTACGCGGTCTCGGTGACGGTGTGGCAGGCCGAGCCTCAGGCCACTGGCAGCACGCAAAAATCAACAGGGCTGGTGCTGGCACAACTGATGGGGCTGCCAGCGGTATTCGCACCGGCAACTCCAGCTCAGCCTGACTGCCATCTGGATGTGCTGTGGACGCCGCCTGGGCTATATACAAATGTGGGACACTTTGAACTGCTTGTCGCCCCTGCGGCAGCTCCGCCCTTGCCAACCACTATGACAGCGTCGGCGACCACTCAAGCTAACAGCACCCACATCACGGCTCCGAGTCGGACACAGCCCCGTACTGCGCTGCAGTTGCCACAGCAGCCTGAGCCACTGAGGTGTCCTTTATGCACACTGGCATTTTGGCAGCTTGGTCAGAAAGAGGACAGCAAACAGCGAGGCAAACTGTCAGCTGCGAGCCGCATGGCACCGGTAGTGGCCCACTTCAACGGTGGTAGCTGCACGAGGTCGATGCTGAACCCTGAGGCGAGCACATCACACTGTCAGCAAAATCTGGCGGCAGCATACGCCAAGGGCATCCGGCAGCAGGTTGATCACGACCCATCCGGTGACCGTGCCCCTTCAGGCAGCAGTACCTGCAACACTGGGGCACACCATGCCAAGCGTGTGCAGGAGATGAGCACCATGTATGGTTGCACGGCAGAAGACTTCCTACGGGCGGTAAGGAAGCTGAGTGCATGCACAGGTGCCTGCGGTCTGGTCCATATGTCAGCCAGCGCGGGGCAGAGGCAATGCGCGCTGACCTCGCCATGCCACACGTGTCGACGGAATGGAAGCGCCCCCACGCGCGCACGCCCGGCAGTACCCCCGGGCCAGTCCGAGGGCGGGGGTGCGGGTAGCGACGGCGCGGCCGCGGCGGCGGGGGCTGCCGCAGCGACACCTCCAAAGCCACCGGCGGTGCCGGCTAGTGGCGCTGCCAACTCAAAGTCCAGCAAGAAACGCCCGGCGGCCACGGCAACCGGCGCGCAACGCCGGCGCCGAACGGCAGCTGCTGCAGCACCGCCTGGCAGCGCCGGCAGCCGCACTCAGTCTAACAGCCTAAGGCTGCAGGACAGCAGCCCCCCCCACGGGACGGCCGTGGGATGGGCGGACATGGACTTGGACCCGCCGGACGATGCCGCGTCACCGCCCCCCCCGACCACCACCACCAGTGGCAGGCCCTCAAAGCCCCAGTCACGAGCATCCCTGGCTTGGGACCTCTCGACGCCCTCGGTCGTCCACGCACTTGACCAGACCAATGAGGCGGATCTACTGCTGCTACGGTTCACCACGACTGCCAACCCCTTCCGCACTCAGCTGCAGTGCACCCAGTGGGCACGGCTAGTGGAGCACGCCACACGACTACTGGCGGACGCCACAGACAGTGCACGTGAGGCGGCACGGGTGCGCCTCCACCATGGTGCCGGGGCGTTTGCTCATCAGGTTTCTCAGACTCTAGTGCAGCGCGGCTACAGGCTGCTGCACCTGCTAGCAGCAATGGCCTTTGGTAGGCAACCGGAGGGAACCGGTATGCCGCCTGCGGCCCGGCTGGCAGCGTTGCTGTCTGGCGACTTTGCGGAGCTACTGAGAAAGACGCTGTCAGCAGCAGCGGCGCTGCGGGCCCCCAAACCAAACAACGCAGCTACGGCGTCGGCACAAACGAACTTCGATGCCGACTGGACGGAGGCTGACTCCAGGCAGCAAACAGCATGCGCTGCCCTCTCAGGCAAGCGACGGGGGGTAGGCCTGGCTGCCGCACGACTAGAGGCGCGTGAAGCATGCGCCCCAGCAGACGAGGTCACGGCACAGGTGCTGGCAGCAAAGCACCCTGAAACTGGCACCCGGCCCGGGGTAGTCGATACGCCAATGGAGCAAGTGCGCGGCCTGGTACGCGACGCCCGGCGGCACTGCTTGCACGGCGCAGGGGTGGCAACGACCGCCGGGCCCGCTGGCAGCGGCAGTCCCGTCTTCGAATCGGGTCAGGCGCATGATCGCAGCGATAGGCCTGAGGATGCTGCCAGCGCAGCCGGACGGCGCCTCGAGGTGGAGGCGACAGACATACTGTCGACCTTGTCCGCAGCAGGGGCGGGGAAGGCAGGAGGGCTGGACGGCCTACGCTATGAACACCTCTTGATGGCCGCTGGGCCTGGTGCACCAGTGAAAGCAGCCACCCGCCCCGTGGGCAGTGCCTCGCCAGGACTAGCTGGTGATTCAGAATCGGATGTGATGGAACCGGCATTCGCCCATCACCTGGCCAAGGTGTTCACGACGCTGCTTGTTGAGCCCGAACTGCTGCCGGAGCAATCGCAACGGCTTCTCCGCGCCGCGGCCCTCTCAGGCATAGGACAGAAGCGGCGTCCGATCGCCTGCTCCAGTGTCTGGCGCAGACTCCTCGGGTCCACAGCGGCACGGGGTGTCAAGGGCAAAATATCGGGGCTGCTGGCCTCCATGTCGCAGTTTGGCGTAGGATACCGGTCTGGCGTCGAGCATGTGGCAGCGCGCGCGCGCGTGTGGCACGAGCTGTATGGCACCACAATCCAGCTGGACTGTGAGAACGCATTTAACAGTGTGGATCGCGCCGCCATTGTGCGGGGACTTATGCTCTTCTGTCCGGAGCTGCTCCCGCACTTTGAGTCCGTATACTGTGGTGACACTGCCCCAGAGATGCGAGTGGAGGTGAACGGTGAAGCTCGCATTATCTGCTCCCACCTAGGGTGCCAGCAAGGGGACCCTCTAGGGCCGCTGTACTTTGCAGTGGCAGCGGCATTCCTACTCTTCTACCCTGATGGAGTGAGTGCGACGCCCGGCAGTATGCCGGCCTACGGCCACAGCACAGCGGAACCGCCAGCCCCGCACTGCGCTTTCCTGGATGACCTCAACGTGCTGCAAGCTGCCTACTTCGACGATGCAGCGGCCGCTGGGGTGGCAGAGGTGATCCGTCGGCTTGCGGCAGGGGGCCTACGCGTTCGACCAGACAAGTCGCTGGCCATTGCCATGCGCGGCACAGTGTTTGATGAAGCGGCCAGAGCACGCCTGCGCGCCCTTGACATACCGTTTGTGGACGCCACCATGCCAGAATCCAGTCAGGGCTTTACGTCGGTCGGGGTACCGGTAGGGCACCCAGCCTATGTGCATGCTGCCATGAGCAAGCATCTTGTTGACGCAGGGACATGGCGATTGTCGTGGCAGCTAGCTGGGATGGCGCGGCATCACCTACAGGCAGCACAATTCATTCTGCGCAGGTCACTGACAAAGCGCATGGGCTTCTTAGCTCGGGTCGTTGACACGGCTTTGAGTGAGACATGGCTGCACGCATTTGACGGGTTCTGTGCATGGACGCTTGAACGCATGCTGCACCTGCACGGCTGCGCTACCGCGGCAGTCATGAAGTCACACCTGCTGGCCGCCTGCACTGCTGGTGACAATGAGGTAGCCAGCAGTGGCAGCGTGCTGGTATTGCCGCGCTTGGGCCCGCCAGAACTCACGGACATCGCAGTGCCACTGCGGGCGTCACGGTTGCCGGAGCGACGAGGCGGTCTGGGCATGCCGCTTTTGGGGCTACTGGCACCAGCCGCATACACGGCCCAGGCATGCACAACACTGCGGCCTGCAATAATTCATGCCACTGTGGCAGCAGGGGCCCTGAGGCTCGGCACTGACGAACACGGCGCAGTCACCTGGTTCGCGCAGCACTCATGCGCAATACGCGAGGACCAGGGACTGCCGCCAATCATCGAGGCCGTGCGACGCTCTACGCGAGCGCTGACAGCTGATGGCGGCGAAAAATCACGCACAGCTGTGGCCGAGCAGCTCCCAGCATCGTTGCTACGGTGGGCAGCGGATACAACGGCCGCAGCGTCGACGCTCCCCACTGCGGTGCAAGCGATCTACGCCGCAACTGCCGTCACGGAGACGGGGACCACTGAGCCAGCCCCACACACCCACGGCATTGTGCCTGGCGCCGAGGCGGCCGCTGCGGCGGCGACCGTACCTGGCCCTCAAGCCGCTGCCGCGGCTGCCTCTTCCACGCCCGCTAAAACACAAACTAGCGCGGAAGAAAGCAGCTGCAGCGGCGGGCAGGAGGACGACGACGACGACTGGGAGGCCTATGCTGACGAGATCTGCAGAAAGGTAGTGCCCCGCCGCCGGCGCGGTCACTTCACGCACGGACTACAAGCCGGCCTTTCAAATGTTCTTCGACGTCAATACGAGGACTGCCTGGTGGAGGACCTAGAGGCTGCCTCGGCTGGTGCCGTGGGCAAGCCGACGCAGGCTACACTTATTGGTGACTTGCGTGACACCAGCCGCCGCCGCCAACAGGCTAGCGCGCGGGTCCTGGCGCAGCTGCGCAGCCAGCGTGCGTCCGGGGCAATGGCGTGGATGAGCGTGCCACCCGCTGCCAATGACCGCCCGGGTGCGGCGCCCATGTCCAGTATGGCAGCAGCCACGATGATTATGGTTGCGATCTTTATAGACGGGTGGGGCATACAGGGCGAGGTGTGCCCATGGCGGTGCAGTGACGTGAGCCCCACCTCCACGCATGCGATCAGCTGCCCCAGCCAGCACATACGGGGGCACAACGCGACACACACTGCCCAAAAGCGGTGCCTACAGCGCATCTTGAGACAGCACCATGTCTCTATTGTCCGCAATGAGGACGCTAGCGTCTTCAAGGTACCGGGGTATCGGGCGGACACAGTCATTGACCCAGGGTGTCTGCACTTTAGCAGTGCATACCGTAACAAGGGAATAGTGCTAGACACAAGTGTGCGCGCACCCACAGCGAGCTCGTACCTGACAGGCAAAACAAATGCCTCGAACACGGACGGCTATGCTGCTGGGGTGGGGGAGGACGCGAAGGTCAAGCACCACACCGGCACCTTGACGTCATCTTGGGCTTTTGTGCCATTCGTGCAGGAGTCGTACGGACGGCTGGGCAAGCAGACAAGCCTTTTTGTTAAGGAGTTGGCAATGCACTCAGCACTGTGCTCAGGGGGGGGGAAGGCAGATGTGTTACGCAAGGCCGGGTTAGCTAAGCGTCAGATCCACATTGAGCTGAGCATATCGCTGGCGCGGGAGTTGGCGGAGCGCGTCATGGCATACACACGTGGAGCGCGAATGCTGGGCTGTGTTGCGGCGCCGGTATCCAAACTCCTAGGGCACAGCGCAGACTAGGCTGCTGCGTTGACGCAAGCTTTTCGATTGCATAGGCAACCCGGCCTCCCTTGGGCCTTTATAAATACAAGTCCATACGTGCCTGGTGCCCAGCGATCATTTTGCCTAGAGGCGTGATTCAGACGTGTCAGCATGTTCCTCAGTTCTGGGCACTGCCAAAGGCGACCCAGGCCTGCATAACTCTTTTCCAAGACGGGACAAGTGTACCTCACGGCTGGGCAACCCTAAGTAGGGTTTGGTTGTGGGGTGTTGGTGGTAGTGTGAAGAGGGGGAAAGCCTGTTTGCGTTTGAGTCTCTCTTCGGAGAAGGAATGTTGCATTGAGTGCACATCTACAGAGAGGGCTTTTCGCGCCCCTTGCGAAGCGAAATTAATAAAAGTTCATGTAGACTCTGGTAGCAAGCATCTGGGCTGTTGTGTGCCCTGAGCGAGAATCACCAAGAAGCAAAGATGGTTGACACTTGTGAAAGGAACTTATACAGATTCTCACCCCTACAGGTGTAGAGTCCACCACAGCAGGAAAGCTCAATGGGTTGCGGATAATTGATTGTTTTTGTGATTGGTCACTGTCACTGTCAACGTCAAACTGTTTGCTCTGAACTACTTGGCTTCACCATCACTATAGGCACCGCCAACACGACTTTCTTGCCCCATACTACTCGACATGGCATCACTACAGTCAACAATCTGAAGGCGTCTGTGTTTAAACAGCTTGTATACGTAAATTCCTTTTGCCAGATAGATAGGTAACAAGGCACACATCTGGCAAAGGCCAGAAGGTGAAGTCGGTCACACAACAAGCTGATCAGCTTCACATGGGGGCCATGAGCTCCCGCTCTACGCCTCACGGTCATCGGTCTTCCCTGATGCACAGTTATGAATGACTATGTGTGATCTGGCCCTTTTCCTTCTGCCCAGCAGAACTCAAGCTGCATGGCTATTCCCTGTTGCCAAGTCTTGTATCCGTGACAGCTGCGACACACCTGCGCGTGCCAAGGTCTGTTGAGCACTGAGCACAACTAAGGCTGCTGAGCCACTGCGCGTGCACAACTGCAACTGCAACAGGTGACGCACGGCACGGCTTGTGCGCGAGCTCACGCGCAGCTACCATGCTCAGCACACGGCGCTCGCCTGCTGTTGTCAAAGTTGGTACACACATTCTTGAAGTTTGGACTCCAGCGCGCTCATAGCTGCGCCGCGTCAGAACGTGACCACGTTCTGCGGCTGCGGCTCAAACAGCGCAGCGGCAGCGGCGGCGGCGGTGGCAGCGTTGGCAGCGGGCGCAGATGACGGCGCAAACGGCTGGTGCAGCGGCACCGCCCTCTCCAGCACGGGATAAGCACCCGCCCCCGCCATGATCCTGTTGGCCGCCTCAATACCCGACCTCACCGCGTCCTCGTGGTGCCCGAGGCCTGAGGTCCACGCCCCCGCAAAGTGCGTGCGCTTGCGGCCCTGCAGCGCGGCAACGCTCAGCCGCAGCCGCTGCGCCTCCGGCGTGACGCTGGTGTGCGTGAAGGTGAAGCGCGCCTGGTCGCCCTCCACGACGTTGACGGCGCTGCGGTTGTAGTCGTACGTGCCGATGATGACGGTCTCGTTGTCGGTGGCGCTCGGCAGCGCGACGGACCACGGGAGGGTGTCGGTGACGCGCGGGTGGGGGGCGGAGCTGTCCGGGACGGTCACAAAGATGCATCTGCGGGAGGGGGGGGGGGGAGGGCATGAGCCAGCCAGTTCAGTGCAGTGGTGTTTTTGATGAACGACAGAGTGGAGAATGGCACAATCATCAGTCTAGTCTGGAAGTGGTAGCGTCTGTTGCAGATGGCGTTGCAACGCGAAAAGCGGCTGGTTCGCCAGCGCAAGTCAAAGTACTGGGAAGGGAACGTTGTGATCGCTGAACTCGAGTTAGAGGTCCTCGCTGAGTTCAACTACACGTGCACATGCTATCTGAGGGTCAGCTCGTGGTGTGGCTTGCATTGTGGCCTTTGACGCAGCATTTCGGCTTTCATAAAGTAAGACACGATTGCCACAAGTGCTTTGAAACACACTCAACGCTTTTCAAACCTACGCTGGCTTGCACAGACAAGTTGGGTGCAAACTTACACCTCAAAACCTAAGCCGCAACCCTACCCCACATGCCCAACAGCGCAGGCAGCAGCATGCAGCACGCCTCAGCCACCCTAAGCCTCACACCAAGTAGCACCAAACAAAGCTCAGCACCACCAGCCAACGCTCAGCATTACCTGCCGTTGCGCGCGTGCGCCTTCCACCCCACCGGCAGCCAGCGCATGTCCCTGTGGAACACCACCGTCTCGCGCGTCTGCTCAAACCCGCACAGCACCACCTCCGCAGATGCAGTCCCCCCCAGCGCATCCACGCACGCGCGCGGCGGCGCCGCCAGCACCAGGTGCCCGCAGTCCACTATAGTTGACAGGCCGCCGGGGCCAACGACGCGCACGGTGACCTTGTCGGAGGCGCTGTTGAGCGCTGATGCGGAGCCGTAACTGCCGTAACTGCCGCGCTGCAGCACCTCGGCGGTGCTGGAGGTGTGGAAGGTGACGCCGCGGGCCTCCAGCAGCGCCCTGAATTTGACCATGTAGTGGAGGGTGCAGACGGTGTAGGGGGTCTCGTGGGCGCGCGCGGCGTGGGTGCGCGCTGCGTACAGCCAGGCTACGAGCCGCGCGGGCGTCTTGAGGTAGTGATCGATGGAGTAGCCGCCTGGTGTCACGACGGGGGTGGGGTAAAGGCAGGTATGTAGGTATAAGGCAGGCAGGTAGGTAGGTGGTTGAGCGGTGATGTAAATAAGGAATGCAAGCGCGCGGGATGCCACAAGGCTGAGGTGCAGAACCGATCATCGTGAACAAGACAGAGCTGTCGCAAATTCACCCGCAGTCTACGTGAGCTACTGCTTCTCATTTCTGTATGCCCTCATGCTCACCTTGGCACTGTATCACGGAGCCAATGAGGTACAGCGCCACGAACGACATGCTGTACCCGTTGCCCTTGAGCCAGTCGCCAATGCTCATGCCGTCGGCATCCGCATTCTGCCTGAGCCGTGCCATGTCCACACCAAACCTCTTCACCTCGTCCCTGTTTGGCCCGTTGCTCGGCAGCCCATCGGCAGTTACATGCATGACCAAGGGGGCCAGATCCCCCTCGTCACATACCCCCCCTCCCCCCTGGGAGGGGCCCAGGGGGGTCCTCTCTGCCCCCAGCTTATCAAACAGCGCGGTGGCGTTGGGGTACAGGGAGGGCACCGCAAAGGTGAAGCCGGGGTTGCGCAGGTGCCCCCCTAGCATGGTCCCCTCGCGCGCGTGCCCCCCTATGTGGGGGAAGCGCTCAACGACGTGCACCGTGTAACCGAACTCGGACAGGGCCAGCGCGCAGCTGAGCCCTGCTGCGCCGCCGCCCACGATGCACGCGGTGCGCGCCGTCGCCGTCTGCGCCAGCTGTAAGGGGGCGGGCAGGGGAGGGGGGAGGGTTGGGAGATCATGGTTGAAGTGTAGGTGGTGCCAGAGCGGCCAGCTGCGAACCAGGATCGCTGTACTGGCGTGCGAATGCTGTGCACAGTGCTCAGTAATGCTGTGTGTGTTTCGCCGTCAGCGACCCACACAGTGTGTGCCATATACAAAACTGTTGCGTGTATGACCTCGATGCTGTGAAAACCCTGGTTCATCCCAATGTCGGCGGCAGCAAGCAACAGCGGCGGCAGCGACACCAGCAGCAGCATCACCAGCAGCAGCACCAGCGCTGAAGTGCCGCACATGGTTTGAGCGTCTTGCTGAAGAGCAATACATGGTATGTGCATCCACTCAACCAGTGCAGTGTGTGAGCCACATTCACACACAGTTCGCATACTCATGCAGTGACTACACGCACTGGTGCGTTTCAGACACGTGCTGCAACGGCTCCAGCTGTAACTCACAGCCGCATTCAACACAACTTCACACGGTTGTGCAGAGGCTAAATGCACTGGCGCGTTGCAGACAAATGCTGCACCTGTTCCAGCATGTGTGTCACAGCGCAGCATGCGTGCACACAATAGTGCGGCCAGAGGTGTGCGTTTCACGCATCGCCATGGCACGGATGAGCTCAACTTCTGCCCTGCACTCGAGCCTGCACATTCACTTCAGCATACAGTACTGGCGGTGTCTTGGACCAGTGCTGCAACAATGACAGCAATTTGCTGCCGTGACAAACCCTTAGGGCTACGTTTAGGATTAGGACTATGTCAAACGTTGTGTCCATGGAGCAAACTGTCAATGGGTTGCATGCTCAGGGCTAGGTGTAGGGGCAGAGTGCCTACAGCGCTGCAGGTCATACCCTTAGGGCTAAGTAAAGCGCTGAGGCTAGGGCTGGGGCAAGTGTGGCTGACACAAAAAGAGCCTTTGGTCGTTGCGCTTGAGGTGAACGCGTTAGGGCTACGGCTAAGGTCAGGGTTCGGGTTAGAGCGCATACATACACAACGCTCAGCGTACCGGCGTGGCCAGCGACCCCACCGACGGCTGCGGCAGCAGCAGCGACGCGGTCGAGTACGTGTGCACGCTGTCCGCCGCGGTGTCGCAGTCGCTCTCATTGTCATCATCGCTGCTGCTGCTGGCCTCGTACGTGCGCGTGCGCGGCAGCAGCGCGGGCGTCGCAAAGCGGCCCGACCACACCAGCGCCGCGTCATTGCTCAGCCACAGCGAGCGCGCTGTGAGGCGCCGCAGCTTGACGCTGGAGCGCTTGCCCAGGGCCCCCGGCCGCACCTGCGGGGGTTGAGGGTGGGGGGTGGGGGCGGGGGGGTGGTTGTCTGAGTATTTGAGTAGGGCATGAGCATCTGAGGTGATTGTTGGTGGTCGAGGGCGGGGTTTGGGGCAGTGTCATTGTGAAGTGCAGCTTCTGCAATGTTGTGATGATTTGCCTGCAGTGTCCGTGTCACTGCTGACTAGCAGCAGGCATGCAGCTTGCGCTGCAGCTGTAGTGTCACCGTGACACGAATGGACAAGTTCACTGCCGCACGTGCATTCTTTCAGAAGGCTGAGCCAGCTCTGAAATCGAGCCTTGCAGCAGGCTGGGCGCAGATAATAACAAGTATGAGACTTGCCACCACTGCTAAACATATACGAGCATATGTATTTGCACAACGCAGAAGGAAAGGGAGAGGGGGCACGGTTCGAGCGCTTTGTCATTGCCTGCAACGATGTTGCCTTCAGTGCACGCATCTCAGTAGTTGGAACTCACCCTAAGGTGCCAAAACACAGGACAGCACGAGGTGAGACTGTGATTTAAGGTTGGGGTAACTGGCTTGACATGGCAGTGCCACGGTCCGGAGACTATAGCAACTCGATATTTTCATAGAATGACAAACCGCAGCAGTTTCTGTC
This sequence comes from Tribonema minus, assembly GCA_017506865.1. Taxonomy (NCBI): domain Eukaryota; class Xanthophyceae; order Tribonematales; family Tribonemataceae; genus Tribonema; species Tribonema minus. The sequence continues at coordinate 206,024 of JAFCMP010000076.1, forward strand.
GGCCTTGCAACCTACTTGCAATGATCTTGATGCTATGCAGTGACCTGAGGCTCAGACCCGCCGTTCTTGGTGAGGAACTTAAATTTCAAAACCAGAAGGTCATCAACAATGCAGCTTGGACAGCATTCAACCCACACCTAGCCTGTTTCCACTCTACAATCCGTCAACACTTACCAGGGCCACAGCGCTCACAGGCGTGCCGTGTGCGTGCGCAACGGTCGCGACGATGCGCTCGGCGAGCGCCGACAGTTCCCCGGCCTCCGTAACCGACGTCCTGCCGGGCGGGGCCCTCCGCAGCTCCGCCACCACCACCAGCGTCTCCGCCGCCACGGCCGGCACGCCATGATCCATGGCGCCAACCGCAAATACCACCACGCCTCCGTGATTGAGGTCCCGCGATACGCCTCGCACCGTGTCTTCAAAGTCGGTCAGCGAGCTCTTGCGACTGCCGCCGCCGCCGCCGTCAGTGCCCCCTCTGTTTGTGGCTTTGAGCAGGTCGCGCGTGGTGACCATGCGCGCGGGGTTCCCCTCAAAGGTGGTGTTGGGGGGGACGAAGGTACCCATGGGCAGCAGCGAGCGCGCGGAGAGGGTGGCATGCGCCTCTAAACGAGCGCCGGGTTCCACAATGGCGCCGTCGCCGACCTTGCTGTGCGCGCCCAGGGTAATGGGTGCGATGACCTGCGCGAGAAGATCATCACAGCAGGGACAATGGTTTGGAATATGGGCGTGGGTATGGGTATGTGAAGTTGCTGTTGAAGCTGAGGTATGAGTGTGCCACCGCCTGCGTTGCTGTGCACGTCCAGAGTTATGGGTTAGATGACCTGCGCGAGAGGATCAGTGCAGTAAAGAGGAGTTTGATTGTGGCCTATGGCAAGCGATGGTAGGGAAAGCGTGCTGCAACTGTCTCATCGAATGAACATCAGCATGAAGGAGCAACGACCTGTGCGAGAGCACCATGACAACTGTGTAGTTTGAGGTATGGATACGTATACTTCGCAGTGTGTGAAATTGTGCTGTGTAGCGTCGAGCGCTGCATCAAAGTTGAAGTGCGGCGATGGCCATTGCAGTTGAAGTGTGGTGATAGCCATGCAGTTGCGTCCTGACGCGGCTGTTATCATGCTCAAGGTTAAAGTGAGGGTTAGGGTTAGTGTGCACTGAACGTTGTCAGAGCATATGCAACTTCAATAATGTGACCTATGGCTGGCGCTGCACAGGAAATAGTTTTGCATCTCCAGGATTTGTCAGTTGACTGAAGGATGTGGTGTTCAGCTTGTGTGCATGCAACTTGCAGGCAGTTGCCGTTCTTCTTAGACATGCTGCACTTGCCCTGGCGCACTGATTTGACGTTGGAGTGCACGTGCGAAGCATTTGAAAGTGCACATCGAGGTAATGAACTATACACGATGGGCATGGACACTCAATGCAGCAAACATTCAATGTACATGTGGCAACGGCGACAGGCACGCTGACGTAGGGTAGGGTGAGGGCTAGAAGTGAGATCTGGGTTAGAAACTGAGTACAGCATAGTCAGTGTGTACTCACCATGTACTGCTCGATGTACTTGTGGCAGGACACATGCCCCCGGATGTTAGCGCCGTTACCAATGCGCAGCAGGGACGCGGAAGCTGTGGTGCGAGCTCGCACCTGCACAACATCACAAGACCAGAGGCCACGGTCATTACTTAGTTGTAAGGTCAGCCACCGTGTTGATGTGAGCAAAGTGTGATCACCATGTATGCACTATTATGTGTGCGTACAAAGGAGCACAAGGGCAGCTCGTGTGCCAGGTGCTGCTGGTAATGCGGTGTGTTGAGGAGACTGCGTGAGCAGTTCTTATTTACTAGGATGCAGATGAGCTGCTACCTTACTCGCAACACGTGTGCCTTTCTGAAAGATGTTTTACTGACACCCCTGTTGGCAAACCCCAGCAGATGAAGACTCAGTGCAAGAGAAGCCAGTGAGCAGCTAGCGCAAAGTGTACAGTCTTCAGTGAAAACGGGCTGTCAACGAGCATGCCTTAGGGTTAGGGTTAGGATTAGGGTTAGCACTGCGATTGCCTTGCACTGCTCAATCATGTACAACATGTATGTTGTCTCAAATCATGAAGACCTCTTGACACGGCTTAAGGAAGGCACCTTGCGCCAGTACATGCTAAAACGAGATCACGTACTTCGACACTACTTGGAAGCTGTTGTCCTATCACATCACATTTCAGTTCTGCAAAGCTCATCAGTTTCATTACAAACAGCAGCTCGCGCACCCAGCCGGCAATCCACTAGCCCAGACTGATCCAAATCCCGATCCCAGCGGGCTCGCGCCGCTGTGCACGCACGCCGCCGTCACTAGCATTCATGCTAACCGTAACCCTAACACTAACCCACGCAAACCCTAGACCTAACCGCAACCCTAGCTTCAACCCTACCAGCCACAGCCCATCCCTACAACTGCCAGCGTAGTGGCACTCACATATGCGCCCTTTGCGACGTGCGCTCCCGCGGCGTAGTGCAGCAGCTGGTGCATGCGCGTGGCCCTCACGGGCGACAGCCACAGGGCAGGTATGTATAGCGCAGCATCGAGAAGCCACAACTTCAAGTGCACGGCAGTGTTCAGCGCATAGCGCCCCGGCCTCAGGGGGCGGCACCAGGAGAACAGCGCAATGCGGAGCGCTGCCACCAGCAGCAGCAGCGCGGTAGAGGTCATGGCCCAGTAGACAGGCACCAGCGCCGCCGCGACGCGCTCTCCGCCTGTTGGTTGCAGTGAGCAGGATAGCAGCGGTTTGTTGCAGCGTGATGGAATGGCTTGTCGCAGGTTTGGTATACGTGGCTGGCGGAGCTGCTGCGATGCGCTGAGGGGGCGTTGAGTGAGATGGCACCGGTTTGATACAGCGTGATGGGATAGCTGGTGGCAAGAGGAGAGCTACAAAACAAAAAAAAAGTGGGTCGGGCACATGTGGCCAATGAAGGGGGGCGCCGTGTGTCTGTGTGCCAGGTGCAGTTGCGGGTGCGGTAGGGATGAGCACAAGCTTGCGTCAGAGGAGTGTCACAGATTGTGAGAGTGTCACTGAGGCTGCTGGTGACTTTGGCTGGCACTAAGTAGAGGTGGCGGACAGCGAAGGAAGCGCGAGAATGTGCACTACATACCATCCATGCACTTGTGAACACTGCTGCCTTACTACTCTATTCACCCAGCACGCCAACTTTGTCTTGTGCCGAGCGCATACACCAAAGTTTGAAGTAGCTGCTGCTTTCTGGTTGGTTGAACTGGCTGAACTGGCGGAGCTATAAACCCCAACATTTATGGGAGATTGGCGGCTAGAGTCTAGGGCAACCGTTGAAACAATAAGAAAGCGCGCTGACTCCGGAAATGCAGGCAGGATGAGAACTATGGCTAAGCTTAGGATCATAGCTATGTAGGGTCACAACACAGGGTTGGGGTGAAGGTAAGTGTTAGGGTATAATACTGTGTGCGTCAAGTCTGAGTTGCAGTGCGGGAGTGCCATGCCGCTCACCTGTGCTGTACACCCAGTTTGCAAGCAGCAGCGCAGGGCCCACTGCAACGCCAAACATTACTGGCACTAGCACGATGATGCCAAACACGCGAATCAGCGCCGCTGCCAGGCACGGAAGGGCGGACTCGCTGCGCATGCGGTCTGGTAGGGCCGCCAGAAACTGGTGCTTGCCTCCAGGTGATAGGCTGCCTGCGACATTTGGCACGCATGAACGCAAAGTTGCAGTTGAAGTTTAAATGTGTGCTCCAAACTGCGTAAACTTGATATCTTTAAGACTGCACATCAACAGTATGGCAGGGTGACCAGAAACTGGTGCTTGCCGCCTGGTCATAGGCTGCCTTGCGGCATTTGGTATGCATGAATGAAGTTACAGTTGCGGTCAATGCCAAATTTGAACTTGTGGTCAATGGGGTTTGACATCACCGAGAAAGGCAACTTTGACATTGCATGAGGGCGCCGTTCCCAGCAAAACCCTAAGCTAACCCTAACCCTGACCTCAACCCTGCCGAGCGACAATCGCGTGAACTTCGCACTCACGCCGTGTCAGATTTTGGCACACATGCGCATATGCAACATTCCAGCAAGCTTACAGCAAGCACCCTCGGTACTCTGGAGCGGACTCTGCGACAGCGTATTACGGTGCCACAGTCATGACCTGATTACACTGACGCCATGGACACACTACGGCATACTTCAGATTACATGCTGCACAACGCAAGTCTAATTTGGTATACAGAAAGCACTCCAAGTACCTGGCGACGGGCTTTGCGACAGCGTGTTGCGGTGCGACAGGCGTGACCTGATAGCAGTGACACCATGACACACCATGGCATATTTCAACGAACATAGTGCACAACGAAAGTTCAATCCAGTGCAGACCAGGCTGCTGCGTAGAAGCAAACCTTGATGATTGCATAGGACACCCGGCCTCCCTTGGGGCCCTTCTGATAGATACAAGTTCAATTCAATACACGCGGTACCTGGCGGTCGGCTCTGTGACAGTGTGTTGCAGTGCGACAGTCATGCTTGCACTGACATACCATGGCATTTGCTCTATTCTTTCTCAAAGAACATGCAGCACAACGCGAGTTCAATTCAGCGCACGCGGTACCTGGCGACGGGCTCTGCGACAGCGTGTTGCGGTGCAAGTGCAATTCAGTACACACGGTACCTGGCGGCGGGCTCTGCGACAGCGTGTTGCGGTGCGGCGGGAACTCCAGCCGCTCCAGTTCGCACGCGAGCTGCGCCAGCGTGATGTCGCCAAACAGCAGCGCTGTATCCACCTCCTCCAGACCCACCGCCGTCTGCAGCGACGCCTGCAGCTGCGAGATCTCCATGGAGGAGAGGCCCAGGTCTGCAACGGGGATGGAGGGGTCTGGGGGGTCCTCTTCGTCCAGGGGCTTGATGCGTAGGACCAGGCGTTGAAGTTCGCGCAGAACCTGCAGCAGAGCGCGCGAGGTGTGAGGTGATGGGGTGTTGTTGAGCAGTGATGCGATGTCATGGCAGTCAACGAACTTGTGAAGGAACGAAGGAATATACTTCTACTTGAGCTCAGCTCAGCGTATGTTGAGGTTGGGTCCTGCTGAGCACTGAAGTGCACATTGCATGCAACTTTTGCGTGCCAGTGAATCAGGTGTTGCGGCTCACGCAGTAGCGCAAGAAAGCGCGTGAGGCGTGAGGCGGTGATGTGGTGTTGTTGAGCAATGATGCAATGTCATTGCAATCAATGAACTTCCTGAAGGACTACACTTGAAGATGCGCACAAGGAAAAAGTATAGAGCAGCAGAACAGACTCAACGCATGTTAAGGTTGATCAGCTGGGCACTGAAGTGTCGTTGAATGCGACCGTTCGTGTGTTGGTGGATCAGTTGTTACAGCTGCCGCTGCGGCACCTGCACGGGACCGCGCATGCAGCGCGGAGCGATGGCGCTATGTCATTGGTGGTGTGGTGTGGCGGCACTGCATTTGCGGGGGCGCGCATGGGAGGAGAGGGACCAGTGCCAAACGACGAGGAGAAGCAGGGGTCTTCTTGCGAACTGCTGCAGCGGCCACATCTTAATTGCTGCTGATGCTTACCGTACTTCAACCAGTGCAAGTGTACTTCCCGCAGCGCAGCCCTTGATCACCTGTGCCTGGCGCTCCTCTCGCGTGTCCGCCCACACAATTGCCTCCTCACACGCAGCACCGCTCAGGCTGTGCCGCGCCCTGCCGCTGCACCCGCTGCCCCTTCTACCCCCCCTCTCCGGCGTGCAGCACCCCCCCCTCTGCGCAGCAGTGCCACCGCCGCCGCTGCCGCCGCTGCCGCCGCTGCTGCCGAGCTGCGCGCTGCCCCTGCCGCCGCTGCTGCTGCCACCGACGCCGCCGCTGCTGCCGAGCTGCGCGCCGCTGCTGCCGCCACTGCCGCTGCCGCGGCGCTCCACGGCCATGCGCGCTATGCACTCAAACGCGCCGGCTTGCCACATTTTGCGCGCCTCGGCGTGGCGCAGCTTGCCGGAGGACGTGCGCGGCACGGCGCCCGCGGGCAGCAGCGCGACAGCGCTCAGCGACACGCCGTGCTCCGCGCGCACCGCGGCGACGATGGCGCGCATCAGCGCTCGGCACGAGGGCTGCTGCCCTGGGCGCATCTCCGCCAGCGCGACCGCGCCCTCCACACCATTTTCACTGTTGTTGTCGTCGTCGGTGATTTCGGTGCCGAAGACTAGGACGCCGCCGGGGCGTATGTCGGGGGAGACGCGGCGCACGGTGGCCTCCATGTCGTGCGGGTGGTAGTTGACGCCGGCGCTACGTGTGAGGGGAGGGCGAGGGGGTTGGGGTAATGCGAAAGTGCGGAGTGAGGCTTAGGGGGTTGGGGGGAGGGTGTAGGGTCAGGTGTAGAGGCGTTCAGGTGCTGAGATAGGAGTGCAAAAGTGGAGGTTTTTGATGTGCAATGATCAGTGGTTGCAAGCAGTGTTAGTGTTGAGATCAGGGTTAGAGTGCGACATCGGCGCTGTGCACAGGTCAGGGTTAGGGTTCAGATTAGGGACATAGCAAGCCCCACTTGAGGTTCTGCACGTTTCGAGCTAGCATTAGCACCAAGTTCTTGGTGTAATTACGCATGTGTCTGGACTGCAAGATACATGCCATCATTGATGCTGGCTTCGCGTCATGTGCAGGGTTTCGACCACAGTGAGCTCATTTAGAGCAGGGATGCGTACATCGGAGCAGGCATGACAGTCTGTAACGCCTGATGTGTAATACTGGCGCTGCGCTCTGATCTACAGCCTTCTGCAGAAACTCACATGATGATGACGTCCTTGATGCGGCCGCTGATGTACAGCTCGCCACCCCTCTTGAACCCCAGATCCCCCGTCCTCAGGTACAGGGGGTCCCCCTCCCGCGCCCCCCGCAGCTGCGCGTGAAACGTCTCATTCGTCTCTATCAGCTGACCGTAGTACCCCGCGCACTTGCTGGGAGAATTCACCCAGACCTCCCCCTCCTCCCCCTGTGGCACCTCCGCGTGCGTCTCCGGGTTCACGATGCGCAGTTCAACGTCAGTACACGGCGCGCCGCAGCTGACCCTGCCTGGCCTCTCCTGAACCCCCCCTCCCCCCCCCCCCCCCGCCGCCGCCGCCCCCGCGCGCGCGAAGCACGTCACCTTGACCACGTGCTCCGCCAGCCCGTACCCCACCGTGTACGCCTCGGGCCGCAGCCCGCACCTCCTGAGCACTGCCACAACATTCGCCATCGATGCCGCGCCCACAGGCTCCGCGGCATCCACCGCCAGCGTCACGCTGGACAGGTCATACTTTGCGGTGCCGGACGCGAGGGCAGCGCTCAGGCGGCGCGCGGCGAGCGCGAACGCGGAGTGCGGCCCCGCGAGCGCGCGCGCGCGGTAGGACGTCGCCAGCGCCAGCCACAGCAGCGGCGAGCGCGCGAAATCCGCGGGCGAGAAGAGCGCCGCGGTGCCCCCCGCGCACATGGCCGTCAGGTTCACGCCCGCGAGCCCGAGGTCGTGGTACTGCGGCAGCCAGGAGACGGCGACCTCGCCCATGTGGCGCGCGAACTCGGGCATGGCGGCGTTGTGGCGCAGCGCGGCGTGCGTGACCATGACGCCCCTGGGGTGCGCGGTGGAGCCCGAGGTGTACTGCAGGAAGGCCAGGCGCGCGAGCGGGTGGTCCACAGCGCTCAGCTGCAGCTGCAGCGACTCCAGGTCCGGCAGCGCGGGGGTGTTGTGGCGGTGCGACCCGCCGTCGCCGCTGCCGCCGCCGCCGCTGCCGCCGCCGCTGATGCTGCTATCGCCGACAGTGGTGCCGTTGGTGTGGGCGGTGGGGGGGCTGAGCCAGGAGCCGTCGGTTTCGCACCAGAGCCTGGCGGCGAGCTCCGGCCAGTCGTGGTCGCGCTGTCGGAAGGGGCGGCGCTGCATGAGCGCCGCCACCTTGAGCGCCTTGTGGTACGCCTTGGTGGTGAGGATGGCGGTGGCTGCGCAGTCCTGCAGGGCGTGTCACGGCATAAGAGCGCGCACATGAGTTGGGTTGAGGTTGCGGTGATAATTTTGGGTGAGAGCTCCTCAAGTGGGAGTTTGAACGAGGATTAGGCGGTTGCCGTTGATTTGAAGGCTTGCAGCAGAACGGTACATGTCGTACACACGTACAACACATGGCACCAACTGCAGGGGTTGTCCGCATTGGTGGCCAGTCGCGTGTGTAAGAGAAGAAAGAAATAAAAGGCCAGCGCTGCAGCACTGCTCCGATGACGGTGGCTGCACAGTGCTGCAAGGGGGTGTAACGTCACGTCACAAGCACGCACACGACAAGGCCAGTTCATTGCAGTGTGAAGGGCTAGGGCTTGTATTTGAATTCAGGCGCAGGATGATTGATTGGAGTTGTGATTTAGGTGAGGGTCTGCCAGGTTGAAGCTGCCGCGGTCGCTACACAGCGATATGACTTCCGATCGTGGCTCTTTGCACTTCACTGTGCCTATGCAAAGCCAGCTTGACGGACAAAGTGCCTCCGGTAACGTGCTTTGTTCAAAAAGCAGGTTCTGGCACCACTCCATGAAGCAGGACATCACATTATAGCGTGCAGGCACTGCTGAGCGCTGCCGCATCGTGTGCGTGATGAAGCCAAGCACTGCCACATCATGAGAAGGGGCAACGTTTAACTCCTCTGAGGGACGAGCACAAGTGGTACTGCACAGTATCGATGGGAATACTGTCGTACATTGTGATGAAAGCAGTGCTTTGGCTGTACAAGTACATGATTAAATGCTGGTCTTTAGTGCCGGACCCAGGGTGCTATTTTAATGCAGAATGGCGAGCCGCTTAGCTGGGTGCTATTGCGCATTTCAGTGCACCAATTTGAAGTTCTTGCGAATGTGGCAGGTGCAGTGCAGTGCCTACTCTCACTAACCTCTGCCTGCACCTCCAGCTCGTGATCACCTGAGATCTCAACAGGGCATCCACGTATCACCATCACGGTGGGTCCAGGAACCTCATGAATGTGCTTGTCGCCTTTGTCACCTTAAATGGCCTAGGTGAGTACAATAGCAATGCCTGCAATTGGGCCAGGTACGGATAGCAGACACCGACTGCTGCCTAGAGATCCTCACTGGTCAAAGTACTTTCGTTTAACTTGCCTTTACAATGCCGTACAGCCGGTGCGCGTCCGTCCCTATCCGCCGCGGATCGATGGGGCACACGGGCACCGCCACCACATTTGCCTTGAGACATGCCACAAACGCAACCATGAACTCCAGGCCCGGCGGGTACACCAGCACCGCGAAGTGACGCCCGCTAGAGGGGGTTTTGGCCGGTGATCCCCACGTTTGGTAGATGCGCAAGGCCATCTCATCGGTGAGCCTGTCGAAGGTGCTGTAGGTGTACTGCTCTGTCACGGAACCGTCTGCGGCGTGCCATATGTAGAGCGGTTTTGTGGGCTGCAGGGCGGCCTGCTGCTTGAGCTCGTGCAGGATGGTGCGCTGGGGAGCGACGACTGGCGTCGGCATCTGGCGGGGAGTTTGCGGTCACAGACGAGGGGATAATTGAGGAAGATGGGTGAGATATAGCAGACAACAAATTGGCGCTGTAATAGCATGTGTGCATGCCTGTGCAGGCATGTGCCTCTGTAAGCATGTTCACATCTGTGTTTTGACGCCAATGGTGCACCTCCGAGCTCGTCGGGGCCATATTGGGTGACCAGGTTTTGACTCAGACCTTGCAATGATCACTGGTTTCAGCAGCCCAACACACCGTGCTTGTGATGACAGGGGCACATATCAAGTCAGTGATACTGTCTCTGCTTTGCCGCTCCCGTACTGCAAGGCGCGCCAGGAGTGCACGACAGCAACACGCAGTGCCGTCTGCTCTTTGCTTGCGCACATCATTCCGCTTGCAGCTCAATTTTGTACCTGCTCGCACCATACTGTGCAACTTTGCAGCTTGTGAGACGCTGCAGCCATCAATCTGAGCATGCTGAGTAAAGGAGACCTGTAAATCCAACACAAGCAGCCTCATGCGAAGGGCTTGGGCACCAAGCAACCCACATTCCTAGGCTGCAACTGCTGGCAGATCGGCGTCACTTCCGCACTTGTAGGCTCAATTGGGCTGCATGGAACCACCAGCCAATGTGATTGCCCGCTTGGCTTCAGTTCTAAGCTGCACCGCACACAAAGCGGTGTGTGCAGGACACATACCTCCTCTTTGCTTCGCACGCGAGTTCAGTAGTCTGTTGCCAACCTCCTTCAAAGTGGGCAGTTAGATTCGATGTTTTTCATGTCATAAAAAATACACGCGTAGTACACAGCCTGAGCACCTGTGTCCGGAAGCATGTACTCCAAAGCTTTCTCTCTTCTCACAAGTCGTCCACGTCGCGTTTGCGCCTTCGGCGTGCGCGCTGGCATCAAAGTCTTTGTTGACCAAGACAACAACCACTCGGCTTCTCAATCACATAACACGGACATTTGCGGCATAATACTCGCCATCAGCTGCAACAGCACCACCAGGAACATCGTCATGAGCTGAGCGACTTTTCAGAAAACTCACGTGTGGCAGCTCCACTAGTATTGGCTCCCCTCCTGCTGGAAGAAGTTTGTATCCCGGCATCGCCACGCCACGGCTGCAACGCGCTCTTCCCTATTCCTCGTTGTCCTACTTGAGCAGCATGGCACACAGGACTTGAAAGCGGCGACAGATGCGGATGAATATGAATATGAAAAAACGGTTACATTTCGTGAAACGGTTCGAAAAGTTCAGAACAGTGAGTGCTACATACTGCAGGGCTAGCTATTGTGCCAGCTACTGGCGGCACCAGCAACTCAAAATGTACAGCAAACGCTTTCAACACCACGTCAGTGGTCAACCAAGTGCTCGCCAGCATGAGTGCATGCAGTGGCGGCTTGGTAATGGGGTCATAAGCAAGAGTGGGGGTGTGCATCCCCAAAGTTGCGGCTCGCGTATGCCTGGGGCTGCTGTCTAGATGGATGCAAAGGGGCGAATCCTGGTGCGCCCAGCTCGTGCTCCATCTGCTATGCGTCCTTATTGCCAATCTGACATGTAGTTTCTGATACCAAGCTGCCAACACTCATCTGGGCTTTAGGGGTTTACTTCAGAGGAGAACCCCCGGCGAGGGGGGCAGCGCAAGGCTGTTGTAGTACTACTTGTAGAGTCTGAGACAGCCAGAGTCTGACATGATACAGAAACGTGTATTACGTTGCATAAACGCTTTAAAAGGCTTGCAGCAAGTGACACATTGACGGCTTGTTGCATACACAAGCACTGCATGCTTGTCGAGTCACATATGTATACCTAGGTGCTGATTCAACTCACCAACTGGGTAACATTGAACTCATATTACTTGTGCCTCATGGCAAGCACTGGTATACAGGCTGTGCTAGCAGCGATCCACTTCACTGATGGTTTCACCCTGCCAGTGCCACAAGCCTGAGGGCCTGGCCTGCAACAAACTCTGAAAGGCCCAAGCTGTAGAGGTTTGCTTGCCTCGCCCGCAGTGGCACATGGCCCTTTGCAAGCTCACACGCCTGGTCCAGAAGTGCGTGCGGCATTCACAATGAGGATAACGGCATGTTGCAGAGCATGTCAATCGCCATTACGCAGATGTGTGTCAACCTGTACTGTGACACTTTGACCATTTCTGGTTTGAGCGTGACGCTGCCATCAGGTAACTACAGCGCGACGTCGCTCACGGCGGCGCTCGCAGCCGCGTACCCGACGCGCAGCGTTTCATTCAATGTGATAACGAGTCGAATCACTTTCGCGAGCGCTACCACCATGGTCATCAGCGGAAGCATGTGCAGCATCTTGGGCATTGACGAGGGCAGCAGCGGCTTGCAGATATCATCAAAATATAATATCGACTTGTCAGCAACGCACTGCATCAATGTATTCACCAGCCTCGCCAACGCGTCACTCGACGCCTCCGCGAACAGGAGGCGAGGTCTTCTCGCGTCCGTGCAAGTCAACGTCGGACCCCTTTGCGCACTGCACTACATCGATCCCGTCGGCGCCCAAGGAGGGCTCATCGACGCTCGAAGCGTCGCTGAATTTAGGTTTAACCTTTTTGACGATCGCGGGATGCCTTTACTGGCCAGCTGTGCATTTAATGCCATGATCAAATTTATACAGATCGCGACTGGCGTGCGCGACCTGAAGATCGAGCGCCCTGGTAGTCTGGCCGCCCCCATGATTTAAAATGTAGCGATCCAACATACAGTTTCTCACATGGGGTTCGGTGGATGGCTTGCCAAAAAAAAATTTCGGCCGGCGCAACGGGTTCTAGGCAAGACGCTTCCGCGGGGTATTTCAGCGGCGGCGAAGTGGATTGGTAAAAAAGCACTTCCTGTACTCCGTGTAGGCACGGGGATCATTCGGGATATCACTGCGAATCCCCTCGCCCACGCGGCCGCGTCTGCGGTTCTAGGCCCCGAGGCAGCGCTCGCGATGAACGGGATTTCAGCGGGCGCGGCGTTCGCGAACAGCGCGACGCGCGCGGCTCCGAGCATATTGCAAGGGTTCAAGAGCCCACAGACCGCAGGGCAGAGCGTGCAGGACCTCGCGCACCTGCAACAGCAATACCATAGTTTAAAACTCAGGCGATTTCAGGAAAAAAACGTTGACGTGAGTAAAGCGAGTGACGGATGTCGGTTCCGGCGTCTTTATCATACCCCCAGGTGAAACCAGTTTCTTGTCAGGCCATCAGTTCCAGATTTAGCAGTCCCCCGGTGTCTGGGACCTCATTCGCACCCGGTTCTATCATCTCTATAGATATCGCGAATTGCGGTGCTCGCAACATGTGGCTTGACCCGGCCCAACCCATGCTTTCATTCACGGTTTCATGCACTTTAGTGGGGGGGACCGCGCCTACTTGGGGTGCGCACACTTACAACTTTATTCAGACACTCACCCTGTGGAGTAGCGTGGGAAGTTCGCAATTGGAACAGGTGACCAATTGTAATGCCCTACATGCAGTATTACGCGACTTATGCAGCTCACAAGATATGGTGAGGACTAGGGATAGCATTCTCCTAGGCAGTGACCCTACCAGACTGCGCTCGCCGGTTCAGAATGCCGCGGCTGTGACTTCCGTACAGTATAGCGTGCCCCTGATTTCAATAATCGGCCTGCTCTCCAACACGGACAGGATGATTGCGATTCACGCTCTTGGATCTCCCTTAAGGCTTGACATCGGAGGTTGCGCAGGCATCCACGGCGATTGCCTCGGGAGGCACAGTCCCTGCTACGAGTGCGACGGTTACACTTAGTAACATCACATTGGACTGCAGCTACATCACTCTCGTCGACAGCGTGGCCGACCAGATCAAGAGTTTGACCGGAAATCGCTATGATTGGTCGTCCTCGCAATGGAAGACGTTTAGGACGATCCACCCCGCTAACCAACTGAGCAATACGCTGATGATTCCGTCACGTGTATCCAGCATGAAAAGTTTAATCATCATTCAGCGTGAATCGGCAACAGAGTACAATATACTCTGTACAATATAGCTGCGTCGTCAGTCACCCAGAGAATCAGGAACCTGCTCAAACAATTCGCTGTTAGGATAGGTGGACAGTGGGTGACTAGCATCCCAGTCCAATGTGGCGCTCAGGCTATTCCGGCCTACCTTGAAGCTACACGCATCTTTTCCAACCCGGCGAGCGAGAGTACATGCGGTCTTATCGCCAGCGATAGTTGGACCTTGGACACCTCTGTCGCCCCAACAGGAACTAGCGTTGAGGGGTCATTTCTTATAGGCTCGGAGTTGGATGTGTTCAGCCAACAGAAGCTCGTCAGTGGACACAGCACGTCAGCAAACGCCCTCGTGTGCGAGATCGCCTACTCTGCCGCGCCTCTGGCTGTCAATTTCGACTCGTTTTGCGAGAGTGATGCTCAGTTCCACATCGATGGCGCAACGGGCAGTATCATGGTAGCGGTTTGAGCAGGTGAAATGTAAAGGCAATGTAAATGATAAATTGTTTTTTTCATTATGACAATCGTCACAATCTCCAATGTTTTTGAAATGTATCGTTATGAAATGATGCCCGAGAGTAACCGCCAACCCCAACGTGGCGGGTATCAACACTCGCACTTTGAGACGGCGCGGCACTCTGTCGCAGTAGAACGTGCCCTGCGCGCTGTCCGATGTGCTGGCGAGCGCGACGGTCACCCAGCTGTCGCTGCCCGTGGTCGACGTGTCGAGACACCGCGCGATCTCCGGCGCGCTGAATTGCAGCGCGTACGCGACCGTACCCGTCAGCGAGGGGGCGATGAACGAGACGGATGCGCGGTACGGACCGGGTTGCATCTCGGGCACCTGGCACTCGAATTGACAAGGCGCGTCGAACGCATTGACGGCATAGCGTGATCGCACTGTGAGGGTGTAGTCCATCGTTTTGTCTACCTGCAATATTAAAATCACTGACAGCCTCCGGGTGCTGTGTGGTGAAACTCCGGGTGCTGCTGACCATTTTGACAATTTGACCACTTTGACCATTTGACAACTCACCAAATTCAACGACTTTGTTCAATGACCATATTTAAGATAGGGTTTATTATAAGGGGAGGGTGATATGGTAGGGTTAGGTTGAGAGTAGGGAGGGGGTAAGGGTGAGGGTACCGGGTAGGGTTAGGTTGAGAGTAGGGAGGGGGCAAGGGTGCGGGTACCGGGTAGGGTTAGGTTGAGAGTAGGGAGGGGGTAAGGGTGAGGGTACCGGGTAGGGTTAGGTTGAGAGTAGGGAGGGGGTAAGGGTGAGGGTACCGGGTAGGGTTAGGTTGAGAGTAGGGAGGGGGTAAGCGTGAGGGTTAGGGTTAGGGTTAGGGTTCGGGTTCGGGTAGGGTGGGGGTAAGGGTGAGGGTACCGGGTAGGATTAGGTTGAGAGTAGGGAGGGGGTAACGGTGAGGGTACCGGGTAGGATTAGGTTAGGGTTAGGGTTAGGGTTAGGGTTGGGGGGGTGGGGGGGTGGGGGGGTACCTACCCCCGTGGAGTGTCATAAATGTTTATGACACTCCAGAGTGTAGCGGCATGTGTGCACGCACGCTTTGCGTCAAACTCCTGGGCTGCTTTCTAGTCAAATGTCTCGGCATTGGCAGCGGCGCACCAACTCGAGTTGCCCTCTATCCTACGACGCAAACAGCATGGGCCTTAGTGAGGCACACCTTGAGCGGAACTGCGCGTGGCCCTGGAGTTGCAGCATGACAGCCGTTGTACTGGCACCGCCATCAACTGACAGTCCTGCGAGCTTCTGACGAGGACAGTATCGCTAGCAATTTCACAATGCGACAGCAGCACACTTCACGTGCCAGTGGAGGCAAGCCGTCGCCACCAGGCTCATCGGCCAATAGGATTCACACTCTGGGCAGACAGAAAGTGGAATGATGCTCTCCAAATCTTCGAGAGCATTGAGGAGCCCACTGCTCTGGAAGTGAGGGCGCTGCTCGCCACCATGGCCTACAATCATCAGCCCCGGCACGCCATGATCGCTCTGAGACAGTTGCGCAACACAGGAGCTGTGGCCTTCCATGACTATGAGCTCGCCATTCATGCGCATGCAAACGGTTCACCCATGCAAGCCTTGGAGCTGCACGAGATGGAGCGGGAGGGGTTTGGCTGGACTCAACGTGCATGCAGCACTGTGCTGCTAGCGTGCGGCAAAGCGGGGCGGCTCAATGCCGCACTGCAGCTGATTGACGAGATGGAAAAGCGCACCTTCAGCCCTAACGATGTAGATTATCTCAAGCTCATTGAGGCATGTGTCCGCGGCAAGAATGTGATTCGTGCTGGCGACAGGGGTGGCAGCAAGCAAGCCTTGGAGTTCCTGCAGCGTATGCAAGACAAGGGTCCTGTGCCTGACATTCGGCATTATGCTGCTGCGATGAAGGTTTGCGTGACGGAGGGAGACTCGGCCAAAGCTGTCAACATATTTCGGAGTATGCGAGATCAGGTGATCGTGATGAAAACATATGTTTGCGTGTAGGTAGCAGTGCATTGTGGTGGCACAAAGAACCCCCTGTGTATCATTCAATTTTTTTCCAAAGTTTCTGCTGCCATCTTGCTGCCAAGATCACATGGTTGGCAGTATTGCAGAGCCTGGTTATAGCTGAGAGTCGTTCAGCCAGGCTGCAGATCGTGAAGGGAAAACAATGTTATGTTGCTATAGATTTATTTTTTGGGGTCAGTGACAATGGTAAGGGTCAGGGTTAGGATATTGAAAAAAGGTTGGGGTTATATTTGTTATATGTATGTTAAGCCTGTCTTACTTATGGATAAGGCAGCGTTGGCTTGGGCTGATGTAGAAGGGTCCATGATGGTTGATGGTTGTTGGCTTCAGTTGTCTCTATCCTGAAGCCGTGGTATCCTAGCTGACTGACAAGAACTGAGGCCTTGCAAGCGCAACCCTTCATCTGGGGAGACTCAAGAGTCTCACCGGTTAAGGGGTTTTCCTGCAGTGTCCCCCTAGTTCAAACCAATTGCCCTGGGCCCTAATAACGGCCGAATATAATAGAGTTTAACATCATAAGCCAGAAGGCTACATAAATAGTTTACTTTACATACAGCTGCCCGTGTCAACTCCCCCTTCTCATGATTTCTCTGTCCCCAGAGAAACGCATAGCACCACAGGGATCAACGTTGCTACAGTTCTACGTTAGCGCATGTGTAATTCAATTTACTTCACCTCTACACCCAACCTCTACAGACCCTCGTATAGAGTATCCACATAGGTATTGTGCAGCGCAATATTCGTTAAAGGCGCCGCTGCACAGCTCGAGGATAGCTTCATGTCACAGGGCCGGCCAGCCACTGAGCACATGCGTGGTGTAGCTACCTCACATCACCATCGCTCAAATCTATGTCATCGCCTCCACTGGGTGAATCTGAACCTCCCTGACCAGACTCCTGGCCCAAGGGGAACTCTTCTGCGACCTTGGTCAGCAGTAGGTTCCAACTGGACATAGGGTCTGCCTCAGCCTGCTCGCTAGTAACTGCGGTGCTGTAGTAGTCAGGCCTCAGCCGCACGGTGGTTAAACGCGTGACTGGGTGCCCGTTGTAATGCACGCGAAATGTGTACTTGCCGGCCCGGGGCAAGTATTCCTTGAGCACTGCACGGCTCCAATCAGTTGCACTTTTGACTCTCACGGTCTGACCATGGTAAGTCGCACCAAAGTCTGGTGGGATCCCAGGGCACATTTCCTGCACCACCTTGGGGCTAGAAACCGTGACGCCCAGATCCTTTGCGCGCTGCTGAGTGGCTTCAGCCAACGCAATTGCGCATTGCAACTGCCGCTTTGTGAAGTCCTCCCAGTCACCATCTTCATAGCGCACGCGCCAGTACGGTGCGAGGTAACCAGTGATGGTTCCCCATAGGTACTTGACTTGTTGCTTAAGCGCGCCGCGCTCCTCACGCACCACCTTAGTACCTCTCGGGAGTAGGGCCAGCGCAGCTTCTTTCGTGGCTACGCGCCGGTCCTCCCGTGGTATCCTCATGGCGTAGTCAGGCATGTCATTCACATGCTTCAACTCGTAGAGCGCGTGAAAAGTATCGAGCGTCCAAGGCATGGCAACCTCGAGTGCATCGTCCTCTGTCTTCCATGTGCTCAACGTACCATCTCTGAGCAGCCAACGGTAGTCCCACGAACCATTGGGGTTGTACCGGCGGTCTACCAGCCTCTCTAGCCAGCCATCCTTGGGCAGTTGCTTAATGTCTTCCTCATTAAGCACCGCGTAGGGCTTGTCAAGTTCCATGACACTTGGCCTTAAATGAAAAGGCTTCATGTTGGTCACATGTGCCCGCGTGCGACGCACACGGCGCCCCATCATGCGGCATGAAAATGACAACCCAGATCCGCCAGTTTCCTCTGCTACCACCCATGGTCCAATGAATTTAGGGTCCAGCTTCCTGGAGCGTCCCTTGGCAGGCTTCTGCTTGATCATGACCAGGTCCCCAACTTTAACCTTCATTGCGCGCTTGACCGCTTCATTAGCCTTGTCAACTCTGCGCGCCTTGATGCCATATGCCTCATCAATATCCTTTTGTGCCATTTTGAGGTTGAAGCGCTTGCGTTCAATCTCAGAATGTAAGTCACCACCATGCACTTCATCAGGGAAGGTTTCGAATGGCAGGGACGGCTCGCGGCCATACACACAGTAGAAAGGGCTAAGGCCTGTTTCTTCTCTGGGGGTGGACCAGAGAGCAAACTGCACAGCATCAACGCCCTCATGCCAATTCTGTTGGTCTTGTCAACCGAGGCAGTCAGAATGGCCATGATGCGTTCATTTTGCCGTTCAGCGACCCCATTTGCCTGTGGGTGGTATGCACTTGTGTCAATTATCATGATCCTGAAAATTGAGCACAAATCGCGCACCACAATGTTCAGAAACTCCTTGCCTTGGTCCGACACCAGCTCCTCTAACATGGATCCCATTTCTAGGATTACCTTGTACAAGAGCCTTGCAACCGTATGCATGTCCTTGTTTTTAATTGGCATGAGCCAGCAAAATGCAGAGCGTGCCTCAATTACTGTCAGCAGCCCTATGTGCCCCTCTGAGGACACCACCGAGGTCATGGTGATGTCAGTGTGCGCTCGCTGAAACATGCGAGTTGGCAGTGTTAACATCATCTTGGCCTTGCCAGTCGTAGCCTTCTTGCGCTGTAGGCAAGACATGCAACTAGTGACATACGTGTGCACATCGCTGCTGATGCGAGGCCAGTAAAAGCGCTCAAACAGGCGGACATACGTGGCGCTTGCGCCTGCGTGACCGGCCGTGGCATCGTCATGCCCCAGCCTCAAAACCAGAGGGCGCAGCGCGGCGGGTACAAACCATTGGCGCAGCACCATCCCGCGTTTGGGGTGGCTGGTGGCCAGATGTACCAGCAGGCCGTCCTCCTCGTGACAGTACCAGTGACGGTTCACCATTAAGTGTGCAGCCAGCTCACTATCCTGCGGGTATATATTGTCCCTCAGAGTGCGTGACACTGCCTGACACAAGGGGTCCCGCTGCTGGAGCTCAATAAACGCTTCCCGGCTTAGCACTGCCGGCACAGGCGTGGTCCCGTCAACTGGTTCAGGGACCAGTTCATGGCTGGGCCTGCTGAGTGTGCGCTTACGGCGTGGCTCCGACACTCCCTCTGTTCGCTGCGGGGGGATGGCGCCCCCTGGTAGCGGTACAGCGGTGTTGGCAGCGACCCGGCGGCGCTTGGCAGATATGCTCGCAGTCTTGCTAGATGCCGGGGAGTCCCAGTCCGACTCTGCCGCCTCATCCATGCATGCATTAGCATACATATGCAAAGTAGCTGGACTGAAAGACATCGACGCAGTCTCTCCATCCGTCCACGAAGAGTCTTCCTCGTCCAGCTCACATAGCAAAACATTGACCTATTGGACCGTAAGCGTAGCCAGCCTGGCTGCTATGCTTGAGTCCTCACTTGCATTCTTCATGGCTAGCTCATTGAGCGAGAAGGGAGTGCCCCACTCATTGCTCACCAGTTTGCCCCTGAAGTTAGCAATTTTAATTGCCGCTGCAGAAACATGTGACCCATGGTTGGTCGCCTTTGCTTGGTCAGCAAACTCCCCTAAGGGCGCCGCAAACTCTTCCACAAAATTTGCAAACTTCACCCCTGAAGGTGGTGCTGCAAAGCATGGGATTGAGTCTGACCATTGCTCGTCTGCTTGCTCATACTCTCTAGGAGCGTCCAACTCTTTTTGCATAGGGAGCCTGGACAGGCCGTCTGCATTTGAGTTCACCAGGCCTGGTCGGTGTTGTACGGTAATGTCGTACTCCAGCAGCCTCATAGCCCACCGCATAAGCTTGCCATTGTGGTCCTGCAAAGTCAGCAACCATCGTAAGGCCGCCGCATCTGTAACCACTGTGACTGGGTTGCCCCACACGTAAGGTCGGTAATGGTTGAGTGACAGCACGACGGCCAGGCACTCCAGCGCGGTAGCGCCAAGTTTGGCGTCTTGTGTGGAATTAATTCTTGAAAAGTAACCCACTACCACTTCCATTTCCTCCTTCCCATTTACTGTGCGCCTGCGGCCTGCCGCGGGGGCAGCTTCTTTGCCACTATGTGCCTGCACTGGTTTAAATTGTGTCAAAATGCCACTAGTGGCAGTTTGAGATGCATCAGTGTACAGCACAAATGGTAGTGAGAAGTCGGGGTGTGACACCAGTTTTGCCTCACACATTGCCTTTTTTAATGCCTCAAAGGCATCGCGCCTGCGCCTATCCCATACCATTTCTGCATCACTCTTGGTCAGCTCCACAAGTGGGGCTGCCAATGTTGCAAAATCTTGAACATACCGCCGGTAATAGTTGAAGCAGCCCAGTACTGTACGTACTAGCCCCTTGTCAGCTCTCCCTTTGGCATTCAATGGTGCGCTCATGTCAGACATTGCCTGAACCTTTTCTGGGTCTGGACGAATGCCCCCTGATCCCACAATGTGACCAAGGAACTTGATCTCAGTTTGGAACCATTGGCATTTGTGCCGCGCCACACTTAGACCAGCGTCTTTGATGCGTGATAGGACGTCACGGATATGCGCAAGGTGCGTTTCCATGGAGTCATCATATATCAAGACGTCGTCGACGTAAACCATGGCATATGCACCTAGGGCAGCGCCCAAAGTGTTGTGCATCAAGCGTGTGAATTGCGCAGGCAAATTCACAAGCCCAAAAGGTGCCACTGTGTACTGCCATAGCCCTCCATCAGGTGTGCGGAATGCCGTTTTAGGCTTGTCACTTTCGCGCAATGGTATCTGATGGTAGCCTGCGGCCATGTCGACTGAGGACACGTACCGTGCGCCCTTCATTTGATGCACCATATCATCGATGTTGCCTAGACCTCTGCTGTCGCGCTTCGTAACAGCGTTGAGACGGCGGAAGTCCACGCAAAATCGTATCTTATCACCTTGCCTTGCTAGTACTGGGTTGCATGCCCATGGACCATTGCTAGGTTCCACTTGCTTGTGCACATGAATGGCCTTGACATGTTCCATGATGTACTCTGCCTCCTTTGCGCCCACCTTCTAGCCTTTTCAGCGATGGGCATTGCATCACCAGTGTCAATCTCAAACTCCATGAGATATGTCACTGTGGGATTTTTGGGGTCCTTTGCAAACACGCTCGCGAATTCGTTGCACACATCCACCAGATGCTCAGCATATGGCCTACCATCGGGGGCTTTCATATCATGAAGGTCACCTTTGGTGGGTAGCATCTCGCGTAGCTCTACCTCAGTGCAGGGTTCCTGTGTGGTACGACTGCGTTCTGTGCCTGGTGTAGCAGCAGACACATTAGCAGCACCATAGGTACCAGCAGCCTTCTCCAATGCAATTGCTCGCAGCGCCGCGGTTGCAGCGTAGCTGAACTCGCTGTTCGGGTGGTGAGCTGCAGCCACCTGCAAGAGCTGTTGCTCAAGCTTGGTCGCAGATGCGTCCTCCAACTCAATGATATCCTCAGGCGAAGCCGGCCGTGCCTCACCAATGAAGGTGTTTCTGGCCATAAGCACCGGCTGGTCTGAGAAGTTTACCATGCGTGCGCGCACAGAGTTGTGCGCGCCAACAATATCCACCGACATGGCGGCCTTTACGCCCCTTTCTTGCAACTTCAACATCGTCTGAGACATTGCGGGTTGTATTACTGCCGAGTAGGGGCTCAGCCCTTTCACTGGTGGGTGTAATGCAACTTCAACGTTCACCTCGGTGTGCGCTGGAATGAGTATGTCATTCACCAGGCACACGGCACGATGCGCAGGGGGGGCTGGTACCTTGGGGCTAATTTTCACAGCCCCTGCGGTCTTAGCGCCTTGCCATACAGTCCCATGCGCTGCCTCGCCGCCTAGCATCTTCAACTTTGGGCCGTCCGATCCTAACGGCTGGTATGTCAAATCCTCATAGTCAAAGAGGGTTTTGTACATGCCAAAGAAGTCGCTGCCTAGAATGGTGGTGATGGCCAAGTCCACAAGGTAGAACTTGTGCCGCACCAGCTTGTTACCAAACCGTAAGGTGAGGTGCAAAGCGCCCACAATCTTGACCTGTGTGCGACTGTCTGCCAGTTCTATGACTGAATGGTCCCCCTTCTCAAGAGGGCATGTCGTCCCTGGAGATAGCTCATCCGCCGTTGCTTTTGCCATGATGCCTGCCTCAGCGCCGGGGTCCAGCAATGAGACAAAGTCTCGTTCTTTGAACCCACGTTGGTGCTGCACGCGTGCCTTCAGCCTGGCAAACCGCTGCTTGCTGGGCTGGCCACTTGGCAACACAACTGTCTCTCCCGGCCTCACCGAGGCGGGATCAACTTCAGCGGCTTGTGAGCGGCTCTCTTCATCGTGTAGCTTGGCAGCCACAGCGCTCACGCGAGGGTTGCCTAGCCCTCACCTGCGAGTTGCCTCATGCACCGTGTCGTCAAACTGATGCTCGTCTTCACTGGCGTATGCACCTTGTGAGGAGCCGCTAGGGTGTGACTGCACAAGTTCATCTTCCTCAACTTCATCAACATCAGAGTCTGAGTCATTTCACGAGTCATTGAGCGCTGTGCAAGACCAAGGACCTGTGTTCAAACCTTCTGCACATATCATATCAGGGGTGACTGCATACTGCCAAGCACTGTATCGTGCGGTGACAGCCGCAACCCTAGCCTGCACCTTGCCTTGCTCAGTAGGAGTCTCTGCCACATGCATGTAATCTTCAGACCCTGGCAGCATCCATTCAGGGGGGGGATGCACTAGGGTCATGGTCCAGGCGGACACCCCGGGGACAAGGGGCGCCTACTTGAAGATCAAGCATGCCAGATTCCACAAGCCCAACGGCAATGTGAAAAGCCATGCGTGGCATGACTAAGTTAACAAGCCATAACTTCATGTCCTCAATGGTGGCCTTGCATGGCAAGTCACGTGTGAAGGTGAGCAGGACAGCCATTTCACGCAATGACAGTACTCTTGCATTTTGCACAGGGCCAGCATCATGTTCATCATCAGCCACATAGTCAGCCAGATCCACTGGTGGTTTTCCAGGGTTCCGCCTGACCGGGCTGGGCATGCAGTCATCGGCATCATACACACTCTTGGGACCCTTCACGCGAGATTTCCAAAAGAAACAGCGCTCAGGGCAGCGAAGAACACGCCGTACGGACATGGGTAATGATGAACGCTGAATTGCATTAATTAACGCCCCGAACCGTGCCATAGCGGTCGTGACACCAACCCCTGCCCGCGCAATCACCACATACACCCGCCGCCGGTGGCACGCTATGCTAAAATCTGACCCCTTCAGCTTGCTGACATAGAGACAGTAGCCGTGGGCCAGCAGCAAAGCCTGCGCGCGCGCCCACGCCTTGGAGCTGAGCATGGAGACCACATTCTCGATGACACAGCAGCGCAGCTTCGCCCTCACAATTAGCCGCGCCGCCATGACCGTCACCTCCGCCGCTGCCCCCTCAACGCCACTCCCGTTTGCATAATCTGTGCACGGGGGGGACATTGTGGTGAGGTCAGGATCCAGTTCAGCCAGTGCTATGGCTACTGCATCATCGCTCAGGCACGCGTTCAAAACCTTGTGGGTGCCAGGGTGCAGTTCGTGGTACGCCTCACACACGCGGGGGCACTTGTCAACAGCAAGTTGAGTGTCCACCACAAGGCCTGCCACACTTGCCTGCTTTAACCCCTCGTCCCAGCCACCAATGCCGCAGCATATGGAGGCGTGTGTCACATGCCGCGCTGCACCCGCCACTGGCATGCCAGCATCAGAGTCCTGTGTCACAGCGGTAGCACAGACAGGCGATTCGCTTGCATTAGGTATGGTAACCGTATGCGGCGAACCAGTGTTTGATAGGGGAGTATCGTTTGCACTATCACCTTCAAGTTGCATGTTAGCATCAGCGGTAGACTGCGACACTTCCGCGAGGGAAGGTACGCTGGGTAACGAAGGATGCAACATAGCCAGCAATACGACGTCATTGTGCCCGGGCGCGCGCTCACGTGGTGAGGTTGCGATGGACGCGGAGACGCATATATCACGTTGACCAAAAACATGTTCAAGTTCAACTGCGGCGCGCGCACCGCTGGTGCCACCCCCTGAGAGGGGCGCGTGCGCGCGCGCGAGCGAAGTAGACTCACCCTGAGCCCTCTGCCAGGCCACAAAGGCCATCATCTTGTGATACTCGTCCGCCTCCGCCGGCGTTGGCGCAGCGGCAGCAGCCGCCGCTGCCACGACGGGCGCCTGCAGCATAGCAGCCGGGGGCGGAAAAGGGGGGCGAGGACCGTACCGCGTGTACTGATTCGCCTGATGCGCCGGCGGCGCGCCGCGCGGCTCACCGCGCGGCCCGCCGTACGGTGCGGCGCGGGGGCGGCGGGCAGGATCAAACGCCGGGCAGTTGGGCGTGTTGCGATGCATGTCAACGGAGGTGCCGCGCGGCAGCGTTGTCTGGCAGTCAAAGCATACCCAGTGAGAACGCGGGTTAAACTGCACCATGCCTGAATTGCAATGCTCAGGCGCGGGGGGCCCACGCCTGGCGGGCGCGGCTGCCGGAGCCAACTTGGCGGCTACAGCAGCAGCTCGCACCTCCAAGGCTTTCTCCTTTTTGGCAAGGCGCCTCTCCTTGTCCGCCAGCGCCTTGTCCTTGCGCGCAATCTGCGAGGCAGAGGGTGGCTGGCGCGGCGCGTCACTTGCTTGCGACGCGTCGTCGCGCAAACTCTCAAGGTCAGAACCATCCTGCGACGTGGGTCCGCCCTTGCTCGCGGCATGGGCTTTCCCGTTCCAGGTGCGCTCAATGTGCTCCTGAATGCTCGCAAGACCAGCGTCCTGCCAGCCCCTCCCCAGTGCAACCCTAGCGGCCGTCCGCTCCTTGGATGAGATGAAGCGTAAGTTGTGAAGCTTTTCAGAAAACTCACGAGGACTTTCGCTACCACCTGCCTGTACGACCATGTTCCGCACGCGGAGAGCCAACTCCCCAGGGCTCTCGCTCGGGAGACGCCTGGCTTGAAGTAGAGAGTTGTACACCTTCTCTTGGGCAGCTTCAGATTTGAAGTGCTCAATTATGGCTGCACAACGTTCTGCGTACGTTAGCTGCTCCCACCCCTTCCGCTTGCCGACCTCTAGGGACAGTAGGCGCACAGTTGAAAGAATTAAGGATTTGTCCTTCGACGCCTTTATGGCCACACTTAGAGCGTGGACCTTGACGTCCTCTGCCACGGAGCGCAGCGCAGCGGTGAGTGAGTCAAGCCTGGTGACACATACACCTACGCGAGAAGAGAGGTCGGCTACGCCGGCTCTCCTACCAGCCTTCGCATAGACGTCTCCCTTGCCCCTGTTAGCAGCGTCAGCGCCGTCCGCTGGGGACGGTTCACTGCCATCGTCGCTGGGGGTCGTGGTGATCCCAGTGCTCGACGACGCAGTATGAGACATCTGAATCGAGGCCGCCACGCCAACGCAGGGCGGGGCAACCTGGACCAAACGCCCTGCCTGCAAGTGCTGCACCAGCTGCACGTTCTCGAACGCCTTGAGACGGCGCAGTGTATCTGCATTGCCAAGATCGCAATCCATGATTGCGTCGAGTTCTATGCGAGCAGTCTCCAAAGCGCTGAATCTCTGTGAGTACGCGCAGCGGTCAACTTCTACCTGCTCCATGCTCGCCTTAAGCCGTGGAAGCTGGTACGTGATCGCATAGAGGTCCGTCTTGTACATTGTACGTTCAGGGGAACCCTCCTTGCTAGCATCGCGCAGGCCACGCAACACCTCAGCCTGGGCGTCAAGGTCCTGGAACCTTTCTTGCAGCTGTAACTCGTCTGCAGACAGTCTCGCCGAGGCAGACGCCCCGGACTTGCGTGAGGCTGCCAGCAGCTCGAGCAGCTGGGTATAACGCGCTTTGGATACGGTTAGACCGGCGCCAGTCTCACCCGCATCAGAGCTGGCGTCGTCACCGGCGCCAGCGCATATCTCGTCGTCGAGCTCCGCCTCTCGCTCGCTACCGCCAATGGCCGGCGCAGGAGGGGTGGCAGGCTCCTTTGACGACTTGGACTTCTTCACGGGCTTCTCCGGCTTGTCAGCCGGTGCCGCATCAGCCTTGCCCTTACTCCCCCTTTTTCTCGTGGAGGAGTCCGAGTCTGCACATGGAACAGGATCATGTTTTGAGTCTCTCAAACGTACACCTCACCATCAATTACTAAGATATTAATCAGCCTGAGAGAGCAACATTAGTACTCATCAAGAGAGCCTTCTCTTGGAACATGGGATGTCCCTGTGCGTTCGCCCGTGCAATTAGCCAGCCCGGGACGTGCACAGAACACACCGGCACTCCCATGAGATGCAGGTGGTTGCCAGACATAGCCACGCAAGTCAGTAGAACCACGGGCTCCCGCAACCGTGTCAACTGCGGCATGCTATGTTTCATGCATTTGGTTCTAGTGCGGCAGCGGCAGAGCAGATTTACTGTTGTTGCTGCGCAAGCACCATATGCACACCTGTTTATCGTCGTCGTTAACGCTGTTGCCTAGCTGATTGTGGCCTGCACCAATTCAAAACCTCCGGTATGCAACCGTTACCTAGATAAGTTGCTCTGGGTAGCCACTTCAAGCGAGCGTCGACGCATTCGCAAGACGAACTGTGATCATCAGCTCGATTACACCATCATCAGATGGTGCCGAGAAACAAAGGGTGGGGGGTGATGGGTAACCTCGCAAGCCCACTAATGCCCGTGCAAGTCAGTACGGGAGAACCCGTACCGCAGCTTTCGACAGTCAGCCTCAACATCTCAATTACACAGCGTTAACAGCCGACGTCATGCGAAGCAAATACGGGTGTGTGAGCCGCTGCTAAGCATGATTCCTCCGACACAGGCACTGGAGCTAGGGCGGCTCACGCAGCATACAAGCACTGCTGCTCAGTGTTCACTTGGTAGCGACAGCTGGCACAACCAAGCAAAGGATGCGGCATGCAGGCGCATAATTACAATGTGCATGCACACCGACCCCTGCGCTAA
The DNA here is from genome assembly GCA_017506865.1 of Tribonema minus. Lineage (NCBI taxonomy): Eukaryota > Xanthophyceae > Tribonematales > Tribonemataceae > Tribonema > Tribonema minus. The sequence continues at coordinate 232,986 of JAFCMP010000076.1, forward strand.
ATTCCTCCCCGTAGCCGCCTCCAGTTAGTACGAGCGGTAACCAACACTCAGCGCGTCCGCCTCGCGAAGGGCCGATACTGAATGATTGAACGATTCCTATTCAGTCAATTGGCCTACGTAAAAGGAGCGGGAAAACAACGTTGGCGCTCCAGAGCACGTGTGATGAGGGCAAGCGAGGGCTAACGATACGGTATTGAGTGAGCACGTGTAGCTTGGTTCATCAGGGCCCGCCAGGCGAAGCAAGGGATGGGTAAGGACTGTCTGTAGGTGGCCATGAAAAGAGGTTGGGGTTATATTTGTTATATGTATGTTAAGCCTGTGTTACTTGTGGATGGGGCAGCGTTGGCTTGGGCTGATGTAGAAGGGTCCATGATGGTTGATGGTTGTTGGCTTCAGTTGTCTCTATCCTGAAGCCGTGGTATCCTAGCTGACTGACAAGAACTGAGGCCTTGCAAGCACAATCCTTCATCTGGGGAGACTCAAGAGTCTCACCGGTTAAGGGGTTTTCCTGCAATGCCCCCCTAGTTCAAACCAATTGCCCTGGGCCCTAATAACGGCCGAATATAATAGAGTTGAACTATCATAAGCCAGAAGGCTACATAAATAGTTTACTTTACATACAGCTGCCCATGTCAGTATTATTCAATGCATTTTCAGACTTGAGGGGTAGTTTCTCGCATGTCTGCAACATTATTATCAATAGGAGGTGTTGAAGAAGTTTTCATGTTGGCACAAGTCCATCAGCAGCGCGCGCGCGCGTGTGGCACGAGCTGTATGGCACCACAATCCAGCTGGACTGTGAGAACGCATTTAACAGTGTGGATCGCGCCGCCATTGTGCGGGGACTTATGCTCTTCTGTCCGGAGCTGCTCCCGCACTTTGAGTCTGTATACTGTGGTGACACTGCCCCAGAGATGCGAGTGGAGGTGAACGGTGAAGCTCGCATTATCTGCTCCCACCTAGGGTGCCAGCAAGGGGACCCTCTAGGGCCGCTGTACTTTGCAGTGGCAGCGGCCTTCCTACTCTTCTACCCTGATGGAGTGAATGCGACGTCCGGCAGTATGCCGGCCTACGGACACAGCACAGCGGAACCGCCAGCTCCGCACTGCGCTTTCCTGGATGACCTCAACGTGCTGCAAGCTGCCTACTTCGACGATGCAGCGGCCGCTGGGGTGGCAGAGGTGATCCGCCGGCTTGCGGCAGGGGGCCTACGCGTTCAACCAGACAAGTCGCTGGCCATCGCCATGCGCGGCACAGTGTTTGATGAAGCGGCCAGAGCACGCCTGCGCGCCCTTGACATACCGTTTGTGGACGCCACCATGCCAGAATCCAGTCAGGGCTTTACGTCGGTCGGGGTACCGGTAGGGCACCCAGCCTATGTGCATGCTGCCATGAGCAAGCATCTTGTTGACGCAGGGACATGGCGATTGTCGTGGCAGCTAGCTGGAATGGCGCGGCATCACCTACAGGCAGCACAGTTCATTCTGCGCAGGTCACTGACGAAGCGCATGGGCTTCTTAGCTCGGGTCGTTGACACGGCTTTGAGTGAGACATGGCTGCACGCATTTGACGGGTTCTGTGCATGGACGCTTGAACGCATGCTGCACCTGCACGGCTGCGCTACCGCGGCAGTCATGAAGTCACACCTGCTGGCCGCCTGCACTGCTGGTGACAATGAGGTAGCCAGCAGTGGCAGCGTGCTGGTATTGCCGCGCTTGGGCCCGCCAGAACTCACGGACATCGCAGTGCCACTGCGGGCGTCACGGTTGCCGGAGCGACGAGGCGGTCTGGGCATGCCGCTTTTGGGGCTACTGGCACCAGCCGCATACACGGCCCAGGCATGCACAACACTGCAGCCTGCAAAATTCATGCCACTGTGGCAGCAGGGGCCCTGAGGCTCGGCACTGACGAACACGGCGCAGTCACCTGGTTCGCGCAGCACTCATGCGCAATACACGAGGACCAGGGACTGCCGCCAATCATCGAGGCCGTGCGACGCTCTACGCGAGCGCTGACAGCTGATGGCGGCGAAAAATCACGCACAGCTGTGGCCGAGCAGCTCCCAGCATCGTTGCTACGGTGGGCAGCAGATACAACGGCCGCAGCGTCGACGCTCCCCACTGCGGTGCAAGCGATCTACGCCGCAACTGCCGTCACGGAGACGGGGACCACTGAGCCAGCCCCACACACCCACGGCATTGTGCCTGGCGCCGAGGCGGCCGCTGCGGCGGCGACCGTACCTGGCCCTCAAGCCGCTGCCGCGGCTGCCTCTTCCACGCCCGCTAAAACACAAACTAGCGCGGAAGAAAGCAGCTGCAGCGTTGGGCAGGAGGACGACGACGACGACTGGGAGGCCTATGCTGACGAGATCTGCAGGAAGGTAGTGCCCCGCCGCCGGCGCGGTCACTTCACGCACGGACTACAAGCCGGCCTTTCAAATGTTCTTCGACGTCAATACGAGGACTGCCTGGTGGAGGACCTAGAGGCTGCCTCGGCTGGTGCCGTGGGCAAGCCGACGCAGGCTACACTTATTGGTGACTCGCGTGACACCAGCCGCCGCCGCCAACAGGCTAGCGCGCGGGTCCTGGCGCAGCTGCGCAGCCAGCGTGCGTCCGGGGCAATGGCGTGGATGAGCGTGCCACCCGCTGCCAATGACCGCCCGGGTGCGGCGCCCATGTCCAGTATGGCAGCAGCCACGATGATTTTGGTTGCGATCTTTATAGACGGGTGGGGCATACAGGGCGAGGTGTGCCCATGGCGGTGCAGTGACGTGAGCCCCACCTCCACGCATGCGATCAGCTGCCCCAGCCAGCACATACGGGGGCACAACGCGACACACACTGCCCAAAAGCGGTGCCTACAGCGCATCTTGAGACAGCACCATGTCTCTATTGTCCGCAATGAGGACGCTAGCGTCTTCAAGGTACCGGGATATCGGGCGGACACAGTCATTGACCCAGGGTGTCTGCACTTTAGCAGTGCATACCGTAACAAGGGAATAGTGCTAGACACAAGTGTGCGCGCGCCCACAGCGAGCTCGTACCTGACAGGCAAAACAAATGCCTCGAACACGGACGGCTATGCTGCTGGGGTGGGGGAGGACGCGAAGGTCAAGCACCACGCCGGCACCTTGACGTCATCTTGGGCTTTTGTGCCATTCGTGCAGGAGTCGTACGGACGGCTGGGCAAGCAGACAAGCCTTTTTGTTAAGGAGTTGGCAATGCACTCAGCACTGTGCTCAGGGGGGGGGAAGGCAGATGTGTTACGCAAGGCCGGGTTAGCTCAGCGTCAGATCCACATTGAGCTGAGCATGTCGCTGGCGCGGGAGTTGGCGGAGCGCGTCATGGCATACACACGTGGAGCGCGAATGCTGGGCTGTGTTGCGGCGCCGGTATCCAAACTCCTAGGGCACAGCGCAGACTAGGCTGCTGCGTTGACGCAAGCTTTTCGATTGCATAGGCAACCCGGCCTCCCCTGGGCCTTTATAAATACAAGTTCATACGTCCATCAGAGGCACACACATTGTGGTGGCAACAGGATCCTCATTGCTGTATGCAATTGTTGTTCATGTCCAATGACTGAAACTTTTCATGGTGTAGGTATCTTGCGCACGATTTGCATTAAGTTGAGGACGATCCTATGCTGCATTCGGTGCTGCCTATAAGTGTAAATGTGACCTTTGCAGCCGTTGGTTTCTGCCTTTCTTTTACGAAAGGATGATGTCAGATGGCCATGCTGTGTTGTACACTGCTCATGTTGACCACAAGTCCATCAGAGTCGATTGTTATTAATACACTTTGTGGTGGCACAATGACAGTCACTGTTGCATGCTGCATGCAACAGTGCATGCATGCAATTGTTGCTCACGTCCAGTGACTCAAACATGTTATGTGCAGGGATTTTGAGCACGGTTTGCATGTGTTGTGGGCAATCCTGTGCCGTATTTGCCAGTGGTGCTGCTGCTGCTGCCTTTATATTTGCACTAAGTCTTGAAGTTTGTAGCCGATGTTGGTTTCTGCTGCTTCTGTGAGATGACCATCATGCTGTGTTTTACACCTCGCATTCATCGACAAACTTGTTAAGCTTCAATGGGCCATGTGACCAAAACATCGATGCGTATGTCGTGCTGCAGGGCATCAAACCGAATATACGGAGCTGGGGTGCGCTCTTGGATGCCATCGGTAAAGCGGGTCAGGTAGCCGACATGATGGCATGGTATGGGGAGATGCTCACAAGTGGCGGAGTGAAGCCCAATATTATCATTATGACAACTCTGCTGGATAATGCTGGGAAAGCGAGGGAGCTGGGCGTTGCTGAGGGCATCTGGAGAGAGATGCGTGACCGCCAACTGGAGCCTGATGTTTGGAGCTACGCTGCATTGATAACCTGCTATGCAATGGCAAAGCAGCCGGACAAGGCGGAGGATGTGCTTGCGGAGATGGTCCAGTCTGCCACCATCAAGCCGAATGCCATCACGTTCAATAGGTGCGTACAACTGAATATGCTGATGGATCTGGACTACAAAGTGTGTGGTTTGCTGAGCTTGCAGTGACTACAGATCACTAAACCTGAGGGTCTGCAGCTGAACTTTCACGCCGTGCCGTGACTGTCACACTGCAACATGTGGTACATAGCATGAAAACACAGTCGGTCAGTGCACTCTCCAGTCAGCGCGGTGCCCCGTCAGCTGCCTATACCTTTAATATATCATGTACGATCTTGAAAAGTACCACTCTGCCTCAGCGCTAGCGCCTGAGCTCCAACAGCCTTGGCACAACTGAATCCAAGTTTGGGACCAGGCATAAATACTATTAGTTGCGTTGAGACTAGCTGCGCCGAGGCTAGTTCCGCTGAGGCGCAACTAGCTCTACTACCATCAACAGCCTCAAGTGCTTCTTCATTTTTTTTTTCAGGGCCTGAGTGCGCTGTTTCCTCAGGACTAAGGAGTAGGGTTAGGATCAGCACTACCCCTAGTCAGGACCGTAATCCTAGTAGCTAGGACTTGTGAGTAACATCTTGTCTGACAATGAGTGGATGATATGAGTAAGCTCATGGGGTGCGCCAGATGTGCGATGAGGCCTCGGGACATGAGCTGGTGCAAGTGGCGCTTCTAATTGGCAGAACCTCAAAGGCACAATTGTTCTTAAGGCTCTTACTACCCTGCAGTGCACCTGCGTGTATTGACATAGTCCGATGCGGTCTTCGTGCTGGCGCATGCGGAGGATTTGTTGAAATTCTTAGAAGTGCAGTGCATCAGCAATCAATAAACTCCGTCCTTGAAAATGTAACATTACATCGAGTGCATTTTCCATATACATCACATTTGCACCATAAAAGGAGTGCCACGTGTGCAGTACAAACCTCAGTGATTACTGCATTGCCTGTCCAACTCTGAGTGTCAGCACTGCTGCATATGCATATATACTTTGCAGAATATAACAGTTTTTGGCAATTTTGGCACAAAATGAAGCCAAAAACCAGGAATCAGCAGGGGGCATGAGGAGGAGGGGGGTGATGGTCCTGGTGTGCAGTCACACGCGGCGCAGTCTCTGGCTGACATGCAGCAGTCACACCAACGTGGCCCAAGGTGGCACGTGGAGCTTGCAGCTCAGGCGAAGACTGATTGCAAAATGGACCTTACAGCCCAGGCGGAGCCTGTGCTCGCGCAAAATCGATTATGTGCGCTTCACATCGCATCCCGTCGTCCAGCCCTCAGCTACTTATTACTAAACTAGATGTGTTGTTTGGTGTTAGCATGAGCAAAATGCCATACAATGTCCATGACACAAAATGTTGCCATGGCTTGCAAGTGCACCTTGCAGCACTTTGAGCGTCACATGTTGACTTCTTGCCATGCTGAAGGCCACGCAGTTGCGGTACTGGGGCAGCTCCGTTATTCTTGCAGGTTCCATTATTGTGCTTTCACAGTATCATGCATATGCTGAACACGATGCGTCCTGCCTTGCTGCTTGTGCGCCCCCCTTGTACTATCAGCATTATGAAGGCATACATGAACGACAAACGCCTGGATGAGGCTGAGCGTGTCATCGGCAGGATGCGTGCTGCTGGGGTGGAACCAATCCTTGGCACATGGACAGGCATAATTCATGCAGCAGATGCTGATGGTGACGTTAAGAAGGTGGACCAGCTGTACCGCGATGCTCTGTCGTCAAAGGCCATCGATCCGTACAGGCTATGGCTCAGCAGTGCCATCAAAGATTCCACTGGTAATACTCTGCCCGAGGGTACGTATGGACTTGTATTTATAAAGGCCCAAGGGAGGCCGGGTTGCCTATGCAATCGAAAAGCTTGCGTCAACGCAGCAGCCTAGTCTGCGCTGTGCCCTAGGAGTTTGGATACCGGCGCCGCAACACAGCCCAGCATTCGCGCTCCACATGTGTATGCCATGACGCGCTCCGCCAACTCCCGCGCCAGCGATATGCTCAGCTCAATGAGGATCTGACGCTTAGCTAACCCGGCCTTGCGTAACACATCTGCCTTCCCCCCCCCTGAGCACAGTGCTGAGTGCATTGCCAACTCCTTAACAAAAAGGCTTGTCTGCTTGCCCAGCCGTCCGTACGACTCCTGCACGAATGGCACAAAAGCCCAAGATGACGTCAAGGTGCCGGTGTGGTGCTTGACCTTCGCGTCCTCCCCCACCCCAGCAGCATAGCCGTCCGTGTTCGAGGCATTTGTTTTGCCTGTCAGGTACGAGCTCGCTGTGGGCGCGCGCACACTTGTGTCTAGCACTATTCCCTTGTTACGGTATGCACTGCTAAAGTGCAGACACCCTGGGTCAATGACTGTGTCCGCCCGATACCCCGGTACCTTGAAGACGCTAGCGTCCTCATTGCGGACAATAGAGACATGGTGCTGTCTCAAGATGCGCTGTAGGCACCGCTTTTGGGCAGTGTGTGTCGCGTTGTGCCCCCGTATGTGCTGGCTGGGGCAGCTGATCGCATGCGTGGAGGTGGGGCTCACGTCACTGCACCGCCATGGGCACACCTCGCCCTGTATGCCCCACCCGTCTATAAAGATCGCAACCATAATCATCGTGGCTGCTGCCATACTGGACATGGGCGCCGCACCCGGGCGGTCATTGGCAGCGGGTGGCGCGCTCATCCACGCCATTGCCCCGGACGCACGCTGGCTGCGCAGCTGCGCCAGGACCCGCGCGCTAGCCTGTTGGCGGCGGCGGCTGGTGTCACGCAAGTCACCAATAAGTGTAGCCTGCGTCGGCTTGCCCACGGCACCAGCCGAGGCAGCCTCTAGGTCCTCCACCAGGCAGTCCTCGTATTGACGTCGAAGAACATTTGAAAGGCGGGCTTGTAGTCCGTGCGTGAAGTGACCGCGCCGGCGGCGGGGCACTACCTTTCTGCAGATCTCGTCAGCATAGGCCTCCCAGTCGTCGTCGTCGTCCTCCTGCCCGCCGCGGGTACTGTGGTGAGTGCAATATACGCAAGAGACAACTAAACTTGAAACACATAATATAATCTAGCACCAGGTCCTGCTAATGATGGTAATTATGACAGTTCGCAGACAGAAAGCAACTGCCCAGTTCACTTGCAGCTGCTAACAAGTAAGTTTTAGCATGTCAGCCAGGCATGTACACAATATGCATCAAGCTGAATGGCTGACATGGACGATTCCTTCGTAGACGCCTCTTGCCTGGCGTTTGCATGTATATGATACCTCGAAGAACATGGCAAAAAACTGTTGTGTGGCGTTCTCAGGCTACTTTGAAGGGTACGCATTCATTATGCGTGCCACTAAAACACATACTTCGAAGTACTTCGAAGAACGCCAGACTTGGCAATTTGCAGAAGCGCATCAATCGGCGAGTAGGTCACGTGGTCTCAAAACTGCACAGCTATAGGTGCACAGATTTATCTGAAACATCATCCACACAACTTTCACGAGGTGATGCGTAGATTATGTTCATCTGATCAAAAACAGATCCCGGACTTTGGGCCTGGCTGACAGCCATCCAATTCAGCTGGGTTGTCTAAAGTCCGGATGTCCGTACATCTTCTCTACGTGGATCATTATGCATAATGGTAGGGTTCCAGGAGTCCCTTGTTGATCCGTGTCAACGCTTCACATGGCTTCTATGTACAGCTTCACTCCTGCTGCATTTCACTATGATCATCATGATGGCATGGATGATCATGCAGCTGATGCAAGTGGCAATAGTGTTTTGAGACTTGGTACTTTTGCGCCAGCTCCTGTACACTTTTGTGTTGCATGTCATTTCATTTTGTCCTTGGCTGGATAGATTTTAACTGTACAGCATGTGCTTTTTGTCCCTTGTGCCTCAGATGGATCTATATGGTCTGGATAGAGCCACAGGCCAGGCTGCCATTCGGCATGAGCTGCGGGTGCGGCAAAAGGAAAAGGCTGCTGGCAGATGCGAAAAGCCACTCTACATCATCACAGGCCAGGGCGGCGGCATTGTAAGAAATGCAGTCTCTGACACACTCAAGTCCCAGGGTATCCAACACGTCGTGCCCGCAGCGCAGCCCGGCATAATATATTGTACCTTACAATTATCATGATATTTATCATAGAAGTATGTGTGGGCAATGTTGTTGAGTGTGCCACTGGACCAGCATGCATTGACAGGATGGCCAACATTATATTTTCATGTTGCAGCTTGCAGGTGTGCGCTTGGCACTGCCAATGGCAAGTTACAGCTTTCTGCTGAGTCGTGTTTTTGCGAGCATCGCCCACAGTGTACCACGTACATGACACTGTCATGCTATATATATATATATGTACATGCCTCCAGCAAATGACAATTGAGCATGTGGATGATCTCAATTGATTTACTCAAAGTTTGCGCCTCTCTGATGGCTGCTTCTGCTTTGATCAACGCGCATGCGCACTGTCAGGCAGGTGTAGCATGTACGTATGCATGCTATTGCGTTATGCCTGGCACTTAGGCAGCTAGTGCAGCAAAGTATATTCTACAACTATATTTGGTGCGTTTCCATTGGCATTCATGACCATGGCATTGCATTTTAACCTGCCAGTGTACCGCAAGTGATCAACTGAGCACAATAGGTTGCTTCGGTGATTGGCCTGGCAATCCGGCTGTTGCTGAACGTTCTGCACAAATCTTTTTTACTGTTACACAACGGTCATGTGCATCAGCATCAAAACACTTTGTCTGCAGAATTCAGGCCGACTGCGCCATGCACATGCAGAAGACTGAAGCTCCTGGACACGCATGCACTTATACACATGTAAGCAATTCAACATGAAAACCCAGAATGTTACGAAGTTCATGCTTCACACATGTGTATGCGTGGTCTCAAAGCACCATGTCTGCTCCGGAGTGCTAGTAGAACAGTAAGCCAACGACTTCGCAGTGATCTTTTTGAATATTTCAAACATGCGCAACATACGCTCCGCAAGGACGGCTACCCCTAGAAATTTCTTTGAAGAAAACGAAGGTCAAGCATGACCCCAATAATCGTTGCGTTGTCATAGGCGCGCATGATTTGCTCTGGGATTTTTCTTTCAAGCTGCCCCCAAGAGAGGGCATGGCTGTGGCCTTTGTGCAGGACTTGTGCGGACTAAAATAAAGCCAATAGCGGTAGACACAACAGAGATCCCAAACTTGTTGTCCACTTGGCAAGCAATAAAGTCGACAATGCCAGTGACACATGATGATGCTCGAAGAATCATGATGATCACAACGAATGTCACAACGGGTGCGATGATTGAAGAATGCCATGGCGCAGTGATTTTCTTACAACGCATCACTGGCTGTCAAGCAGCTGGGGCTGCCATGGCATACACTGTCATCAAGCAGGCGACCAGTCACGGCATCTCCTGCAAGCTCAGGCTGCGTAAAACTGTGGAGCCCTGCAGCGGTCCTTCCAGTCCCCCTCTTGTTTCTTTCTTGTGAGCTTGACTGTTCAAGCAGGCATGCACACGAGTTCTTTTGACACATGCAGCTGCCTAGGCTGACGAGTGACATGTATGTGCACTATTGCCACCAGCCTGAGGCCTAATATGGGCCACCGGCCGACAAGACGCACACTGTGGCACATGATGATGGGGTTTGTGACACGCATTCGGTACTTGTCCATTTGTTGATTGTTCAGCACTCTGATCCCTGCCAATTCACTTGCCTAAAACTGAGTTTAAGTGACCACATTTGACGACAGTTACACAAGCATGCACATGTGAAGTGGCTGCAGCATGCTGGCAGGCATCGATAAAGTGACCAGCGGCACCAACTCAAATGGCAAACGCTTCCAACACGACGTCAATATGATTGCATGCAGTGCGGCGGCTTGGGTATACTAGGCTAGTAGGGTCAGGTGCAAAGGCGAGGGTGCACGTGCTTGTGCATCCCAGGTTTCGCTTATGCTGGGGCTGCTGTCTATATATAGATGCATTCAAACTTTGAAGGGGCGGACTCCGGATCGGATATCCTGGTGCGCCCAGCTCGTGGTCCACCTGCTATGCGTCCTTAATGCCAATCTGAGACTTAGTTTCTGGTACTGAGCTGCCAATAATCATCTGGGCGTTTTGGAAGCTTACTTCAGAGGAGAACCCGCCGGCGAGGGGGGCACTGCAGCGCAAGGCTTTTGTAGTAGAGTCTGAAAATGCCAGAGTCTGACATGATACAGAAACGTGTATTACATTGCATAAAAAGCATTGAAAGGCTGGCAAGCAAGTGACACGTGTTCACTTGTGTGAGTGTTCAGCTGCACGTTGACAGCTTGTTGCATACACAAGCATGCTTGTCCAGTCACATGCATACCATTAGGTGCAGATTCAACTGGCCAACTGAGTAGCATGGATCTCAATGACATATTACCTGTGCCTCATGGCACGCACTCGTTAACAGGCTGTGCTAGCAGCGAGATACTTCGCATGCTTTCACCCTGCCACAATAGCCTGGCCTGCAACAAAGTTTGAAAGGCCCAAGGTGCGAACTTTGAGCTCTGCTCACCACGCCCGCAGTGGCACATGGCAGTTTGCAAGCTCACACGCCTGGTCCAGAAGTGCGTGCGGCATTCACAATGAGAACAACAGCATGTGGGCTCGCAGCAGCGACGCACTCGCCGCCGGCCGCTGCCCCAGAAACACAAATTTGAAAGACAGCAAGGCTAGCACACCGTACCAATGCCGCGAGCAAAGGCAACACAGGCAGCTGTAAGGCGACACAAAATCCCTGTGTGATGAAAAGGAGTGATATTATATCGTAAGCATGAAAACCTGGACTATGCCAGCTCAGCATCGCTGAGTCATCGCGCTCCAAGTTCTCGAACAGATCTGGAAATATCTCGAAGAAAACCACAAGGGAACATGCAACTTCAAGTGCACAACTTGAAGTGCAACTGACTGCAAACCAAACTAGCGCTCATTTCAACAGACCTCAGGCTCGTGTGCTTTCACTGCCGCCGGCCAGCAGCTGGCGATTGTGGTCCTGCAGCGTCAGCAATCACCCGAGCGCTGCTGCGGCCTACATAACCTTCACCGGAGTGTTCCACACGTAGGATCTGAAGTTGTGGACTGCGAGCACCTCACAGACCGCAAGGCACTCCTTGACCAGCATTGTGTGTCAGGTTATCAGGCTTTCAGAACAAGTTGCACGTACGTTACTTTATCGTCAGAGCAAAAACTTTAGAGCGAGAAGACGCACAACATAAGATATTTACGCTGCAAAGGTCCGACACATACAATAGAATACATGTTTTTCCTACTGTTGGTTAGTATCCTACTCGGCCCAGGCTATGCAGCCCTCAGGAGGGTGCGGATAGGAGGATGCTTTCAGTCTAGATGATTTGAAGCTTCAAAGTTTCCAGCCAGCCAGACGAGTGGACAAGAAGAGCTGTCCCGAGCCCACAAGCCCCTAGCCTAAGCTAGGTTGAGGGTTTGGCAACTCCACTACACACCCCGATTGTTCCTTGTCATCTTGAAGGTATATCTCTTGTACTAGTAGCTCAGATTTGAACTTCCTGGCGGGCAGCGGCGGCGGCGGCGGCGGTGGCAGCGCGCCGGTGGCGCGCGCGCGCAGCGTGTCGAGTACCGGAGCACCGCGCGCACGCTGCCGAGCTCGCACAGCTCGAGCTGCGCGTACAGGTGGCCACCCGCCTGCGACGCGCACACGATTGCAACGACGTGCGCGCTGCTGCTGCGCACCGCGGCGTGCTGCAGCGCGTGCACCTCAGCAAGCGCGCGTGCGCGGTTGCCATGCCCGCGGAACACGTGCTCCGCGCGCTTGACGGCGTACTGGCACCACTCTGCCGCGCGGCGCACCTCCGTTGCCGGTGGCCGGATGATGCAAGTGGTGTATCTTTACCCAAAGACTGTGTAGTGGTCATAGCTGCAATTTGCGTAGTGCTTGCCAAATGTGCATGTGTCAGTACTGCTTTGCTGTTGCATGGCATTACGACGCGCCGCCGCAGTACTATCGGTTGATTTACAGCGCCTGCTGGCTGATGCAGCACCTGCTGTCGTCCACAAACATACACGCGAGTGATGCGTGATTTCCAGCGCCAACACCCCCTTGCGATTCCCGGAAGTTGGCCAACATGCCTGCGACCATTCTTCACCCCCTCCGGGGGCGTCTCACCTCGCTAGTGCAGCCCCCCTCAACTCTCAGACTGCACGCCTCAGGCTGACACACACTGACATGAGACGCCTGATGGCGCAGCAGGCTTCTCACTGCTTGCTGCATGGACTGTCAATAGGGCTCGGTCCCGCGTGCAGCAATACAACGCAGTTCCCTGATCTCGCGAAAAGAGGGCGCTTTTCCTCGGTAGCGCAGTCACAAATGTTCTTGGAGCCCCATGAGCAGCGCCATACTCTCACCAAGATAGCGGCAGCGGCGCTAATCGGTCATCAGCTGTGCTGCAGCTGGTACGCTTGCCGACGGACAGCGTAATGTAGTTCGCACTTTTCTCTCACAGCCAAGTAGCGTTGTTGTGCACCTCTCTTGCACCCGCCATGGCTACAACACGGCGCTTGATGCCGCTCGCGTCACCGGGGTTTTCAGACAAACCACCTCCATAACAGCTGTCAGATCGCTCGCGCATGGAGTAATAAAGGTAAGGTGAGGTCCGTTCCCCTTTTCTCTCGAGGGAGGTGGCGGCCACGGAACTCGGGGGACGGCTACTTCACGTTTGAAGTATTCACACTTGGGACGAGACGAGTAAACGAGTACGAGTGCTGTACGAGTACTGGTATGACAATCGTGTACGAGTACTCGTCCTGTATGAGTACTGCCTCCAAAATGATGTACGAGTACTCGTCCTGCACGAGTATGGCCTTCGAAATCATGTACGAGTACTCGTCCTGTACGAGTACTGCCTCAGGATCCATGTACGAGTACTCGTACTGCACGAATTCTGCCTCCGAAATCATGTACATACGAGTACTCGTACAGTACGAGTATCTCTGTAAGAGTGTTCTACGAGTACGAGTACGAGTTTTTCGACGTAAATGCCTCTTCATGTTTGATTATGCGAAAGGTTTTCAAGTTCTGCCGTGGGCGCGATCGCGCGTGATGCATGCTCCTTAAGTAGTACTGATGCTCTTGACTCCCTTAAAGGAGGTTGCTGATAGAGCACGTCAGCGTGCTGTCGCCATGCACAGACCCACAGACGTCGTATGCTCAACTGGTGCCTCAACCTTGATGCGCGGCTTTTCTCATTGTCGCCTTTGCGCATAGTCCAAGGCTAAGGCTACTGTAGTCCTTTCAAATAGTCCTATGGAGGACCTATTGGAGGTGAGTCTAGCACTGGGTATCCACCTCCGCCCGACCGGCTCATGTTCCGAACAAAATTGACACACACACTGAGCTGATTCAGGACGCATCAACGGGGTACTCGTGGTACTCGTACAAGCACTCGTGGTACTCGTACTTTTTATTGATTCTCGCTCAGGGCGCGAAAAAGCCCAGATGATTGGCATCTAGCTGTAAGGAATCTACATGTCGTATGACAGTCTGAAAGTGTCGCAACGACAACCACTCAAACGCCGCCGCCGCCAAATGGCATCTCGGGGTCCTCCCCACGTACATGGACGAGTACGAGACATTACTCGTACTGTAGGGCATTTATGTACGAGTACTCGTCCTGTACGAGTACGGCCTCCGAAATGATGTACGAGTACTCATCCTGTATGAGTACGGCCTTCGACATCATGTACAAGGCGACACACCTACAACATGGCATTTCCACAGCCACAAGTGGAATATAATAAAAGTACGAGTACTCGTCCTGTACGAGTACGGCCTCCAAAATCATGTACGAGTACTCGTACAGTACGAGTACACATGGACTTGTATTTATAAAGGCCCAAGGGAGGCCGGGTTGCCTATGCAATCGAAAAGCTTGCGTCAACGCAGCAGCCGAGTCTGCGCTGTGCCCTAGGAGTTTGGATACCGGCGCCGCAACACAGCCCAGCATTCGCGCTCCACGTGTGTATGCCATGACGCGCTCCGCCAACTCCCGCGCCAGCGATATGCTCAGCTCAATGTGGATCTGACGCTTAGCTAACCTGGCCTTGCGTAACACATCTGCCTTCCCCCCCCCTGAGCACAGTGCTGAGTGCATTGCCAACTCCTTAACAAAAAGGCTTGTCTGCTTGCCCAGCCGTCCGTACGACTCCTGCACGAATGGCACAAAAGCCCAAGATAACGTCAAGGTGCCAGTGTGGTGCTTGACCTTCGCGTCCTCCCCCACCCCAGCAGCATAGCCGTCCGTGTTCGAGGCATTTGTTTTGCCTGTCAGGTACGAGCTTGCTGTGGGCGCGCGCACACTTGTGTCTAGCACTATTCCCTTGTTACGGTATGCACTGCTAAAGTGCAGACACCCTGGGTCAATGACTGTGTCCGCCCGATACCCCGGTACCTTGAAGACGCTAGCGTCCTCATTGCGGACAATAGAGACATGGTGCTGTCTCAAGATGCGCTGTAGGCACCGCTTTTGGGCAGTGTGTGTCGCGTTGTGCCCCCGTATGTGCTGGCTGGGGCAGCTGATCGCATGCGTGGAGGTGGGGCTCACGTCACTGCACCGCCATGGGCACACCTCGCCCTGTATGCCCCACCCGTCTTTCAAGATCGCAAGTACTTGCGTACGAGTGCTTCTACGAGTACGAGAAACGAAATGACTTGTCTCGTCCCAACTGTGCATGCAAGTATTGCTGAAAGTTGAGCTTCGTCGAAGAGTTTTTTTGCGACACGTAGTGAGGCGGCTGCAGCTCGGATACGTATGCACGTATGTTCCGGACCAAGCTCCCTGTCCCTGGCCGCTATCTCGCCAGATGTCTCGGCAGTGGCAATGGCGTAACAACGCGAGTTTTCGTTCTTCCAACGCAGACAGCATCGGCTTTGGTGAAGCACACCATTAGCGGAGATGCTTGTGACCTTGGTGCTGCAGCACGAGAGCCGCCGTACTCGCATCGCCATCACCTAACTGTCCTGCAGCGAGCCTCGCACGAGCACGGCATCGTCAGGAACTTTACAACGAGGCAGCAGCACACTTCACGTGGAGGCAAGCGTCCATCAACATCACCGGCCAGTAGAATGCGCGCTTTGAGCGGACAAGGACGCTGGCAAGCCGCTCTTCGAGTGTTCGAAAGCATTCAGGAGCCCACTGCTCTGGAAGTGAGGGCGCTTCTCGCCACCATGGCCTACAATCATCAGCCCCGGCACGCCATGATCGCACTAAGACAGCTGCAGGGTTCAGGAGCCATGATCTGCCGCGATTATGAGCTTATCATCCAAGCTTATGCAGACGAGTTGCCTTTCGAAGCCATGGAGCTGCTGTACGAGATGGAGCGGGAGGGGTTTGGCTGGACTCATCGTCCATGCAGCATTGTGCTGCTAGCGTTCGGCAAAGCGGGGCGGCTCAGTGCCGCACTGCAGCTGATTGACGAGATGAAACAGCGTGGCATCAGCCCGAACGATGTAGATTATCTCATGCTCATTGTGGCATGTGGTCACGGCAAGAATGTGATGCGTGCTGGTGACAGGGGTGGCAGCAAGCAAGCCTTGGAGCTGCTGCAGCGCATGCAGGACACGGGTCCTGTGCCTGACATTCGGCATTACGATGCTGCGATGAAGGTGTGCGCGACGGAGGGAGACTTGGCCAAGGCCATCAACATATTCGAGAGTGCGCGGGATAAGGCAATGGTGATGGAATCATATGTTTGTGTAGGTAGCAGCATTGCACAAGGCCTTGAAGGAACCCAGGGCCTGTGCACCATCTCTGCTGTCATCTGGCTGCCAAGATTGCATCGCCATGGTTAGCAGTATTGCATAGCCTGGTCATGTCGATTATGGCCGAGAGTTGTTCAACAAGGCTGCAGATCGTGAATGATAACAATGTCATGCTGCTACAGGCTTTTCTGTTCAGGGTTAGTACGGGTCAGGGTTAATGGTTAGGGTATCACTCACCGCATTTTCAGACTTGACGGGTAGATTCTTCATGGCTGCAACGTCATTGTCAGTGGGATGTGTTGAAAAGCTTGTCATTTTAGCCACAAGTCCATCAGTCTGAGAGGCCACACACATTGTGGTAGCACAAGGACAGTCACTGTTGCATGCAATTGTTGCTCATGTCCAGTGACTCAAATCTGTCACCTGCAGGGATGTAGAGCACGATTTGTACGTGTTGTGACATTCTGTGCTGCATTTGCTATGGTGCTGCCTATAGGTACACACTTCACCTTTGCAGCCTATGTTGGTTTCTGCCACTTCTGTCATGCTGTGTTTTACACCAGGTGCTAGCATTCAACGACAAACTTGGTTGGCTTCTGAATCAGTCACTGTGGGCCATGTGTACTCTGATTGGCGCGCATTTTGTGCTGCAGGGCATGAAACCGAACGAACGGAGCTGGGGTGCGCTCTTGGATGCCATTGGCAGAGCGGGTCAGGTGGCCGAAATGATGGCATGGTATGCAGAGATGCTCACAAGTGGCGGACTGCAGCCCAACAATGTCATACTTAACAGCATGTTGGCCCATGCTGGGACAGCGGGGGAGCTGGGCATTGCTGAGGGCATCTGGAGAGAGATGCGTGATCGCCAGCTGGAGCCTAATTCCTACAGCTACTCTGCTTTCATCAATTGCTATGCTACGGCAAAGCAGCCGGACAAGGCGGAGGGAGTGCTTACGGAAATGGTCCAGTCTGCCACCATCAAGCCAAATGCCATCGCGTTTACGAGGTACATAACATTTACAAACGCTGCAAGTATGTGTTACGATACGGGTGTGTAGGTCACCAATAACATGGAGTGAGCAGAGGATCCAACTTCATGGTGTGGCACAATGTGACAAAACGAAGCATCAAGTATATATTCTGGTGTGGTACGATAGAACTATAATGGAGAATCATGAAACATATCTGCCATGAGGCTTGTGTCATTGGTGGCAAAACGTGGTAGACTAGAGTAACTGCTGCAACTCATGCAGTGCTCGTCAGCATCTGCAGCAACTGCAGCCGCACCAGTGCTCAAACCCATTAAATACTAGACAAAGTGCCGGCAAGGTGTGACTCAGAGCTGTTTGGTTGCTTGGCGTTACGTCAGTGACCTGCCAAGCTGCGTAACCGGCTGCATCCGTGCTGCCAATGCTGTGATTTGCTCCATGGCGTTGCTAAGCATGCAGTGCATGCACATTACTGAAGCTTTGGGTGTCTGCAGATGCACCCATCATGCGCACCATTCAGTAGTTGTATGTTCCAGTGCACCTGCATCTGACACAAGACAAAGCTGCCTGCCACACTCTTGCAGCTGGAGTATGTAGTACAGAAGTTCGTGCATCGCGTGTGCCTATATTTGTGCATCTGTCATATGAGTTGATTTCTAGTGAATTTTTACAGCGTCATGGGCTGATGAAGTGTGAGTACTCTTTCAAAGGGCAACAGTTGTCTGGCTCCACTGTGTCAAATTAATTGTTGCACGAATTCGTGGTATGTTTCATGTTCCGCCATTTTGCATCGTGTTTGATAAACATGGGGGGCAATGCTAGTATTGAGTGCACATAGGCTAATGCGTACATGTACCATAGCCTGACTTCTTGGCATCCTGACGCGCGCGCAAGTACATCATGTAGGTAGCTGCCAGTTGCTTTCACTTCCGGCTGCTGCAGTAGAACATGTGTCTCGGAGGTTTACAAGGTTCACGGCATGACCTCAACAGGTTACTCATTGCTTTGCTGCTCCTCTCAAATGAGCAGCCTCATGAAGGCATACATCGAGGTGGAGCGCCTGGATGATGCCGAGCATGTCATCAGCAGGATGCGTGCTGCAGGGGTACAGCCCACCATTGAGACGTGGAAGAGCATCATACATGCTGCAGACACACTTGGTGACATGAAGAGGGCAGATCAGCTGTGTAGCGACGCTCTGTTGACGGGTGGAATCAAGCCATACAGGCCATGGCAAAGCACTGACATCAAGTTGAAGGACTCTAGCAACAAGCAACCCGAGGGGACTGTGGTGAGTGGATTGCTGCATTTGTCGTGCATGAATCATTTTTAGCAATTTAGATTGTTTCTTGAAGCAACTCTTTTCCTCAAATTAACCAGACCTATCCTGGACCAGTTCACATGCAGCAGTACTCTTTTGCCACCGGGCCATGTTTGCATCACGCTGGACTGCCAGTATTAACTCCCCAATCTCAAGCAATTGATATTTGCCTGACGGAGTGGTCAACATGCTGTAGCTGCCTGCATCAGCGCCTCACACAAGAAACACTTGCGCAGTAGCTTATTGACTGAAATGATGCTGGCGTGAGGTTCCACAATAAAAGGTGAGAAATTCAAGCAATACCAACACAAACTCTTTGATGTCAGAGACATGATATCCCTACATGCATCACAATAGATTGTGGTGGAAGTTACATGTGGTCGCATACCTGTCCTGCATTGAGTGCTCTAGCATGACCATTGACAGTAGCTGTGGTAGGCCTTGACATGTCCAGTGTACTACTTAGTAGTAACCTGTCACAGTGCTTGATTCGGTTTACTGAATCGAAAAGTCTTATTGATAGACGGCAGTCCTCTTGGCGTGGGGGCACCAATTGACTTCCTACCCTTGTCCCTCCCCCCTTCTTCAAGATTGTTGCCAAATGGGCTCAGACTCTGCACAAATTGAATGTCTTGTATTGCGTTGTACGAATTCTGCTGTGGGCTATTGTGCCTTCACAGGCTGATGCGCCACTTGCATCGTTGGTACTGGATGCAACTTGTTATATTATGTCTTTGCTTAAACAACAGTTAGCCAAGTAGCTGAGCTATTTTCCTTCTATTTTTGTGTCCGCTTGTGCTGTAGATGGATCTACGTGGGCTGAATTCAGGCACAGCTCCGGCTGTCATTCGGCATGAGCGTCATGAACGCCAGGAGGATGCCAGCAGGGGCAAGCTTCCGCTGTATATCATTACAGGCCAAGGGGGCGCCGGCCTGTTGGTAGCTGCTGTCTCTGATGCTCTCAAGTCTCAGGGCATCCAACACTGCTTGCTGCGGCCTGGTGTACTGGTTGCCCCTTCCGTTGCCAGTGATGCTTGATGATGTTATCAGCATATGCTTTGGGTTTGATGACTGATTGTGACCATATTTCATTGTGCGCAGGAGCTTCTTCAAGAGCAACTGTTACGGCATGTAATCACACGCTCTTGCTGCATATTGGGTATTGAATGTGCTTGCCCTTGTTCACCTTTTTTTGCACATTTTTGTCCCCAATGGCATGCTCCAAGCGCGTGATCAGTGAGCATGTGCCACTGAGTGTGAGCTGTGCTTTGCGCCTCTCTGACAACAATTACTGCAGTGCATGGCATGCCCTTAGGCTAGGTTTTTGACCAACACACAGTCGGTACGCATGTCATACTAGTAGCTGCTGCTCTGTTCAGCTGTGCATGCCGGACCAGGAGCACATTGCGACTCTAGATTTCAAACTGCTGCAATCCATGAACAGTTGAAGCTGCAGCGTGGTCCACCTCGAGGATCCTCAGCGTGGTTACCTTCGTCACTGGCTTCCAGCACAGTGATCAGCTTGCCAATCGTTGCAACATCATGGTGAACATCATGATACTCAGTATGTGCTCAGCGTGATGGGATGATTTCATGCATACACATATACTTGCAAAGCATATGTGCATTTAGTACGGCGAGCTATACTTCACAGCCTCATGATTTTGATGCCATGCGAGTACTTTGGAAATGAGACTCTCAGACAGACAAGCAGCCTCACAACAGAGCTTGTCTGTCAATTGCAGGTGCTACCGTCACGGTAGCAATGTAGCAGGGAATGTCTACATATGTTTGCTCCTCAAGTCACACTGAGTGCAGAAGATATTGAATGCAGGCAGGCATCACTGCAAAAGCACTCGGCAGCGTACGGTATCGCGTCAATGGCATGCATACATATATGATGCATGCCATCGGGCCGCAGTGCTATCTGCTGGTGCATGAGAGCAAGCTTTAGGTAGGAATGCACAACAGTAGCTACCTAGGACACCCGGCCTACCACTGCGGCTCCCTTGCGGGCATTTTAAGCACAAAAACATTACTTCTAGTTGACTTGAAGTGATACTATAGTATACCCCTGCATATAGTATGTACGACATGTGCTCATGGCACCATGTATCCCATGCAAGCTCACTTTGCTGCGAGCCCTCGCCGAGCCCGCAGTGTTCTTGCCCTGCCGCCATGATGTACTCGGCCAGCAACATTTCAGCTGCAGCATGATGGCCAATTTTCAAAGCCCTTGCAGGGAAGCATTTTCAGTCACTTAACATCATAACCAGTATGAAGCATATGCAGTCTGTGTGCCACCACAAAGTTGTAGTGCCTCTGATCATGTTGTATTGCAGCAAACAACTTCAATGCATCTCATCTACAGTATGCTGCAGACACTCGGAACGCCCTCTCAAATCTGAAGATGTCAATTTCGTGGGGCCCAGGCCATGATCGACACCCTGCCCACAGCATGATGGCGGCGGAGCTGCGTGTGTCAGACCCATTCATTAGCAGCTGAAGAGACGCACTGTGGCATAAGGGTCAGCAGGTAAGGTAGCGGGCAAGGCTATGGGGAGTTGTAGCGTGGTACAAGTTGCAGGTTTTCTCACAGGCAAGTAGGCTAACTAGCAATTGCCTCAAGATCTGTCAGGACAGCGCATATGGCACATCTTGCAGTTAATTCCATCTATAGACTAGGCATTGCCAAGTAGGCTGCCAGAGGACTCCGGACCTGCTGGGATAGCGCTGCGGCTGACAGCGATGCGCTGGCGCCGGTCGATTTGCTACCAGTCTACATTCACAGTTAGCTGTCTGACGGTTGCAGTACCTACTAGTATGCGCGTCGCATTGCGCTCAAGGCAGTGGCACGTAGCCCCCTGTGATCATCGATGATATTTCAAGGAGGTCTGCGTAGTACAAAATGTCACGAATGTTTTGATTCGAGAGCGCTTTGAAGTAGTATAATATGTGCTGGACTGCATGGACTGCACACACAATATTCTAAAAATGGGCATTGCGATTACAGTCACTGCACCTTTCGGGGCCGGCGGGTCGGCGCTGGCTGGAGAGGGCCGCGGCACCTGCAACAGTGTGATGCGGCGATAGGGGTTGACGTCGCCAGCAGGGGCAATGACTGCGTTCCAGTTGCCAATCACAAGGCGTGCAAATGCGCGCTGTAGCTCGAAGGAAGACCGGCGGCTCCAGAAGGCAATGCGCTGCGCAAGATTGTAGTTGCCCTGCGAGCTCTGCTTGGCAAGTGTGTGTAGCAGTACCTGGATGTCGCGTGACATGGCGCCGAAGTGGTCAAAGGCTGCGGAAAATGGTTTATGTGTAATGGGCTTCAAGGCTCTTGAGACTATGTGTGCACATGTGCCTATCTTTCCTGCGAAGCCAAATCAGGCACGCGCTGCACATCGCCCCCCCCCCCCCCGAACCTGACGGACGCGGTTGGGGCAACAGCTGTCGTGGATGGCGACGTCCATGCAACATGCTACTTCAAAGCTGCCGCGACGTTTTAAAGTTAGTGCAACGCCCTGCCGCTACCGCGTCAGCGGTCATCCGCACTTTTGGGACCGGGAGGCAGACCTGCAGTCACTGTGGTTCAACAAGTTGCTGCCGAAAACAATTGTCCATGAACTTGTTAAAGCCATGGTGCGCCACGTAGCGGCTGAAGGGGGCAACGGTGTCTTGGTCGAGACCGCGGAGGTAGGCCACCTGCTTCAGCAGCTGATAGAGCGCGTCCGCGAGCAAGTTATGCGCGTGACATCCTTACTGTCATGTGAATCACTGCAGTATTGATCACAAAACTTTGTCTGCATAATCCAGGCCGACTGCATCATGCAGAAGACTAAAGCTCCTGCACGCGCATGCATTCATTTATTTTATGCAATTAAACATGAAAATCTGGAAACTAAATGTTGCATGTTCGCACATGTTCACCCATGTGTATGCGTGGTCTCAAAAGCACGATGTCTCCTTCGGAGTGCTAATAGAACAGTAAGCCAACGACTTAACATTGTCATTTTTGAATATTCTAAACATTCGTAACATATGCCCCGCAAGGACAGCTACGCCTGGAAAAGAAAAACATTCAAGCCCAATGACCGTTGCATTGTCGTAGGTGCATGATTCGCTCTGGGAAATTTACTGAAACTGGCTCCAACAGCGCCTGAGGCCATTGGTTGTGGCCTTTGTGCAGGAGTTGTGCGGGCTTGATTCGAGACAATAGCGGCAGACACAACGGAGATCCCAAACCTTATCGTCTAAGCAATTAAGCCGACATGCACATGCCAGTGACACATGATGATGCTCAAACAATCAATACAACAGATTTAAATATTAATTCACGGTTGCAATGGTTGAAGATTGTTTGGCGCAGCAATTTGCTTACATGTAACGTGCCACTGACAGCTGGGGCTGCCATGGCATATATATATATACATCAAGCAGTCAACCAGTCATAGGGTCTCCTGCAAGTTGCATTGATGGAACTGTGGAGCCCAGCAACGGACCCTTCCAGTCTCCCTCTTGTTCCTACCTTGTGAGCTTGACTAGACAGCTGCAGCAAGCACGCACATGAGTTCTTTGTATGCATGCAGGCTGACCAGGGGTGACAGAGTAGCTATTATGATAGTTGATTGCCACCAGCCTCAGGACTGATTATGAGGCTCAGGCTAGCCGCTGCCGACACAACGCACACATGATGATGGGGTTTGTGACATGCATGTCGGCAATCACTTGTCCTCTTGTTGCATCGCTAAGCATCCTGATCCCTGCCAATCGACTTGCCGAACACTGAGCACGTTTGACGACAATCACACGAGCTGCGCCAGCTTTCATGCACATGCAAAGCGGCTGGCTGACGGGCATATGTCGATGCGCAACTCATACTCCTGACTGAAGTCACCCAATGTTGAATGCCTGTGACCGCATGCGGGGCTATAAAACCTGACAGATCTAGTGCAAGCACGCCTCCCACCAGCAAGCGGTAGAGCGTTGGGTGCACACACACACATGCACACACTTGTTGCTGTGACGCATCGGTGATGACACAAGCCATCCTATCTGCAGTGCAGGGGCTGCAGTGCACGCCAGACATCTGTGTCCAGGGCACAACCGCACATACAAAGCTGGTCTGCACGCTGCCTCTTGACAAAGCACACTGCTTAGCACAGAGCACAACCGCACACGAAGCTGGTCTGCGTTCAGTGGGCAGCGGCAGTCACGTCATCCACACTCAGTCTTGCTGCAGTGCTCTCGTCATCGTGCTGCTGCACCGCGCCTTGCAAGTCATAGCGCAATCTGTTGTACTGGCCCCGGAACAGCGCCGCAAACAGAATGCCCACAAGGGCGGCAGCGCCCGCCAGGACGTAGAGGGAGGACAGGAAAGCCACGGCTGTAACATCTCGTAGCGCAAAACAGATCCATATGATGGCGGTGCTGGTAGCGTTGGCCATGATCATGTTGACAAAGAGAACTTCGTTCTCGTCGCGCGGGTAGACCACCTCCACGCCCAGATCCGCCTGGCACAGTAAACACCGGGTGGCAGCAGAGGGCGTCAATCTCAATTTCAACAGGCATTTACTTCAACTGCGGTGCAGGCGGTGACATGCCCAGTAGTTCAGCACGACCATGCTGTGGTGTAACTATGACTGTGCTGAGGAATGCACATACCACTCTGCTCAACACGGTCCCAGCACCATTGACGGCGGTGCAACCAGGGGAAGGCCTGCAAGTCGCAGCAGCCTCTGTAAGACCTCCGAGAGTCTGCCAGTAAGATGTGGCATGACAACTTCATCATTTGCGACTACTGTGCGTACAGAGTTTGAACATTTGAATGCTTCGAAGCACTGATGAGGGAAGAATCTGATGACAACGCGGTCAATCATTGCCATGCTGCTCACTTGCTACTGTTGGCACCGTTCAGTTCCCTACTGCTCGTGCAGGATGACGATCGGAGGTCAACAGTAAAGCGTTTTACCGCTGAAGATTGAAGAAAGATGTAGAGCAAAACAACTGCTCCAACTTGAAGTACACCTAGCAAAAAACGCAGGAGAGTGCAGGCACTACTAGCCGCGTATGAGTTTGAAGCATCTCTAAATATTAGACTAAATTGTCAGAAAAGTGCACTTGTAAAGCAATGCTTGTACGCATTCCGATAAACTTGGAGGCAAGTTGCAGTTGCAGTACCGCCCATTCCGCCCATGAAGTCAAGTCACCTTCTACACGCGCTGGCGCCAACTACTTACAGAAGACCGCGGTGGCAACACCGCAAAGCATGCACAAGGAGCTCACAAGGTCACACGTACCCAGGAATTAACAGTTTAAAAAATGACCTGCAACACGCGCACCTGCAACGGCATGATAGGCCCCGCCGCACCCCCCAGCAGCAGCAGCGAGCACCAGAACCCCGTAAACTCCCCAGCGCTCAGGCACGCGGCCGCCGTAGTTGCCGCGGCCGCAGTCAGCCCCAGCAGCAGCAGCGCCGTTGACCGATAGGCATGAGTGCGGTTCACCACCCACCCCACTACCAGCGACCCAGTGACCATGAAGCCCTCAAAGGCGGCGGCGACAGATGTGGTGCTGACGGCCCGAGAGGAGTCTGCATCTGCCTCCAGGAGTGAGGAGAATTCCGCGGCGACGACGTTGGAGACAGCGGCACTCGCGCAGAAGGCCGAAACTGTCAGCGCAAAGTCGCGCGAACTCAGAAGTAGTTTGATGGCGTCGGACCAGTAGGCGGTGATGGGGCGCGGCAGAGGCGGCGGTTTCCTGCACAAGCACACATGGGTACATGCAGTTTTGCGAGGGGAATGACCTCACAACAGTATGGCAGGCCTCGATGCATATGGAAGCTCTACTTAGGTGAGTTGTTTACCAACTTCAGCAAATACACACTGTCATTCATGGCGAACGTGGCCAGCAGCAGTGCTTTGGCGCCGGCGCTACCATGTGTTGCACTGGGAGCAGTAAGATGTGCATTGCGATGTGCCCTGTACACGCACAGCTAAGCTGCGACTGCAGGCATATCACAAAGCTAGTGTCTTGGTGGCGGTCATCAATCTGGAGATGCGGCCATGTGCACTTTAAAAATTCCTGTGCTGGCAGGGAATGCATTGAAAAACCTAGATGATTTTCAAACCACAGTCAAGTTGAACTTGCAACATGATCGTCTGCTTTGCTGACGCAGAGCATCTGTAGCAAGTGAGCTACCGGATGGCTGTCACATATGCTGGAGACGCACGTACTGTCAATCTATGTCAAGCAAAACTTCACCCGATGTGGAGCATCAAGACTCGCATAGAGCGCCATGGCTGTTTTGAGCAAAACAAGCCTCATTTGTTCACACAACGTTGAGCCATCAAGCGACAACACTCTCATTGCTCTGGCCAAGTATCACATCACCCATATACATGCACGTAATCTACTGAGTCTTTATGTATAATATGCATGCACAGCTGCTGCATAAATCGCCAGTGGACAAATACCTGCCAACGGTGCTTCAAACTGCAACACACGTCTTGCCGCAACAGAAAATCTTGCAGGCACCCGCCTTCTGTACTTTCTTAGACTGATAAGGACGGGGCTGTTTGGGCTGGGGTTGGCCTATAGTAATGACAGTTCTATTTAGCATCATCAGATGCTGATTGCGGGCACACCAAGCGCAGGCCAGTCAAACTGGAACAGCCATTGAGTTATGGTTGTTGAACATGCAGCAATGTCCGAATGCTCACGCAGTACCTGGCCTTTGCTGCTGCCGACCGGCTCGGCGGCAGCGGCGGCTTGGACTTGAAGAAGAACGCAGCCAAGAAGAACAGCGCTGCGCTGGCGGCAGTTTGTGCGTTCATGTACGCTGGGATTGCATCAGGGTCAGAGCCCACCATGATCGCACCCAGTATGTACGCTGCGCCTATGCCCAGGTAGTTACTATTGACGAGCACTGCTGTGACCAGGTTCCGCTCCGATGTGGGGAACCTGCAGAATACATACAGCCAACAATGCCAATTGAGAAAGAATGCATGCGTGGAGCTGGTTCAATACAAGAACTCATTGTGCATGCAGCAGGCCTGCAGGATGCAAAAGGCATGTCTCGCTGATCTCTGAGATGTGCTTGACATGAAACTGCGCGTGGCTTGTAAATTTGTGGAAGTGATTCCATGAATCTGTGAGCAGAAGGTGATGGGAAAGCATTCCTTGATGGGTGCTGTCGTCACTGAAAAGTTGCTGTTGATGAGCACTGCTGTAACCAAGCTGCTCAATGCGCAACATGTATGAAAGGGTGTAGACGAGTCTGTGCAGAGACCCGGAGGGTTCATGAAGGACATCGCAAAATGATGCAAGCTTCAGCATTATTTTCCACAACCAGGGCTTCGTTTGCCACCTCCAACCAAGAACTTGTCCAGCGCTGGTTTTCAACTCCCAAACAATTGTGTGCTGTTGATATTTGGAGCTCAACCGCTCTGAAATACAGGACTTACGCATGCCGTCGTGTAGCACGGACAAGATTGTGCGTTGTGTACAAAGCAAAGTGACGCTTACAGGGCTGTTACAGTGGGGCCCTGAAATGACTACGCCCACAGACAAGTCTAGCAGTCTAATCCAGTTGACAATTGTAGGTGCCCCTCTTGAACCCATCTGAAGTGTACAAACGGCACAGAGTGTGTGCTGCTCAGTGTTACATGGCGTAGTCAGGGGCAGCTGGGAAGCCAATGCCAACAGTCTGTTGGTCTGTAGACAGCGCAGCGCTGAGGGTAAGCTGCTGGGTTGAACCCTGCATGAGCTGTCATGGCTGATCAGGTGAGTGCTGCAATGTACGCAACTGTAGTTTACGTGCTGTTGCATGTTCATCGTCAGGCACCCAGGCACATTTCGAAACTCCTTACGTATCTGATGCCTTGCTATGAAAAAATGGATTGAACCCCTGCTTCAATGAGGTGTCAGCGGTAGACTTGAGGTGAGTGCTCAATGTACGCTGGTCACCCACGTGCTTCTGTGTGTGTCTACTCAGGTACTGCCAGATAGAGCAAGACACTTCAGACCCTTCTTGTGTACCAGCTGACATATTACAACACACTCGAGCTCCGTTGCTAATGTGACGGCCAAATTACGAGGGGCTTGCAGCTGCAGCGTCGCTTTACTTGTGAGTGTTATATGACGACTGCGCCTGTGTGACGCTTCATCACTCATGATATCCATACATCAACTCAATGAACTACAACATCAACATTGAATTATAACTCAAACCAGCAAAATACATCTGTAAATAAGTTTTTGCACGCATCAAAACGCTAGTACTTATTGTCAACTTGTCTCAAGGACCCATGTACGGTACGACGGTGCATCGAAGACTGCACGCGTATACCTACCCTGAGACGCTGTGTATGAAGCGCTTAGCAAAGCTCACCAGTCTTGCGCCAGCACCAGCGCTGTGATCTGGAACACCGGCTGCGACAGTCCCACCACCAGAAACGCCACGATGATCTGCGCCTCACTGCTCCCCACATATCCCGGCACACCCGATTTGATCAGGTTCCCCATGGCCATGATCATTGCCGACACCACCACACACCCTCTGAGCCCATAGCGCTTGAGCAGGTAGGGCTCGAGCAAACTGCCAAAGACATTGGAGATGAGGAATAGGGCCACCAGCAGGGAGTTCTCCAGGCTGGGGTAGGCGGCCTTTGCGGCAGTCTCGATCGCGGCCATGCTGAAACATGTCTGCGCGCACGAGAGGGGTGCCACTTGGTCAAGGATAGGGTTGGGATGAAGCATGACTGTGCACATGCAAGAGAGGCAGCAGCGAGTGCACGAGAGAGTGGCGCAGAACACTCAACCCATATCCTGCTTAACTGACATGCCTACAGACTCTGAAACAGGGGCAATTTTCCATGGTACATGAAGGCACTTGGAAGTGGACGTACCATTTGTTTGGAACCAGGCAGAACACAGCTTGCTACGACCTTTGTACTGGAGAGGGTGCAACGCAGACCTCGCACATGACTCAGTTGGGCTCACTGTGCCTAGTGTTGTCGATGGCTGGAGCCATTAATCAATGCACGCAGCTCAAACGTAACTGCAACGCTCAGGGGGTCACACAAGGGGTAGCATGCGGAAATGGGGCATCACAGCGCTGGCTTATCTATGGTTTGCCATGGGCTCGCAGCAGCTGTGGAGAACACTGCCACTGCGCATCACATCCGGTCGGTGCAAGTGATTGGAGCCCAACGCACTGTTCAGAGGGCGAGCATGGTCGCAACACAGGCTCAGTGTCCAAGCCAGTGCCAATGCAATGATTGTGCGGCAGCAGCACGCTCTGAACGCGAGGTACAGGCACCATTGCTCCACTGGCTACCACATCAGCTAGCACGTCAGCAGCAACAGTGATGGCAGATGATGGTGTGAACATTGCTTAGTGCAGCACGAAGTCGCGGTGCCGCCGCCGGCACGCAAGCAAGGGGCTGCATCGCAGGTGCAGCAAACGGCGATGCGGCACTTGACTTGCACACGCAACAGCGCAACACCAGCACGCGGCCTGCGCGAAGCAGCCAGTCGTCATTATAGTGTTTATGCTGCATATCTGATTTTTGCAGCAGCACGCGAAGCAATGCCGTGCTCAGAGTTGCGCACTTCTGCCAGCAGTGCGCGACGCAGCACATGCAGCGTACATCATGTGATGAATTGTTGCGTTGCAACATTGCGATTCATGCTGTGCGAAGCGCTTCTAGTTGCTGGATTTTTGCAAAAGTGGTGGTTGTCAGCTGTACTACTGGTGTACGCTGACATTACACGAGTGCATACCTTGCAGCCAATCATGAATGCACCTCATCATCTGCCGCCAGATCTGACACATCAGCACTGATTAGTTCGGATCATATTCTACTTCACACTAAATGGCTAAGAAAGGTATCATGTCTTCCACGAGTCTTGAACATCCAGAAACCCGCAGTATGGACGTGTGCAGACACGAGGAGTGATAGGCGCCTTCATCGTTGGCTAATACGAAGGCACTCACAACATTTCCAACGCTTACCCAATTGCTGATGGCTGTTAATAAGACCAGGATCGTCAACAGAGTGTATCGTCTGCCATAGACTCCTAGCATAGGCTCGCTCTCATCGCTGCTGCCGCCACCTTCCGACACTGCTCTGTTTCTCGCTGGCGATAGCAGTGAACCCTGCGCCCTCCCTCGCTCGTGCATCCTTTGGCTGAGACACTAAGTAGTTGATGGCTGCCACTAGCACAGTACGTTTCATTGCATTTGCAGGTCACATGATCCTACATAGGTGCCGTAGCACACACGAAAACTTCAACGGTTGAGAATATCTTCAAGTGTGTGCAGAACCACAGAAAATGTGGAAAAGAAAACGAGATTATAATTATGGGAAGGGCAGTCTTGTATGACGTCCACTACGAAACCCATGCCTCACCCCTTGCTACAGCATGCGCCATGTACACCTGCAGCAGTGCAGGTAGCCTAATGGTACCGCGTGGCTTTCAATTGCTCAAGTCTTTATGCGGCTGCTGAGGTGGATGACAGCATTATACAAGTGCACGAGTGCGCGTCCAGGTACCAACACGTTATACAAGTGTCTTGGTATCTATACGACATTCATCATGATCGCACACTGTCAGGCGCCGATACGCAGGGATGCACACATGTCACCTTTCCCAGAGTTGCTTTTAAAAAAAAAAAATGAATGAATTCGCGGATACGCCCACAAGCGGAGGCACCTGGTATACATCATGATCATAGGGGCCCTGTGCTATATACCGCTAATGGCATCCTGTTAGTCACGTTAAATCCGGGGTTCTTGAAGCTACAACCTAACCAAACTTTGATAAATCAAGTTGTTTTCTGAGCTATGAGTTATTTTTTGAACACCAGACTGAGTGTGACGTTACATCTTCACGAATCTGCAGAAGTAATTCCTTGAGCGAAGAAGATGGATGCATGCTTATCATGTTCTGAGTTTGGAGGTGATTTGATGCAATACATTGTAGTCCGTACCAATCTATATACGTTGAAGTTTATCCCCTGAGGCATTCAATATATATAAACTTCAACATCTATCACATAAAAACAGAGCGGGCACGTGTAGTATGCTTTTTGCCAGTCTTGAAGGCTTTGATAACACCATGGCATACTTGTCTATAATTGATTGTCAGCCGCTTGTGACCGGACATGCATGTGCTGAAGGCCACCACCTTGACTTCGCACCTTGCCTGATGCGACCTCAGAGCCCCCCCGGAGTCATGGCGTGGCACTCTGCAGTACTTAGTCTATGGGTAATGCTCACTCGAATAACACTTGCATATTTGTTGCTCTCTCATTGGAAAATGGAGCTGAGCACACTGCATGCTCATACTGTTACAGTAGTACTTGCCATCGTATGAGTACATGTACATGAAGCCGGCATCAACTTGAAGCCACCAAATTGACAATCAACTGAGGTGGCATGCGCCACATGCCATTGGTCCAAGTATCATAACTCAGTAGACACAACGATGGTTCAATCATTACCTTATTGAATGTCTACATCATCACGATTATATTTTGTTGCACGGCATACCCGTACGCAATGTTGGGGGTGCTAACTCACCGCACTGACCACTGAGCACATGGTACATACTTCGAAGTAGTATTATTACACACTTGAGATAAACTTAAAGTCTTTGGAATGTTCACATTCTTGCCATGCATAGGTACTGTATAAGTGCGTATACTGTATGAAGTGCAGTGCGCACGAATACGTATATGCATGATGGAGTCATATGCTGACCATGGTCTACGCTGCGCCCATTAGCTAATAGTATGCTGACCACTTCAACTTTGATATTGCCACTGGCTATTGCTGATCACTATGCGGAGAACCAGACTGTCAGTGAGTGACAAATGTGGCCACCTAAAAAAACTGCCCATGGAGTTGCAGCATCATCGTCAATCATTATGGCGGTTTTAAATTGCAATCCAGTAACTTGGTCTGGCCTGGATGTGCACACATGGCCGAAGAGAGCTGCACCATGGCATATGCCTTGAAGGAAGTTCACCGACTGTGTAGTGATCAATACAGTCTGAGCAGACTGAGTCACTGTGGTAAACAGAGCACATCACACACATCCTGACTGGGCACTGGCTCAAAGCATGATATGCTCATAAGTAAATGTATGATCTCAAGGTCATCATGAACCATTCAGAATCTCAGGCTGATGTGCGAGGGAAGATAAAAGCAAGCAATGGACAACATCCCTGGATTCCTCTGGCAGCAGGAGTCCGTGAGTATGTGCTGTTGCCTTTCAGCCTGAGACTGCTCCTGTGCGCAATGTCATGTGCAATGTTGTCGACCACAATCACCAGCTGGCAGCCGTCATACCTGAGGCACATGCTGCTGATGATTATTAGGTATTGGGGGAAGGGGCAACAACTACACCAGGCAGCAACACAAAGTGAATGCCATGGGCCTCGAGAGTTTCAGAGACAGCAGCTACCAACTGACCACCGCCTTGACCTGTGATGATGTACAGTGGTAATTTACTTCTCCTGGCATCCTTCTGCCGTCCATTAAGCTCGTGCCGAATGGCAGCCCGACTTGTGCCTGTATTTAGCCGATGCAGATCCATCTACAACACGCAACGAAAAAAGCAAAGAAAAGCTCAGCTGCACAGCTGTTGACAACCTAGGAAGCCACAACATCAAGTTGCCCAATTGAAAGCACACAAAGGTTTTTGCGAGAGCATCAATTGTGAATGCGTCATGCCCCTGGAGCAGAGTCACCTAGTGTACTGGTGTACTCAACAGATGTGCAATGTCTGAGCAGAACTGATTCAGAATCAGAGGACTCCAAAGGTGGGGGGACATGGTTAAAAAGTACTACGGTAAACTGAATCAGATGCAGCAGCACTACTAGCGAAACCCCAAGTTATGAATCCAGAAAACAGAATGAAGGAAAGGTATCAATACACCGGGCATGCCAAGGCCTACCGCAATCAGACCTAGTAGTAATAATCATCCTATCAGTAACACACTAAAGTCACTGGCACGACAGGTATGAGACAGGCATGTAGTGTCCACCAAGTCCTAATAGTATCGAGATCCGTGTAGGGCTCTTCAAGACTTGACAGCTCAAACTTGGTCTTGCTTATCACATTGTTCAGAAATAGTTGCAGACTCTGACTTCAGCATCATGTCACTCAATAACCTTGGGGGCGCAAGCGTGTCCTATGCAAGGCGCTGATGCAAGAATACAATTCTGGTAAATAAAATTATGTTATAGAAACAACCATGAGGTTTCATGCATGCATTCCCAATTAAATAAACTCACCACAATGCCCTTAGGCAGATTGTTGCCTGAGGCATCTTTGATCTTCATGAAGTGCCATGGCCTGTATGGCTTGATTGTTCCCCATAGAAGTGCATCGCTGTAGAGCTGATCTGCCCTCTTGAAGTCACCAAGTGTGTCTGCAGCATGTATGATGCTCTTCCACGTCTCAATGGTTTGCTGTACCCCTGCAGCACGCATCCTGCTGATGACACGCTCTGCATCGTCCAGGCGCTCCACCTCCATGTATGCCTTCATGAGGCTGCTCATTTGAAAGAAGCACAAGCAAAGCAGTAGGCAACTGGTTGAGCATATGGCGACCTGCCACTACGATGCACCGAGGCTCACTACTGGAGCCAGAAAGGGACCATTGGCGGCTGCCGCTGGGCCTGTAGTTGCACCCTTCAAGTTGCAAGAAGTCATTATGATGCACCAATCTCGTACAGTAGCCTATGTATGTGCACTCTGTGCACATGCTAGCATTGCACATGTTTATAGATCTATACTACTAGTCTAGGCTATGCGATGCAAAACGGAAGGATGTGAAATATGGCATGCATTCTGCAGCATTGGCAACAGCTTTTGAATGAAGCCAGACAAGTTGAACCCTTGATCTTTGAAATTGCATTCCCCTTCAATTCCCCCAGATGCTGTTCTTGCTACAAATCACTCCTGGCTATGCATGAACGTATGCACATGCAATGCATGAACTGCTGCACATGCCCCACAATAAGACTGTGTCGGGCAGCATTGCATAGCGGTAGATGCAGGTTCACTCAAACATGAAGGTCCATGCAGCTAATATGATGGGCGTGCACTGACTTGTGCGCAGGCATTTGAAATGCCTATAGCACCGTGAGGCTAGTGAACAGTGCAATGTTACAGAATGATTGCTGCAGCTGCAGACACTTGATGCTTCAGTGATCTGCAATGCACTGCATGCTTACTAGTAGCAGCACATAGAGCAAATGACAGCATCGGTGGTGCATGCACACCAGCAGCCTGCACAACTTGCTAGGTCAACGGTGCTTAGAACTGATGCCTAAAGTAAGCAGCGCCATACAACGGTAGCACCCGTTGCCAGCACCCATCATGGTTCGTGGGTTTGAGCACAACCTAGCTACAGTAGTTGCGCAGCTGCTGCAGATGCTCATAGGAACCATTATTTTGTTTTGAGGAGTTACTTTTCATCTCAAGGGCAGATATGCTTTAAGTAAGTTAGTGCTTCTGTGTTATACTGCACCACGAAACATGCTTGATGCTGCTGTGTTACTTACATCCACCATATTACTGTGCTACTATGAACTTCACTGCTCCGCGAACTCGATGCAATCACTGGCCTATAAATTTGCATCGTAATACGTTTTTTGCAGCATGCTACGAGGTGTGCGTGTACATTTTACGTACCTCGTGAACGTGATGGCATTCGGCTTAATGGTGGCAGACTGGACCATCTCCGCAAGCACTTCCTCCGCCTTTCTGGGTCTTTTGCTGTTGCATAGCAATTGATCAATGCATTGTAGCAGTAAACATCAGGCTCCAGCTGGCGATTACGCATCTCTCTCCAGATGCCCTCAGCAACGCTCAGCTCCCCCGCTGCCCCAGCATGATCCAGCAGAGTGGTCATGGTGTAAACATTTGGCTGTTCTCCTGTTTGACACATCTCCCCATACCACGCCATCATTTCGGTCACCTGTCCCGCTCTGCCAATGGCATCCAAGAGTGCAGCCCAGTTCCGCTCGTTCGGTTTGATACCCTGCAGCACAATGCAGAAATGCGCGTTGATCATAACACTCATGGCCCATTCAAGCACGCCACGCATGCCGTCAAGTGCTGGGTACACCGCATTGCAATCTGAAAGGCCATAGTTGGCTGCACAGGTCAACAGCAGGCAGCACTAGACATTGTGAAGTATGTCTGTGTGACACCATGCTCAAACATCCTTGCAGGAAACCAATTTCAGACGCTACATCATTACCAGCAGGAATGACCAGTTCGTGTGCCATCGCATGTTGTGATGCCTTTACTCATGATGGACTTGCAGTCGACAAAAAGACAAGCTCTCCGCATGATCGAATGCATGCCAACCACAATAGAAATGCCAACACGCAAAAAACTGCCCCTTGAATTTCAGAATGCGGCTTATTGTATTACGTCTGCTGAAGGTTTGCCGCACTTGCGGCTACGTGAGATCATAGCGGCACAGCAGAGCAGCAAAAAATCGAAACCAGAGGTCTTCCACCGTAGGCCTCACGCACTGCTGCATTTGCACAAGAACCTACATTCGCGATGCTCACCTTGCTCTGCATGCGCTGAAATATGTTGGCGGCGTTGACCAAGTCTCCCCCCCGTCGCACACACCTTGATTGCAGCAGTACAATGCCGAACATCAGGCATAGGACCCCTGTCTTGCATCAGCTGCAGCAGCTCCAAGGCCTGCTGGCTGCCGCCCCTGTCGCCAGCGAGCATCCCACTCTTGCCGCGGTGACATGCCATGATCAAAATAAGATAGTCTGCATCGTTGGGGTTGATGCCGCGCTCTCTCATCTTGTTGATCAGCTGCAGTGCAACAGCCAGGCGGCCGGCTTTCCCAAACGCTTGCAGCACAGTGCTGCAGGGACGATGAGTCCAGCCAAACCCCTCCCGCTCCATCTCGTACAGCAGCTCCATGGCTTTAAAAGGCAACTCGTCTGCATAAGCTTGGATGATAAGCTCATAATCGCTGCAGATCATGGCTCCTGAACCCTGCAGCTGTCTTAGTGCGATCATGGCGTGCCGGGGCTGATGATTGTGGGCCATGGTGGCGAGAAGCGCCCTCACTTCCAGAGCAGTGGGCTCCTCAATGTCCTCGAACAGTCGAAGAGCATCTATCCAATTCTTTTGTTTGCCTAGAGCGCGTATTCTACTAACCGATGAGCCTGGTGGACGATTGCCTCCACGTAAAGTGTGCTGCTGTCGCGCTGTAGAATTGCTGGCGATGCCACACGAGGCTCGATGCAGGACAGTCAGTTGATGATGGTGCCCATACGGCGGTGCTGCAGCCCCAGGTTGACGAGCATCTCTGCTGAAGGTGTGCTTCACAAAGGCCCATGCTGTCTGCGTCTGAGGAAGGGCAGCTCGCGTTCGTAGGCCACTGCCGAGACAAGTGGCTAGGCGGCGGCCAGGCTCAAAGAGCTTAGCGCCGC
Organism: Tribonema minus; assembly: GCA_017506865.1. Classification (NCBI taxonomy): domain Eukaryota; class Xanthophyceae; order Tribonematales; family Tribonemataceae; genus Tribonema; species Tribonema minus. Next base: position 268,967 of record JAFCMP010000076.1, read on the forward strand.
GAAACATCGTTCCTCCTCTCCTCTTTCTCGTTCCTCCTCTCCTCTTTCTCTCTGTCACATATTTCAAACATGAAGTTGTTCGCGCAGGCGCGACTCGCCGCCGAGGCGCACTGGACTTTGGACTGCGGGTTGGCAGTAGCCTTTTGCATATTCGTCACCATACGTGACAGCTCTTGCCCCTCCCGCCTCCGTCAGGCTCAGGGGGGGGCGCGTGATGTACAGCGGGTGCGTGGATGATTTGGCTTTGCAGGAAAAATGAATAGTTTCAAGGGCCTTGGACCCCACCTACCATACCCTATTTTCCGCAGCCTTTGACCACCTCGGCGCCATGTCACGCGACACCCTGGCGCTGCTACACGCACTCGCCGAGCAGAGCTCGCAGGGCAGCTACAATGTTGCGCAGCGCGTTGCCTTCTGGCGCCGCTGCATTTCCCTCGAGCTACAGGGCGCGTTCGCACGCCTTGCGGTTGGCAACTGAAACGCAGTCATAGTTCCTGATGGCGACGTCAGCGCCTATCGCCGCATCGCACTGTTGCAGGTGCCGCGGCCCTCGCCAGCCAGCACCGACCCGCCGGCCCCCCGTAGATATAGTAATCGCAATGCCTGTTTCATCGTGTGCTCAGCCCGTGCGGTCCAGCATATAATATACAAGTTCCAACCGCAGTTCCTATTTAAACCTCCATGACATTTGTATTACGCAGACCTCCTCAAGCTTCTAAGAGAACGAAGGAACTCGAAGCTACGTCACACTGCCTTGAGCGCAATGCGACGCGCATAGGTACCGTGACCGCGAGACAGCTGACTGTGCATGTAGACTGGTGAAAAATCGACCGACGCCAGCGTGGCGCTGCTAGCCGCGGCGCTATCCCAACAGGCCCTCTGACATCCTACTTGCCTATTTATAAAACTGCAATTGCTTAAGTTGTGCTGCGCGCGCGCTGTCGTGACACCTAGGTCTTGAGGCAATTCACTTGCCTGTGAGGAAAACTGCAACCTTTATCACGTTACAACTCCCCACGCCTTGCCCGCTACCTCACTTGTTGACCCCTTATGCCACAATGTGGTTTCAGTTACATACTAGTGAATCAGTCTAACAAGCAGCTCCGCCACCACTGGCACCTTATCATAATGATATGGCATATGCTGTGGGCAGGGCGTCGACCATGGCCCCGGGCCGCCCCCATGAAATTGACATCCTAAGGTTTGAGAGGGCGTTCCGAGTGTCTGCATTACATTGTGGATGAGATGCATTGGACAGCTTGTTTGTCGACATGTCCATCATGACCACCAGAGGCACTACAACTCTGTGGCGGCACACAGCCTGAGACTGATTATATATATATGCTACTAGTAGTAGAAGTACATAATTATGGGGCATTTTTGCACCCTGAGCAAGAATGAATAGAAAGAACATAAGGATGGACATCGTGCTGCCTGCCGACACTTTAAAGGCGACCGGCTACGACGATCCAACACGTCAACTACCGCTCATGGTGGACGACATGACATATGCATGTGCACCTGCTTTGAGGCACAGGTGGCGTCACAGGCGGAGAAGACTGCAGCAGACCCCGAACGTTGCTGCCGTCACGGTGACCACAAGGCCGCTATATGCACCCACTATTCTGGTCATTATGATCAGATTTGCTACACACTTGCCACTTTGGCAATCGGGGCATTTGACAGCATCAGGGCGCAGGGGCGGAAGCTGCTGGAGGCTGTGGCGACGGAGTATGCCACTGGCAGCAGGATGTCAGTGCCCGGAGGAGCACGCACTAAAGCTCTTACTAGTAGGGACATCGCCGCGGCCCTGGCGCGCTTACGCTCAGCACTGTCGGCAGCGCTCCACATGGCGTACTCTGGCCGTGTCATGTGGGACACACAGTGTCGCATGGCAGAAACCGGGGGGGCCCGGGGGGGCACATGGACGAGGACGTACTACGGCGTAGGGGTGGATCTCGAGATGCCATTTGACGGCGGCGGCGTTCATGTGGTCGTCATTGAAACACTTTCAGACTGTGAGATGACATTTAGATTCTGTACAGCAAGCTTCAAGTAAGATACCATTCGTCTAATTGCTTAAGCCTTTTCGCGCCCAGGGCCTGAGCAAGAATTGCAATCATGATAAAAAGTACATACCTGCAAGAATTAATAAAAAGTACATACCTGCAGGGAGTTATATTACTTCAAGTTACAAAATTCTTTTTAAGTGCCCGCAAGGGAGCCTACTGCTGCAGTGGTAGGCCGGCTGTCCTACTTCAACAGTTGTGCAATTCCAGCTGGGACTTGCTCTATATAGCATATGCTGCACCAGCAGCCAGTCGGCACTGCGCCCCGATAGCATGCATCATGTGTGCCCGCCATTGAAGCGATACGCTGCTGAGTGCACTGCACTATTGGAGTGATGCCTGCCTTGCATTCAACTCTTCTGCACTGACTTGAGGAGCAACATATGGTGTACTTCTGAAGTATATGTATACTTTCCCCGCTGCATAACTACAGCTGTAACAGTAGTACATGCAAGAGACAAGCTCTGTTGTGAGGCTGCTTGTCCGTCTGAGAGAGCTTTAGTCTCTGGCATGGCACTGCATTCAATCATGATGCAGTGAAGTACTACACTCTACTGTATGGGTCACCGTACGTATGGACTTGTATTTATAAAGGCCCAAGGGAGGCCGGGTTGCCTATGCAATCGAAAAGCTTGCGTCAACGCAGCAGCCTAGTCTGCGCTGTGCCCTAGGAGTTTGGATACCGGCGCCGCAACACAGCCCAGCATTTGCGCTCCACGTGTGTATGCCATGACGCGCTCCGCCAACTCCCGCGCCAGCGATATGCTCAGCTCAATGTGGATCTGACGCTTAGCTAACCCGGCCTTGCGTAACACATCTGCCTTCCCCCCCCCTGAGCACAGTGCTGAGTGCATTGCCAACTCCTTAACAAAAAGGCTTGTCTGCTTGCCCAGCCGTCCGTACGACTCCTGCACGAATGGCACGAAAGCCCAAGATGACGTCAAGGTGCCGGTGTGGTGCTTGACCTTCGCGTCCTCCCCCACCCCAGCAGCATAGCCGTCCGTGTTCGAGGCATTTGTTTTGCCTGTCAGGTACGAGCTCGCTGTGGGCGCGCGCACACTTGTGTCTAGCACTATTCCCTTGTTACGGTATGCACTGCTAAAGTGCAGACACCCTGGGTCAATGACTGTGTCCGCCCGATACCCCGGTACCTTGAAGACGCTAGCGTCCTCATTGCGGACAATAGAGACATGGTGCTGTCTCAAGATGCGCTGTAGGCACCGCTTTTGGGCAGTGTGTGTCGCGTTGTGCCCCCGTATGTGCTGGCTGGGGCAGCTGATCGCATGCGTGGAGGTGGGGCTCACGTCACTGCACCGCCATGGGCACACCTCGCCCTGTATGCCCCACCCGTCTATAAAGATCGCAACCAAAATCATCGTGGCCGCTGCCATACTGGACATGGGCGCCGCACCCGGGCGGTCATTGGCAGCGGGTGGCACGCTCATCCACGCCATTGCCCCGGACGCACGCTGGCTGCGCAGCTGCGCCAGGACCCGCGCGCTAGCCTGTTGGCGGCGGCGGCTGGTGTCACGCGAGTCACCAATAAGTGTAGCCTGCGTCGGCTTGCCCACGGCACCAGCCGAGGCAGCCTCTAGGTCCTCCACCAGGCAGTCCTCGTATTGACGTCGAAGAACATTTGAAAGGCCGGCTTGTAGTCCGTACGTGAAGTGACCGCGCCGGCGGCGGGGCACTACCTTCCTGCAGATCTCGTCAGCATAGGCCTCCCAGTCGTCGTCGTCGTCCTCCTGCCCAACGCTGCAGCTGCTTTCTTCCGCGCTAGTTTGTGTTTTAGCGGGCGTGGAAGAGGCAGCCGCGGCAGCGGCTTGAGGGCCAGGTACGGTCGCCGCCGCAGCGGCCGCCTCGGCGCCAGGCACAATGCCGTGGGTGTGTGGGGCTGGCTCGGTGGTCCCCGTCCCCGTGACGGCAGTTGCGGCGTAGATCGCTTGCACCGCAGTGGGGAGCGTCGACGCTGCGGCCGTCGTATCTGCTGCCCACCGCAGCAACGATGCTGGGAGCTGCTCGGCCACAGCTGTGCGTGATTTTTCGCCGCCATCAGCTGTCAGCGCTCGCGTAGAGCGTCGCACGGCCTCGATGATTGGCGGCAGTCCCTGGTCCTCGCGTATTGCGCATGAGTGCTGCGCGAACCAGGTGACTGCGCCGTGTTCGTCAGTGCCGAGCCTCAGGGCCCCTGCTGCCACAGTGGCATGAATTATTGCAGGCCGCAGTGTTGTGCATGCCTGGGCCGTGTATGCGGCTGGTGCCAGTAGCCCCAAAAGCGGCATGCCCAGACCGCCTCGTCGCTCCGGCAACCGTGACGCCCGCAGTGGCACTGCGATGTCCGTGAGTTCTGGCGGGCCCAAGCGCGGCAATACCAGCACGCTGCCACTGCTGGCTTCCTCATTGTCACCAGCAGTGCAGGCGGCCAGCAGGTGTGACTTCATGACTGCCGCGGTAGCGCAGCCGTGCAGGTGCAGCATGCGTTCAAGCGTCCATGCACAGAACCCGTCAAATGCGTGCAGCCATGTCTCACTCAAAGCCGTGTCAACGACCCGAGCTAAGAAGCCCATGCGCTTCGTCAGTGACCTGCGCAGAATGAACTGTGCTGCCTGTAGGTGATGCCGCGCCATTCCAGCTAGCTGCCACGACAATCGCCATGTCCCTGCGTCAACGAGATGCTTGCTCATGGCAGCATGCACATAGGCTGGGTGCCCTACCGGTACCCCGACCGACGTAAAGCCCTGACTGGATTCTGGCATGGTGGCGTCCACAAACGGTATGTCAAGGGCGCGCAGGCGTGCTCTGGCCGCTTCATCAAACACTGTGCCGCGCATGGCGATGGCCAGCGACTTGTCTGGTCGAACGCGTAGGCCCCCTGCCGCAAGCCGACGGATCACCTCTGCCACCCCAGCGGCCGCTGCATCGTCGAAGTAGGCAGCTTGCAGCACGTTGAGGTCATCCAGGAAAGCGCAGTGCGGGGCTGGTGGTTCCGCTAAGCTGTGGCCGTAGGCCGGCATACTGCCGGGCGTCGCATTCACTCCATCAGGGTAGAAGAGTAGGAATGCCGCTGCCACTGCAAAGTACAGCGGCCCTAGAGGGTCCCCTTGCTGGCACCCTAGGTGGGAGCAGATAATGCGAGCTTCACCGTTCACCTCCACTCGCATCTCTGGGGCAGTGTCACCACAGTATACGGACTCAAAGTGCGGGAGCAGCTCCGGACAGAAGAGCATAAGTCCCCGCACAATGGCGGCGCGATCCACACTGTTAAATGCGTTCTCACAGTCCAGCTGGATTGTGGTGCCATACAGCTCGTGCCACACGCGCGCGCGCGCTGCCACATGCTCGACGCCAGACCGGTATCCTACGCCAAACTGCGACATGGAGGCCAGCAGCCCCGATATTTTGCCCTTGACACACCGTGCCGCTGTGGACCCGAGGAGTCTACGCCAGACACTGGAGCAGGCGATCGGACGCCGCTTCTGTCCTATGCCTGAGAGGGCCGCGGCGCGGAGAAGCCGTTGCGATTGCTCCGGCAGCAGTTCGGGCTCAACAAGCAGCGTCGTGAACACCTTGGCCAGGTGATGGGCGAATGCCGGTTCCATCACATCCGATTCTGAATCACCAGCTAGTCCTGGCGAGGCACTGCCCACGGGGCGGGTGGCTGCTTTCACTGGTGCACCAGGCCCAGCGGCCATTAAGAGGTGTTCATAGCGTAGGCCGTCCAGCCCTCCTGCCTTCCCCGCCCCTGCTGCGGACAAGGTCGACAGTATGTCTGTCGCCTCCACCTCGAGGCGCCGTCCGGCTGCGCTGGCAGCATCCTCAGGCCTATCGCTGCGATCACGCGCCTGACCCGATTCGAAGATGGGACTGCCGCTGCCAGCGGGCCCGGCGGTCGTTGCCACCCCTGCGCTGTGCAAGCAGTGCCGCCGGGCGTCGCGTACCAGGCCGCGCACTTGCTCCATTGGCGTATCGACTACCCCGGGCCGGGTGCCAGTTTCAGGGTGCTTTGCTGCCAGCACCTGTGCCGTGACCACGTCTGCTGGGGCGCATGCTTCACGCGCCTCTAGTCGTGCGGCAGCCAGGCCTACCCCCCGTCGCTTGCCTGAGAGGGCAGCGCATGCTGTTTGCTGCCTGGAGTCAGCCTCCGTCCAGTCGGCATCGAAGTTCGTTTGTGCCGACGCTGTAGCTGCGTTGTTTGGTTTGGGGGCCCGCAGCGCCGCTGCTGCTGACAGCGTCTTTCTCAGTAGCTCCGCAAAGTCGCCAGACAGCAACGCTGCCAGCCGGGCCGCAGGCGGCATACCGGTTCCCTCCGGTTGCCTACCAAAGGCCATTGCTGCTAGCAGGTGCAGCAGCCTGTAGCCGCGCTGCACTAGAGTCTGAGAAACCTGATGAGCAAACGCCCCGGCACCATGGTGGAGGCGCACCCGTGCCGCCTCACGTGCACTGTCTGTGGCGTCCGCCAGTAGTCGTGTGGCGTGCTCCACTAGCCGTGCCCACTGAGTGCACTGCAGCTGAGTGCGGAAGGAGTTGGCAGTCGTGGTGAACCGTAGCAGCAGTAGATCCGCCTCATTGGTCTGGTCAAGTGCGTGGACGACCGAGGGCCGCCGCGTCGAGAGGTCCCAAGCCAGGGATGCTCGTGCCTGGGGCTTTGAGGGCCTGCCACTGGTGGTGGTGGTCGGGGCGGGCGGTGACGCGGCATCGTCCGGCGGGTCCAAGACCATGTCCGTCCATCCCACGGCCGTCCCGTGGGGGGGGCTGCTGTCCTGCAGCCTTAGGCTGTTAGATTGAGTGCGGCTGCCGGCGCTGCCAGGCGGTGCCGCAGCAGCTGCCGTTCGGCGCCGGCGTTGCGCGCCGGTTGCCGTGGCCGCCGGGCGTTTCTTGCTGGACTTTGAGTTGGCAGCGCCACTAGCCGGCACCGCCGGTGGCTTTGGAGGTGTCGCTGCGGCAGCCCCCGCCGCCGCGGCCGCGCCGTCGCTACCCGCACCCCCGCCCTCGGACTGGCCCGGGGGTACTGTCGGGCGTGCGCGCGTGGGGGCGCTTCCATTCCGTCGACACGTGTGGCATGGCGAGGTCAGCGCGCATTGCCTCTGCCCCGCGCTGGCTGACATATGGACCAGACCGCAGGCACCTGTGCATGCACTCAGCTTCCTTACCGCCCGTAGGAAGTCTTCTGCCGTGCAACCATACATGGTGCTCATCTCCTGCACACGCTTGGCATGGTGTGCCCCAGTGTTGCAGGTACTGCTGCCTGAAGGGGCACGGTCACCGGATGGGTCGTGATCAACCTGCTGCCGGATGCCCTTGGCGTATGCTGCCGCCGGATTTTGCTGACAGTGTGATGTGCTCGCCTCAGGGTTCAGCATCGACCTCGTGCAGCTACCACCGTTGAAGTGGGCCACTACCGGTGCCATGCGGCTCGCAGCTGACAGTTTGCCTCGCTGTTTGCTGTCCTCTTTCTGACCAAGCTGCCAAAATGCCAGTGTGCATAGTGGACACCTCAGTGGCTCAGGCTGCTGTGGCAACTGCAGCGCAGTACGGGGCTGTGTCCGACTCGGAGCCGTGATGTGGGTGCTGTCAGCTTGAGTGGTCGCCGACGCTGTCACAGTGGTTGGCAAGGGCGGAGCTGCCGCAGGGGCGACAAGCAGTTCAAAGTGTCCCACATTTGTATATAGCCCAGGCGGCGTCCACAGCACATCCAGATGGCAGTCAGGCTGAGCTGGAGTTGCCGGTGCGAATACCGCTGGCAGCCCCATCAGTTGTGCCAGCACCAGCCCTGTTGATTTTTGCGTGCTGCCAGTGGCCTGAGGCTCGGCCTGCCACACCGTCACCGAGACCGCGTAGACCGCTGCAACAATGGCCCACACAGACAAACCGAGGGGCCGTCCCCACACGCCCTCTTCCTGTAGGCGTTGCAGCAGGAGCGTGTGCCCGCTGTCCGCGCTGTCCGTTTCATTTGTGCCGTACTCGATTGCGAGGCAGCGAGCGCGTGTCCCGTACGTGTCGAATTGTTCACGTGTACACGCAGGTTGGGCTGCTGCATGCGCGGTCAGTTGACGCATCGATGACATGCTGGCCCCTTGTTTGCCCGCCCCCTGCGTGACGTATGCCACCATCCCGTCCAGCAGTGCCTCTCGCATGGCAATCACCAGCGCTGGGGCCGGCAGTCCGTGCTCAACTGCGACGCTGCCTATGCCGTGTAGAGCTGTATGAATCAGGCAGTTGCCGTTGCCCACGTTGCTCACGGGGCGAAGCTCCCCACCACGTGCTAGCGTCGCTGTGTTTTCCCCAAGCGCCTGTTTGTGGAGTGCCTGCAGGCCCGTGTGCCAAGTGGAAAAACCATAGTTGGTGGCTTTTGCCAGCGCGTCTTGCTGCTCTTCCACGGTGACTGTATGGCGCACGTTTGAGGGTATCCGGGTCGCCACCGTCACGGTGGTGACCTTCGCCGGCCCGGATATTGGTGCTGAGGGGGCAGAGGCACCGCCCCTCGGCGGTGTGGTGGCTGGTGCCAGGGGTGCACGAGAATTGTCGCACTGGGCCTGTCGCTCCTGCATGCGCCGTCTGTGTTTACCTCTGCGTCGACTGCGCTTTCCACTGGCAACCATAGCCGTGACAGGTGCTGTTTCGGTCATTGTTGCGTGGGTGCTGTTATCACCAGCCTGCGTTACGTCTGACTCACCACATTTCCCGGCTGGCTGGCGAGGCGACCTGGCAACGACCGGTTCCCTAAGGGAGAGTTGGTCAAACACCGTTGCCAGGTCATTACCCTCTTCTCGGAGGGAGAGCAAGCTGAACGTGACCGTCAGGTCATGCATCTGACTCACCAGCGGTGCGCAGGGAGTCCGGCCCAGCAGGGTCTGTGTTGCTGGCGCGTCGCCAGCCGCCGGCCGCATATGCAGTCCGAGTCGGCGTGACGTGCGGCAGGGTCCAAGCTTGGTACTCGTCGGCCAAGCGCAAAGCACCGTGACGCGTGCCCGATTGGGGGCAAGGGCCAGTGCACGTACCCTGCGCGCGAGTGCGCCAGCCGCCCCCAGCAAGCCTTGCCAGTGTGATCCCGTCGGGTCCCTGGGGCATTCGCTAGACTGAGCGCCCGCTGCGACAGCAGCCGCGGCACTGCCAGGTGTGCTGGGCACACGATCGTTGCTTGACATCGTTGCGCCGCTATCGCTAGCACGACTTTCGCCAGGCAGCACACCCATTGTGCTGCTCCGGGTCAGTCTCGGCAGCGGCGCAACTGCCACACCGTCCAACGTAGATGCATGGGCTTGCCTGGGGTCTGGGGTCTACCCCCAGGTGCTCGCATCCGAGGATTTTGCGTATGGGACCACATTTGCTAGCGGCGGCGAGCAGCGCGGCTATTGGCTTCAGGCTATTCCCCCCACCAACAGCTGCACCACCCGCTGCCGCCGCGCATGTCGTTGGTCGGGTGTGTATGTCAGCAATGTGATCATGGCCTGATGCACGGTCACAGCCTGACAGTGTGCATGCTGTCGCGGCGACCGGGCCTGCGAGGCAGTCGGCGCAGCGCCACACGTCGCACTGGTCCAGGGCCCCTAGATCACCAGATGGTGTCGTGGCGCTTGCTGCTGTGCGTCCGATGAAGAGGTTGCCGCACCCATCGCAGACCTGCTCCAGGCCGCCGCATATTGGTCGGTGGTCTAGGAAAAGCTGAACATGCAGTTCTGCAAATTGCTTCCCTTTCCCTGTGTGGCGCGTGCGCTGGTGTGCACATGCGTGTGCCGCTGGGCAATTCTTTCCCGGGGCCCGAGGATTTGCTCGCACTATGAACTTGTCGCACATGCGGCAGTCCAGCCCCGGGATATTGACCTTCCGGTTGGCAGCGGGTGTCTTGGCGGGCGCCAAAACTGTCATAGCGGTGATGCCGGATGTTGGGTGCCCGTTGCGACTGTTACCGTCAGAGGTGACGCTGCCGCCTGACAGAGAGGCGCCGCTGCCAGCTGGCTGCAAAGACCGGGACGTGATTTGTCTCTGGTGACCCCCCGACCCAGGTTCGCCAACTTCCATCGGTACAGGCACGGTCAGTGACCGGCTTTGCCAGCGCACCGCCAGACTGTGGGTCTGGACGGGTGACGCTGCCAGTGCTTTGGGCGCTGGCGCGGCGCCGACCCCGCCGGGGTGCAGCCGCCCCACGTTCGCCGCCCGGTGCAGCAGCCGCTGCAGCCGCTGGTGCTGTTGTCACCATGTCTGCAGTACATGGGGTTTCCGCTGCGGTGACCTCCATCGGCTGAGGACTGGGATGCCACTGGGGAGAGGCGCCGCTGCTAGCTGGCTGCGAAGGCCGCGACGTGATCCGTCTCTGGTGACCCGCTGGCCCACTGGTAGGTTCGCCAACTTCCATCGGTACGGGCACGGTCATGGTGACCGCCTTTGCCAGCGCACTCAGTTTGCCAGACGGCGACTCTGGGCGGTTGATGCTGCCAATGCTTCCGAGGCGTCCCAGGGGCGGCCCGGCGCTGGCGCCGCGACGCCGACCCCGCCGGGACGCAGCTGCCCCGCGTTGGCCATCTGATGCGGCAGCGGCTGCCGGCGGTTTTGGCACCATGTCTGCCGCACGTGGCGTTGCCGCCGCCGTTAAGTCGGAGGTAACCTTGCGACCGCATGCAGCGGCGGCTGTGACAGTCGTCCGTGGCTGTGCAACCACCGGGTTGGCCGGTGCGGGCCCCGCCGCTGGTGCGGCAGTGGCAGCCGTCACTAAAGGCGTTTTCCGCCGCGAACGTCGTTTTGGCATTGGCGTTGTCGCTACTGGTGAATCCGGCGGCAGTGTCGCCCGACGGCGTGTACTTGCCGCTGGTGGCTGTAGTACCACCAAGCTCAGTACAATTATCGCTGCTGGCGGCAGTGCCTCCCGTAAACTCGCCGCTTGAGACTCCGAGTCACTGGCAGGCTGATGCCGCGGGCGCTTCGTCTGAGAGCATCCCCTGTCACAGTGATTAGTGGCACCTGGGCTGGTCAGATGGCGGCGGAGCTTCTTGACGTGCGCGTGGCTGCCACTGCCCTGAGGCTCGTCCGAGTCGGCTGACGACAAGTGTAGTCTGCGCATGCTTCTGCACAGCTCTGCAACCTGACTGCACACTGGCACCTCTGGCATCGGCCGCAGTCTAGAGCTCTGGGCCATCAGCTGAGGTGGTGGCGGGCCGGGTATCGGTGGCGGGCCCGAAATCGGTGGCGGGCCCGAAATCGGTGGCGGACCCGGGATCGGCGGCGGGCCCGGTATCGGTGGCGGGCCCGGTATCGGTGGCGGGCCCGGAATCGGCGGCGGGCCTGGGATCGGCGGCGGGCCCGGGATCGGGGGTGGGCCCGGGATCGGCGGCGGGCCCGGTATCGGCGGCGGGCCAGGGATCGGCGGCGGGTCCGGTATCGGCAGCGGGCCCGGTATCGGCGGCGGGCCCGGTATCGGTGGGGGGCCCGGTATCGGTGGCGGGCCCGAGATCGGCGGCGGGCCCGGGATCGGCGGCGGGCCCGGGATTGGCGGCGGGCCCGGGATCGGTGGCGGCGGCGGTATCACTAGGCGTACCCAACGGCCAACACCATGGCGGCGTCTGCGGCGTGTGTCAGATTGGCGTGCAGCTTTGACCTGCCACCACCACAAGCCAGTATTCAGCCCGTGGTTGCGCTGTCCCCGTTTGCGTTTCAGAGGTGACCCCTCCCCACGTGAGGCAGGGCTGGTAAGCCAGTGGAGAGCCATAGCTTTGAAAGGCGATTGCTGTCACCGTACTACATGTGCATATGCACGTATGGACTTGTATTTATAAAGGCCCAAGGGAGGCCGGGTTGCCTATGCAATCGAAAAGCTTGCGTCAACGCAGCAGCCTAGTCTGCGCTGTGCCCTAGGAGCTTGGATACCGGCGCCGCAACACAGCCCAGCATTCGCGCTCCACGTGTGTACGCCATGACGCGCTCCGCCAACTCCCGCGCCAGCGATATGCTCAGCTCAATGAGGATCTGACGCTTAGCTAACCCGGCCTTGCGTAACACATCTGCCTTCCCCCCCCCCTGAGCACAGTGCTGAGTGCATTGCCAACTCCTTAACAAAAAGGCTTGTCTGCTTGCCCAGCCGTCCGTACGACTCCTGCACGAATGGCACAAAAGCCCAAGATGACGTCAAGGTGCCGGTGTGGTGCTTGACCTTCGCGTCCTCCCCCACCCCAGCAGCATAGCCGTCCGTGTTCGAGGCATTTGTTTTGCCTGTCAGGTACGAGCTCGCTGTGGGCGCGCGCACACTTGTGTCTAGCACTATTCCCTTGTTTTGGTATGCACTGCTAAAGTGCAGACACCCTGGGTCAATGACTGTGTCCGCCCGATACCCCGGTACCTTGAAGACGCTAGCGTCCTCATTGCGGACAATAGAGACATGGTGCTGTCTCAAGATGCGCTGTAGGCACCGCTTTTGGGCAGTGTGTGTCGCGTTGTGCCCCCGTATGTGCTGGCTGGGGCAGCTAATCCCATGCGTGGAGGTGGGGCTCACGTCACTGCACCGCCATGGGCACACCTCGCCCTGTATGCCCCACCCGTCTATAAAGATCGCAACCAAAATCATCGTGGCCGCTGCCATACTGGACATGGGCGCCGCACCCGGGCGGTCATTGGCAGCGGGTGGCACGCTCATCCACGCCATTGCCCCGGACGCACGCTGGCTGCGCAGCTGCGCCAGGACCCGCGCGCTAGCCTGTTGGCGGCGGCGGCTGGGGCACAGCGCAGACTAGTAGTCTGCGCTGTGCCCTAGGAGTTTGGATACCGGCGCCGCAACACAGCCCAGCATTCGCGCTCCACGTGTGTATGCCATGACGCGCTCCGCCAACTCCCGCGCCAGCGATATGCTCAGCTCAATGTGGATCTGACGCTTAGCTAACCCGGCCTTGCGTAACACATCTGCCTTCCCCCCCCCTGAGCACAGTGCTGAGTGCATTGCCAACTCCTTAACAAAAGTCTGCTTGCCCAGCCGTCCGTACGACTCCTGCACGAATGGCACGAAAGCCCAAGATGACGTCAAGGTGCCGGTGTGGTGCTCATGCACTGTGAAGTACACGTATATGCATTAAGTCATGCCATCATGATGATCACGCTGAGCACAATGTCATGCTGAGTATGTTCACCATGATTTTGCATTGGCTAGCTCATCACTGTGCTGGAAGCCAGCGACGAAGGTCACTTCATTGAGGAGGTCGACCACGCTGCAGCATTGTGCATAAATTGCAGCATTGTGAATTTTAGAGTTGCATATAATCCAAGAGTTGCTCCTGGCCTGGCATGCACACACGGCTGAACGGAGCTGCTACTACTAGTGTGCGCCCAGGTGGTCAATGCGACGCATTTCGACCTGTACGCCAATTGTCGTACAGGTCGAAATGCGTAGCATTGACCACCTGGGCGCACACTAGTATTAGTATGTACATGAGTACCGTACAGACTGTGTCTTAGTCAAAAACCTAGGGCAGTAATTGTCGTCAGTGGTGCGCAAAGCACAGCATACACATGCTCACTGATCACGCGTTGAGCCATGGTACAACTTGAAGATTTGCCAAACAGGTAAATGAGAGCAAGCAATGCCCAACATCCAGCAAGAGCTTGTGATTACGTGCTGTTGCTCTTGAAACAGCTTCTGCGCACAATGAAATATGGTCACCATCAGTCATCAAACCCAGAGCAGATGCTGATGCCATTATCAAGTATCACTGGCAGCGGAAGAGGCAACCAGTAGACCAGGCCGCAGCAAGAAGTGTTGGATCCCCTGAGACTCGAGAGTACCAGAGACAGCAGTTAACAACAGGCCGCCCCCTTGGCCTGTCATGATATGCAGCGGAAACTTGCCCCTCTTGGCATCCTCCTGGCGTTCACGAAGCTCATGCCGAATGACAGCCCGAGCTGTGCCTGAATTCAGTCCACGTAAATCCATCTACAGCACAAGCGGACACAAGAATAGAAGGAAAATAGCTCAGCTACTTAGACAACTGTTGTTTAAGCAAGGACATTATATAATCAAGTTGCATCCAGTACCAACAATGCAAGTGGCGCAAAAGCATCAGCCTGTGAAGGCACAATAGCCCAAAGCAGAATTCGCACAACGCAATACATGACAATGTGCAGAGTCTGAGCCCATTTGGCAACCATCTTGAAGAAGGGGGGAGGGACAAGGGTAGGAAGTCATTCGGTGCCCCCACAGCAAGAGGACTGCTGCTTATCAGCAAGACTTGTCGATGCAGTGAACCAAATCAAGGACAGGTACGATACATTGGACATGTCAAGGCCTACCACTGTGACAGCTAGTCTTGATCGATGATCATCCTAGAGCACTCAATGCAGGACAGGTATGCGACGGCATGTAATTTCCGCCACAATCTTTTGTGATCCATGTAGGGATATCATGTCTCTCGACAACAAAGAGTTTGTGTTGGTCTTGATTGAATTTCTCAACTTTAATTGTGGAACCTCACGCCAGCGTTTATTCAGTCAATACGCTGATGTGCAAGTGTGTATTATGTGAGGCGCTGATGCAGGCAGCTACAGCATGTTGACCACTCTGTCAGGCAAATATCAATTGCTTGAGAATGGGAAGTCGGTACTGGCAGTCCAGCGTGATGCGGTCATGACCCGGTGGCGATAGAGAACTGCTGCATGTGAACTGGTCCAGGAGAGTCCCGTAAAGTGGCGAATGAAGTTGCTTCGAGAAACGACCATCAGTGCTACAGTGATTCATGTATGACAAATGTAATCCACTCACCACTGTCCCCTCGCCGACGGGTTGCTTGTTGCCGGAGGCATCTTTGCTCTTCATGCTTCGCCATGGTCTGTATGGCTTGATTCCATCTGTCAACAGAGCGTCGCTACACAGCTGATCTGCCCTTTTGATGTCACCAAGTGTGTCTGCAGCGTGTATGATGCTCTTCCATGTCTCAATGGTTGGCTGTACCCCTGCAGCACGCATCCTGCTGATGACACGCTCTGCATCGTCCAGGCGCTCCATCTCGATGTATGCCTTCATGAGGCTGATCATTTGAGAGGAGCAGCAAAGAACGAGTAACCTGTTGAGGTCATGCCGTGAAAATTGTAATCCTCCGAGACGTATGCTACTGCAGCCAGAACTGAAAGCAACTGGCAGCTGCATACGTGATCACTTCAGGATGCCAAGAAGTCAGGTTATGGTTCGTGTACGCATTAGCCTATGTGCACTCCATGCTAGCATTGCACATGTCTACAAAACACGATGCAAAATGACGGAACATGAAACATACCATGAATTTGTGGAGCACTCAATTTCACACAAGTGGAGCCAGACAACTGTTCACTTTCGAAAGAGTACTCACACTTCATCAGCCCATGACGCTGTATGCACTACAAACCCACGCACGGCAATGCATAAGTTCTGCACATGCGATGCATGAACACCTGTACATACTCCAGCTACAAGACTATGTCCAGCAGCTTTGTCTTGTGTTGGATGCAGGTGCACTCCACCATGAAGGTCCATGCAACTAATGAATGGTGCAGTGTCACAGCATGATGGTGCAGCTGCAGATAATCAACACTTCAGTAATGTGCATGCACTGCATGCTTAGCAACGCATAGAGCAATCACAGCATTGGCAGCACGGATGCAGCCGCATACACAGCTTGCCGGGTCCCTGACGCTTCTCAATGCCAATCAATCGAACAGCTCACACCCGCCGGCACTAATATCTGATGGGTTTGAGCACTGGTGCGGCCACAGCTGCTGCAGATGCTGATGAGCACTGTGTTTATATCCGCAATTATCCTAGTCCATCACATTCACATCTTGTGACAACAGCCTCCAGGCATATATCATATGATACCTCACGACTCTCCACTATACTTCTTACGTTACCAGGATGTATACTTGATGCTTCTTTTTGTCACACTGTGCCACACCATGAAGTTGGATCCTTTGCTCACTCGATGTTATTGCTGATCTACACATACCCGTATCGTAACACATACTTGCAGCATTTGAACCGTTACGTACCTCGTAAACGTGATGGCCTCCGGCTTGATGGTGGCAGACTGGACCATTTCCGCAAGCACTTCCTCCGCCTTGTCCGGCTGCTTTGCCGTAGCATAGCAATTGATGAAAGCACAGTAGCTGTAAACATTAGGCTCCAGCTGGCGATCACGCATCTCTCTCCAGATGCCCTCAGCAATGCGCAGCTCCCCCGCTGCCCCAGCATGATTCAGCAGGATGGTCATGGTGTACACATTTGGCTGTTCTCCTGTTTGACACATCTCCCCATACCATGCCATCATTTCGGTCACCTGGCCCGCTCTGCCAATGGCATCCAAGAGCGCAGCCCAGTTCTGCTCGTTCGGTTTGATACCCTGCAGCACAGTGCACGCCAAATTGACAATCATTATGATTGAATCATAAAAACAATGCATGGCTCATTGAAGCAAACCGCGCATGACATCGAATGCTAGGTATACAGCATCGCCATCTGACAGAAGTAGCAGAACTACGATGGCTGCAAAGGTCAAGAGTAGGCAGCACTACATTTAACAAGCGCGCGTCGCAATGTTGTGGAGCGTTGTACTTGACGTATAGCTTGAAGTTGAACTTGAAGTCAGTGACAGGCCGTTGCGTGCATTCTTCGTCATGATGGGTGCGAATGCGTGCTCCGCTAACGTCGCATGGCGGGGGCCAATGGGGGCCTCACAATGGCGTCAACAGCACGTACATCTTGAAGTAGGAGGCAGCGTGCCTCTCCAAAGTAGCCATCTGGCGCGCCTGCAACATGCAAATGCCACTCATGCCTGTTGGCACAGCAAAACTGCAGCTGCAGCAGCAGTTGCTGCTGCCTGCTGCCCGATGCTGGAGCTCCGGCGATTGTCACATCTTCAAATTGTGATGCTGAAGTACATTGTGTCCCTTCTTGGGGGTGTAGGCCATGGAAACCACAGACATTAAGACCCGTTCCAGTGCAGCCAGCTTTCGCCGTATATCCAAAGCGTGAATTCTGAACCGCACTCTGTAAAGCGCCCTGGTTTTCACTTATGTGGGCAACGCAACGTCACTATTATAATTTCGGCAAAACGTCACGCTTCTTGCCCAAAGAAAGTCCTGCAGGTTGCGCCCAGAACGTCCTGCACTTATTGTGCATGGCCCTATCACTTACTAGTGCGTGCATTCACAAGAACTAATTTCGTCATGCTCACCTTGTTGCGCATATTCTGCAATATGTTGGCGGCGTTGACCAAGTCTCCCCCCGTCGCGCAAACAGTCATTGCAGCACCGTAATGCCGAATGTCAGGCACGGGGCCCTTGTCTTGCATACGCTGCAGCAGCTCCAAGGCCTGCTCGCTGCCGCCCCTGTTGCCAGCGCGCATCCCATTCTTGCCGCAGTTACATGCCACGATCAGAATAAGATGGTCTGCACCACTGGGGCTGATGTTGCGCTGTTGCATCTCGTCAATCAGCTGCAGTGCAGCATTGAGCCGCCCCGCTTTGCCGCACGCTTGCAGCAGCGTGCCGCATGCCCGTTGAGTCCAGGTAAACCCCTCCCGCTCCATCTCGTGCAGCAGCTCCAAAGCTGCAAGGGGAGACTCCTTTGCATGCACATGGATGGCAAGCTCGTAGTCATGGAAGGTCACGGCTTTTGAACCCTGCAGCTGTCTCAGTGCAGTCATGGCGTGCCGGGGCTGATGATTGAAGGCCATGGTGGCGAGAAGCGCCCTCACTTCTAGAGCAGTGGGCTCCTCAATGTTCTCGAACACTTGAAGAGCGGCTTGCCAGCGTCTTTGCTTGCCCAGAGTGTGTATTCTACTGACCGATGAGCCTGGTGGAGACGGCTTGCCTCCACGTGCAGTGTGCTGCTGTCGCGTTGTAGAATAGCTGGCCATGCCGTGCTCGTGCGAGGCTCGCTGCAGGACAGTTAGGTGATGCTGGCGCCAGTACGGCGGCTCTCGTGCCGCAGCCGCAGGGTCACGAGCAGTTCCGCTAAAGGTGTGCTTCACAAAACCCCAAACTCTCTGCGTCGGAGGAAGGGCAATTCGCATTGTTACGCCACTGCCGATGCCGTGACATTCGACTATGCAGCGGCCTAGGAGCCTGGCGCGAAGCATACGAGCACACTACTCCAGCCTGCCTCACACTTCCTGTGAAGATTTTATAGCACTTCAAACATGAAGTAGTTATATGTCCTGGTCGACCGCATGGGCTGAGCGCACGATGAATCGGGCAATAACTAAATCTACGGAGGGGCCGGCGGTTCGGCGCTGGCCGGCGAGGGCCGCGGCACTTGCAACAGTGCGATGCGGCGGTAAGCGCTGACGTCGCCATCAGGGGCAATGACTGCGGTCCAGTTGTCGATCACGACACGTGTGAGCGCGCGCTGTAGCGCGAGGGAGGTGCGGCGGCGCCAGAAGGCAACGCGCTGCGCGAGATTGTAACTGCCCTGCGAGCTCTGCTCGGCGAGTGCGTGTAGCAGCGCTTAAGCGTCGCGTGACATAGCGCCGAAGTGGTCAAAGGCTGCGGAAAATAGGGTGTGTGTAGTGGGGTCAGGGCCCCTTAGACTACCGTAGTACATATGTGTCTATCTTTTCCTGCGAAGCCGATTCAAGCACGCGCTGCACATCGCGCGCGCCCCCCTGAGCCTGACGGAGGCGGGATGGACATGAGCTGTCTCGTGTGGTGACGTTTATGCAACAAGCTACTTCAAAGCCGCCGCGCAGTTTAGTGCACCGGCCTGCCGCTACCGCGTCGGCGCTCGGCTGCGTAGCGGCGGAAGGGCGCAAGGTTGTTCCCGGGCCGGTCGAGACCGCGGAGGTGGGCCACCTGCTTGAGCAGCTGAAAGAGCGCGTCTGCGAGCAAGTTGTGTCGCGTGACGTTAAGCCCTTGTGTGCAGCGGCGCAGGTGGGCACCTGAGTCCACTGGTTTATGGCACTTAGGGCACCGCGCCGCAGCGGAGGCGGGGCGCTCCACGCCCAGGTGGCGCCGCAGCGTCTCGCGGAATTCTGGCGGCGACATGGTCTCCGCTGGGTCAGTGCTCGGCAGTTGCGCCAAGAAACCCATGGGCCCCTTAGAGGCGCCGCTGCGCCACGCCGCGACTGCTTCCAACGCATTTGCTGCTTCAAGTCGGCTCGGCTGCGTGGCGGCGAGCGCTGCGTCTAGCACCCGTGATAGCGCGGCTTGACGTCGCGGCAGCACGGCGGCCGGCGGGGCCTGGGCAGAGCCTGGCTCGCGCGCCGCCGCTGGCGCAGCGCGGTGAGCGCCGGCGCGAGTCCGCATGCCCATCCCCGCAGCTCCGCCTGCCCGTTGCAGCGGATCGCGCAGTGCCCGCCATGCGCCGTCGTCCTGGCGCCAGTCCTGGTACCAGACCGAGGGCAGGAGCAGTGCGACTCGGAGAGCCGCTGCGGCATCATCGCTGCCGCTGCGCAACTGCTGCAGGCAGGTAGCTATCTGAGGGAAACATGAAGTAGGTACATGAAAAACATTCAAACGTTCGCCTCATACTCAGCAGTAGTGCCGCAGTTGCTCGTTCCTACCTCTTTTGCCCCCAGCCAACCACTTTCAAGTTAAAACTCGGGCGAGGCAGGCGGCAACAGGAGGCGTGAAGGTAGGCAAGGATCCAAAAGGATTAGGGTTGGCACGTGCGTAGATAGTATATATACGGTATATTGGTACATACGCGTATATATACGCGTAGACGCCGAAACGGGGCGTATATTCGCGTATACGCTTTTGCACCGCTGTGGTGCTCACGAGCGCTGCCCGTGGCCCAGCGCATGCCAAGGGTAAGGTGGCTAGGGCTATCTGGGGGCCAGAAGCGGAAAGGCAGGGCTGAGCGGTGGTCTCAAGCCACAGAAGGCGCCTGCACAGCCTGAACTTGGCAATTCAGTGGCTCAGGCAGCTTCGCACCTGGCCAGCAGAGCCTGCATGAGCCTTCACGGCTTGTTCTGTCGGTGATGTGGAAGAGGACGATGGGAAGGGAGTCGCTGCACATGCTGACAGACACGCTGCCCTCTGACGAGGCGCAGCTTTTCAGCGGCACCATGCGGTCGGCGCACTCAGGCCGTAACCAAGCTTCTTTTGGCATTTCGGCCAACTTCAAGAAAATCCCACACTTCAAGTGTTGCTCTGATGACACTTTATGAAGGCAATTATTTCTAGTGTCTGCATGTCTGTAATCAGCACCCTGAGCCCATTCGAATGCACCTGGTTTCAGAGAAATCTAAAGACGACAAGTCGTCGTAGCGAGATTTGGCTTTGTCAGATACGCTAATATACGCAGTATATACGTATTGTACGCCAAAAATACGTATATATGCGGGTATGCAAAATCCAAATATACGCAATGTGCCAACCCTAAAAAGGATCCACAGGACAGGCAGCGCCAAAAGTGAAGAGACTGGGGTCTCCCCAGGTGATGATACTGCCAGGTGTCTGGCAATGGGCTTGTGCCTACCCTGCAGCATGCCCCTTAGCGTAGTAAAGGGGAAGAACAGGTGTGTGAAATAGAATGCCAGGTTTTAATTGAGAGAGACTTCGTTTTTATTTTTTTTGTAAAAAAAGCAGCAGCGCAGTGCCAAACTTGTTGTCTGGCACAAGCCCAACTTAAAGTATTTACTGTGTAGATACAGGCCTCAGACAAAGCCCAGTGTCTTAGGCTAGCTGAAGCTTGCTCCTATGCAGCAGCCTAGTCGGCACTGCGCCCCGATAGCATGGATCATGATATCAAGTGTGCATGCCATTGACGCGATACGCCGCCGAGTGCTTTCACAGTGATGCCTGCCTGCATTCAAAATCTTCTGCACTGACTTGAAGAGCAACACATGTATTCGTGCACTCCCTACATACTACAGTTGCTGTTACAGCCTGAGTAGTACCTGCAAAGAACCAGGGTGTTAATTACGGCACATTGATCGAGGTAGTTACTTACGCTTAATTACGTCCGTCACTCGGTAAGACTGACTTACGGCATTTACGGCTACGACCAACTTCAAGCGACTGTAGTTGAACTTCATCTGCAACACCTTGTCAACTTCAAGAGTTTGAAACTTCAGCGTGTGTTTTTTTTGTATGTTTCTCGCTACAGCGCTCACTCGCTGCATTAGTGTGTCTGCCGATAGCAACAAAATCAGTATCTGGCATGCGTACGCCGTGACTGTAGCTGCTGGCGTGCACATGGAGAAGTGGTGGGGACGAAGTTCTGTGCAAGCACTCTCTCGCGAGGTGGGCTGCGTGCACCTCGCTGAGGTGACCTGCAGATATGCTTCATATGTACTTGCAGAAAGCATTCGATATGCTTTCAAGATCTGCAACAATGATGATGCTCTTTCTACAGAGGTGCACAGAGCTCCCGCGTGACCAAGCGCGAACGCATCTGCACAGTTACCGCAACAGCTAAGCGCATTCAGTTGTATACAAACTTGAAGGCACTGGCAGTGTCACTTTTCCTGCATCTTACAGTTATGCTTGCACAAGAGCATCAACATAATACGTGGTGTTCAAGTACGAAGCTCAACTTAAAGTCTGCCGTCATTTGCCGTACTTTATGATTTTCCAGTAAATTACTTACTTGCTTACCCTGACGTAATTTGGCGTCATTACGTCACTTACAACCCTGCAATCAACAGCCTGAGACAAGCTCTGTTAATTTTCTTTTTGAGGCTGCTTGTCCGTCTGAGAGTCTTTTTTGACAAAATACTGGCATGGCATCCAATCACAAGGCAGTGAACTATAGCGCACCGTACTGTATATGCATATGCACTGCGAAGTATATGCATATATACACATGTATGTGCATGTGATGCCCTCGTGCACGCTGAGCACATGCTGAGTATATTCACCATGGTACTACAATAGTATTAATTGCAATTGCCATTGGCAAGCCAAATTGAATCACTGTGCTGAAGCCAGCCTGAGTGACAAAGGCGACCACGTTGAGGAAGTGGACCACGCTGCAGCACATCAACCATTATTTCAGCATTTTGAAGTCTAGTGTTGCAATTCAATCCAAGAACTTGCGCCTGGCCTGGCATGCACACACGGCTCAGTTAACAGAGCTGCTACTAGTATGTACATGCGTACCGACTGTGTGTTGGTCAAAAACCTTGGGCAGTAAATGGTGTCAGTGGTGCGCAAAGTACAGCATACACATCCTCACTGATCACGCGTTTAAGGCATGGTACAAGATGTGCCAAACAGGTGAAGAAGAGCAAGCAATGCCCAACATCCAGCAAGAGCTTGTGATTACGTGCTGTTGCTCTTGAAAGCTGCTCCTGCGCATAATGAAATATGGCCACCATCAGTCATCAAATCCAAAACATATGCTGGTGACATTATCAAGATGGCCACCATCAGTCATCAAATCCAAAACATATGCTGGTGACATTATCAAGTATCACTGGCAGCGGAAGGGGCAGCCAGTACACCAGGCCGCAGCAAGAAATGTTGCATCCCCTGAGACTTGAGAGTATCAGAGACAGCAGCTACCAACAGGCCGCCTCCTTGGCCTGTAATGATATACAGCGGGAGCTTGCCCCTCCTGGCATCCTCCTGGCGTTCATGAAGCTCATGCCGAATACCAGCCCGAGCTGTGCCTGTATTCAGCCTACGTAGATCCATCTGCAGCACAAGAGGAACACAAAAGAGAAGGGAAACAGCTCAGATGTTATTCAAGCATGGCACAACTATCAACCAACTTGCGCGCATCACCAGGGATGCAAATGGCGCAAAAGCGTCAGTTTGAGAATGCACAACAGCCCACAGCAGGAAATGGCAAAAAAAAATAGAAGTACGTGACATTGTGCAGAGTCTGAGCCCATTTGGCAGCAATCTTGAAGAAGCGGGGAGGGACAAGGGTAGGAAGTCAATTGGTGCCCCCACGCCAAGAGGAGTGCCGCCTATCAATACGACTTGTTGATTCAGTAAACCGAATGAAGAACAGGTACTTCTATAATACACTGGACATGTTAAGGCCTACCACAGCTAGACTCACTGATCATTCTAGAACACTCGATGCAACATAGGTATGCGATGGCATGTGTTCAAAATTTTCCATCAAATTCTATCGTGATCCATGTAAAGATGTCTCGTGACAACGGATAATTTGTGTAGGTCTTCATTCTCACATTTCAAAGTAAACCTCACGCATGCATCATTCAGTCAATAAGCTGACGCAGAAGTGCTTCTCATGTGAGGCGCTGATGTAGGCAGCTGCAGTGAATGGATCACTGTTAGTCAAGTTTAGTGCTTGAAATTGGGGATCCCGAGTTACTACTGACAGTCCAGCGTGATGCAAACATGACCAGCAGCAATAGAGTACTGCTGCGTGTGAATTGGTCCAGGATAGGTCTGGTTAAATTGGGGAAGAGAGTTGCTTCGAGAAACAATCATAAGTTGCTAAAATTGATTCATGCATGACAAATGCAATCCACTCACCACAGTCCCCTCGGGTTGCTTGTTGCTGGATGCATTGTTGATGTTGGTGCTTTGCCATGGACTGTATGGCTTGATTTCACCCGTCAACAGAGCATCGCTACACAGCTGATCTGCCCTCTTGATGTCTCCAAGTGCGTCTGCAGCATGTATGATGCTCTTCCATGCTGGAAGGCTTGGCTGTACCCCTGCAGCACGCATCCTGCTAATGACATGCTCTGCATCGTCCAGGCGCTGGACCTTAATGTATGCCTTCATGACGCTGATCATTTGAGAGGAGCAGCAAAGCAATCAGGAACCTGTTGAGCTTATGGTGTGCAAATTTGTAATGCTCTGCAACACGTGTGCTACTGCAGCTGGAACCCATAGCAATTGGCAGCTGCCTACATGATGTACTTGCGCTTGCTTCACGATGCCAAGACATCAGGCTATGGTTCATGTACGCATTAGCCTATGTGCACTCCATGCTAGCATTGCACATGTACAGAACATGATGCAAAATGACGGAACATGAAACATACTATAAATCAGTGCAGCACTCAATTTGACACAAGTGGAGCCAGGCAACTGTTCACCCTTGACAGGGTATGTATTCATACTTGATTGTCCCATGACGCTGTAAATATTCACTAGAAATCAGCTCATGGCGATGCGCAAACTTGTGCACATGCGATGCATGAACTTCTGTACTTGCTCCAGCTACAAAACTGTGGCGGGCTTTGTCTTGTAGAAGTATATGATGCAGGTGCAGTCGATCATTAAGGTCCATGCAACTTATGAATGGTGCAGTGTCACAGCATGACGGTGCAGCTGCAGATACTCAATGCTACGGTAATGTGCATGCACTGCATACTCCGCACCACAGTAACTGTAGAGCAAATCACAGCATTGGCAGCACGGATGCAGCCGCATACACAGCCTGAGCGCGCCGGGTCACTGACGCTTTGCAATGCCAAGCACCCAAGCAGCTCACACCCGCCGGCACTTTGTCTAGTATTTAATGGGTTCGAGCACTGGTGCGGCTGCCGCTGCTGCAGCTGCTGATGAGCACTGTGTGTGTTTCAGCAATTACCCTAGTCTAACACATTCATCTCCTGTCGCACAAGCCTCATGACAGATGTACTTCATGATTCTCCATAATGATAGTACTTCTATCGTACTACACCAAGAAATGTACTGATGAGCACTGTGTGTGTTTCAGCAATTACCCTCGTCTAACACATTCATCTCCTGTCGCACAAGCCTCATGACAGATGTACTTCATGATTCTCCATAATGATAGTACTTCTATCGTACTACACCAAGAAATGTACTTGATAATTCTGTTTGTCACATTGTGCCACACCATGAAGTTGGATTCTCTGCTCACTCGATCGATGAAATTGCTGATCTACATACCCATAATGTAACACATACTTGCAACGTTTGATTTCAAAATTTGTGTGTACATTGTACGTACCTCGTAAACGTGATGGCATTCGGCTTGATGGTGGCAGACTGGACCATCTCTGCAAGCACTTCCTCCGCCTTTCTGGGGTCTTTTGCTGTTGCATAGCAATTGATCAATGCATTGTAGCAGTAGACATCAGGCTCCAGCTGGCGATTACGCATCGCTCTCCAGATGCCCTCAGCAACGCTCAGCTCTCCCGCTGCCCCAACATGATCCAGCAGAATGGTCATGGTATAAACATCTGGCTGTTCTCCTGTTTGGCACATCTTCCCGTACCATGCCATCATTTCGGCCGCCTGGCCCGCTCTGCCAATGGCATCCAAGAGCACATTCCAGCTCTGTACAGTCGGTTTGATGTCCTGCAGCACGAAATGCTCGCCGATCAAACATTCATGGTCCATTGACAATGATTGAAGCACATCACGCATGCCATTAAATGCTTTCTACACAGCCTTTCAATCCGACAGGGATGGCAGACCCATAGATGGCTGCAAAGGTCAAGAGTAGGCACCACCAGATGGGACAAAGTTTGTCTTGTGTATGAACATCCTTGCAGGAAAACATTGGCATTGACTCAACAAGACCACCAGCAGCATATGAGCAGGCTGTGTGCCACCACTATGTTGTAGTGTCTCTAGTGGATTTTTATTGAACAAAAAGAAAATCTCCCAAACGCATCGCATCTACCTGTCAAGTCAAGAACGCCGCAAATCAAAGAAGCAGTTCTTCAAAGGCCTACGCAGCAGGGCCTGGCACATAGTGCTTTTTCTCCTTGCCCATATCCTGATTATTTGTCCTACCAATGCGCTACGCACAAGCTGGGGACGGCATGAGTTTGCTGCTGTCCTCACACGGTGGCTTCAGACCCTTATGCGGGAGGCTGCGCGGCTGCCGGATGCCTTCTGGCAGTTGCATGGCGCGGGGCGCCTGACGCCACTTGCAGGACAACAGGAAGATGGTACAGCTAAGCAGCGGCCCATCGTTTGCGGCGAGGTGCTGCAGCGACTATGCACTTCGGTGTACGTGGCAGACCGCAAAGACTTCCTGGCGGAGCTCCTTGAGCCAGACGGGCAGTATGGGGTAGCCGTCTCAGCAGGAGCGGAGAAAGCGGCCATGGCCGGCAAACTCGCGTATGAGCTCGGTCACTGGCAGTTCATGCTGGACCTCAAGAATGCCTTCAACATGGTGTTCGTCCTGGCGGCAGCGGAATGGGTAGCAGCACAGCTGCCGGACTTCCTCGACTACTTCATCGGCACATACGTTCGCACTCGGCCACGCCTGCTGTTCCAGCACGTCGACGGCTCCACGCGCATCATCATGTCTCAGCGCAGGTTTAAGCAGGGGGACCCCGCGGCACCGATGCTCTTCTGCGGCGCCATTGCTCAGTGCTTGAAACGGTTCAATGAGGCGGCGGCCGCGCAGCGCGCGCGGAGGCGGATGGGCGCCTACATGGACGATGCCAACGTCCGAACAGGCGCTTGCACGCTGACTCAGGATGACATACAGGCGGTGGCGCAGCTCAAACAACACTTTGCGGAGGTGGGGCTGGAGCTAAACCTCACCAAGTCACGCGCGCTGCCTGGCAGGGGGCATGTGGTGACAGACCACGAGCGGCAACTGCTGCAGCAGCTGGGCGTTCAGCTAGTGGGGGATACGGATGAAAATCAGAACCGTGGAGCTGTGTTGCTGGGGGTGCCGGTGGGCCACAGCAGCTTTGTGGACGCATGGCTGCGCAGGGAAGCGGGTGCAGGCGGGGCAGGGGCTCGATTTGCAGAGCGATGCGCGCGCCTGACATCTCCGAGGGCTATGTGCAGGTTACTGCGCTACTGCGTGGTGCCTCGCATGACGTACTGCCTGCGCACCATTCCCACTAAGCAGACAGCGCCAGCCGCCAAGGAGTGGGATCGGGTCACGCAGTGGGTGCTTGAGCACTCAATGGGCCTGCAGCCACCAGGCCAGACCTGGCGCCAGTTTGAGCAAAGTGGGGCCCACTTCCATCTGGCAGCGCACGGCCCAGCCTTACAGCAAGCGCGACTCCCAACACGGCATGGCGGCCTTGGCATTACCAGCGCCTGCAACATCGCTGATGCTGCGTATGTGGCGGGCACATTGCAAGCGCTGCAACCAGCACTCTCTGGATGGGCGGGGGTGCTGCAGCAGGCGGCTCCTCAAGCGGCTGCAGACAACGCTGCTGAGGATGCGGCAACACAAGCGCCACCGGCAGCAGCGGCTGCCGCAGCAGCACCCGCACCAGCAGCGTCAGCAGCGGCAACTGTTACAGCGGCAGCGGCGGTTGCCAGTGGAGGCGCGACCGCTCCGGCAGCGGCAACTGCATCAGCGGCTGGCCGCACTTATGGCGCAGCCATTCCGGCAACACACGACGCAGCTGCCGCTGGATCAGCCTGAGGGGCCGCGGCGGCAGCACATGCGGCACCAGCGGCAGCAGCAGCAGCGGCGGCGCACGGCGCAACTACTCCGGCGGCAGCAGCAGCGGCGGCAGCAGCAGCTGCTCCAGCATCAGAGGCTGCTGCAGCAGCGGCAGCACATGTTACACCTCAAGTGGCCTCGGCGGCATCACTAACTGCAGCATTATCAGCAGCGGCTGCGGGCATAGGCAACACAGCTGCTACAGGCCCTACTAGCCTAAGGGCTGCTGCAGCACCTGCAACAGGAGCAGCGTCGGCAGGCGGCGCCGCAACCGTGCCGGCTGCGACAGCGGCAATGGCGGTGGCAGCGGCCAATGCGGCAGGTGCTGCACCAACACCTGCGGCAGCAGCAACACCACTGGCAGCAGCAGCAACGGCAGGCGGCGCAGCTGCAGCACCAGCGCACGCAGCAGCGGCAGCCGTCAATGCAGGCGCTGCGCGTTCCACACCAGCAATGCTACAAGGCGCAGCAGCAGCAGAGCTGGCGCGCCTGCCCCTCATGCGGACGATCGCCACAGCTGCCACATCTCTACGTGCAGCAACAGGTGACAAGCTGGAACATATAATGCCACCAGCGCTAACGCCACTGCAGCAGCAACCACCTACGCAGCAGCTGCCGCTGCGGCCGACAGCAGGTGGTGGCACTGGTGCGGATGCTGCATGCGTACTTGACGCCAGTGCTCTGCAGTTGCAGTGTAGCCTGAAGCGCCCCAATCAGAGTGCGCTTGCAGATGCCGTCGCTACCGAGCTTGCAGATAAGGTGGAGGCGGACCTGCAACAGCTGCCGCAGGGCACGCAACGCACGCAAGCACTTGCTCGATTCCGGTCGCAGCGCCACATGCACTCGATCGGCATGGCATTCCTCAACGAGCCCATGTACTCCACAACGGCTTCGTTCGATGGCCTATCCTGGCAGCTGGCCGTCAAACGCGCCATCGGAGTAGAGGAGCAGACGGCAGGCTGCAAGCTGTGCGGGAAGTCGCCGGGCGGCACCCTGCATGCACGGCTGTGTCAAGCGCCACGCGTCAAGGCGCACGACACCATCGTCCACAACAGCGTCAAGAGGGCCACGCAGCGCATCCTGCGGCAATACCTCAAAACGGGACTGGTGGACGAGGACTACACGCCGTTTCTGGGGTCCGCCGGGCCGCCGGGGAGTCGCAGGATGGACATCGTGCTGCCTGCCGGCTCCTTCCCGGTGACCGGCTACGACGACCCGACACGCCACCTACCGCTCATGGTGGACGTTACCTGCTTCGAGGCACAGGTGGCGTCGCGGGCGGCGAAGACTGCAGCAGACCCCGAGCGATGCTGCCGCGACCAAGAGGCCGCCAAGACTACCCACTATTCTGGTCATTATGATCAGAATTGCTACAAACTTGCCACTTTGGCAATAGGGTCATTTGGCAGCATCGGGGAGCAGGGGCGGAAGCTGCTGGAGGCTGTGGCGACGGAGTATGCCAGCAGGATGTCAGTGCCCGGAGGAGCGCGCCCTAAAGCTCTCAAGGGCATCGCCCTGGCGCGCTTACGCTCGGCACTGTCGGCAGCGCTCCACATGGCGTACTCTGGCCGTGTCATGACACACATGGCAGAATCCAGGGGGGGGGGGCACATGGAGGAGGACGTAGGGGAGGACCCCGAGATGCCATTTGGCGGCGGCGGCGTTTGAGTGGTTGTCGTTGCGACACTTTCAGACTGTCATACGACATGTAGATTCCTTACAGCTAGATGCCAATCATCTGGGCTTTTTCGCGCCCTGAGCGAGAATTAGTAAAAAGTACATGAAAAACATTCACGCAAAAATATTCGGACACTTTCAGACAGTAGTGTCGGAGTTGCTCATCCTACCTACGTTGCCCCCAGCCAACCACCCGTAAGTTTTAACTCGGGCGAGGCAGCGGCAGAAGGAGGCGTGAAAGTAGGGCAAGGATTCACCAGTGGAGAGATGGTCTTTGTGGCTACTTGCATCTTGCCCCTTAAGAGGGGAAGAACACTGTCAGGCAAAGAGTGTTGGATGATATAGAGCTCACGAAATGAGCACCATCAAATGTACCTGAAATGGTTATGTTGTCCACACAGAGCAGCGTGTCACAGTGTGAGTGGTTGTGGGGATCCGGATGGCCATCACACCTGCTGCAGCTGGTATGTGAAGGCAGGTGCTGGGCATACTCCATCTGTGAGAAAGAAAAGCTCAACAGTGTTCGTTGACTTTCAAATTGTGAATGTGACTGAGGCCAGGCCTGCTAGCCTGGTCTCTTCAATTGCCAAGGGTTGCCCTCTCAACCAACATGCGCGCATATGCGTGTGAAGGCCCTTGAAGCCGAGGCACCTGCGGATTTCCTGTGCGCCAATCCATCCGCCGTTTCATAGGAGCAAGTTGTGAAACAGGAAGTGCTGACACTGGTCATACAGCGGACCTGGGTTGGGGCTTTACCGCTTGCATCTGTACAACGTGACAGAGCGTGTTGGCAAAATGAGTCAACACCCATTTAGGGACTTTGTCACCGGGAGCATGCAAGCAATTGCAATACTGCAATATTGCTCAAAGCTTGACGTGAAGAATCTGGGCTTCCTGCGTCATTGCTGCTGCAGGGAGATTTGATAAAATTGCACCATGGCATGCGGTTCACTGCACTGGATCCTGAAGAATTGATGCAACAGCCCCGGTATACTCAGGAGCGAACGGGCTCAAACATCACTGCAGTGATTGGCAACCACAGAGGAGCAACAAACGGCCCAAGAATTCGTCTTCTTAGACTATCTGCCCGCTGGGACAGGAGTAAGGCATTCAAATTGCCATGGCACTGCCCGGTATGAAGAAGGATGCACTACTCTGGCAACTGTGATCAGATTTACTTGCACACTTGCCACTCTGGCAATTGATCAGGTAATTTGGCAGCATCGGCACACAGACTGGAAGCCGCTGAATACTGTCTTGCGGAGTACCTGTGCAGGATGTTAGTGTGAATAACTAGTGTCTGGTGGCAGTGGTGCGCATACACTCAGCTCTACTGGCAGCACTCCACATGGCGTGAGTACTCTTGGCGTGTGATGACACACATGGCTTTGTCGGGGGGGGTGACAGATGGGCGAGGACGGGACATGCGACTTGGCAATGTCATCTCGACAAGTGATGGTCAGTGCGCATTGCGATGCTTTTTTGTTTTCACAAGACACATGTAGGTTCTGGTAGCAAGCTGGACATCCAGCACGGTAATTGCAATGCGCATATCGAAGTGTGTTACACGCACTGCACTTCAAGGCCAAGTTGCAGCAGCATCACATGGCATGCACACAGAATGCATGCGGACTCGCTCATTGCAACTATGATCTGTATTTCCACAAAAGCATATGTATGCAGCACTGCATGTGTACACAGGTATTTACTTGACACCCCCCCCCCCCCCCTGCCCCCCCTGCCCCGTGTGCCACGCATGTGTTGCCAATATTACACAAGAGATGTGCCACCTCTGTGACGCCATGGGACAATCACGCACAATCTGTGACCCTTGCGCACACATAGCTGCTGCTGCTGTCACTATGCCACATGCTGCTGCTCATGACTTCAACAATGCCGAGCTGAGCTGATGTGCTGGGCGCAGCATGCACGTTTCACAAGAGCGCATATGGCGATTGACAGCCGAGGCAAAGCAGAGCTGTTTGTGCCTGCAGCTGCAGCGGCAGCGGCGGCGGCGGCGCGGCAAAAAGCACATGCTAGCATCGGCGTCATGGTCAGTGGGAGTGACAACAGGTGGTAGCCATAGCAGCAGCGGCCAGCGGCAGCAGCAGTTAATGGCAGCCGACTCATCAGCGCAGTGCTGCTTTCTGCTGTGCGGCACAGGCGAGCAATGTAGGTGGCAGCAGCAGCGCTTAGCAGCAAAGCGCAGCGCTCATTGCCAATGGCACCAGCAGTGGTGGCCAAGGCGCATCATGGGCGCCACCACCAGCGCTGGCGACAGCGCCGCAATTTTGACGCCGCTGCTGCTGCTGCCGCTGCCGCCGCTGCCACGCCTTCCTACAGGCGCTTCGCTACTCCTGCCAAACTCCCCACCAAAGTGGCGGTACAGCCACGAGCCGCCGACAAACGCCCCCAGCCCTGCCACCAGGCTCGCCAGCACAAAGCAGCCGCTGATGGTGTAGCCGCCAATGGTGAAACTGCCGAGGGCAGAGGCGTAGCGAGGAGCGCGCTGCGGGGCGGCCGAGCGACGCTGCACCGGATCTTGCAGGGTCGCGATCGCGCGTGCGCAGAGGCGGGGGGCGGTGTGAGGAGGGAGGAATGGCGGGGGGACCCAGGTGGACTCGGAGGCGTGCAGCGGCTGTGACGCCAGCCCTTGTGCCTGCTTAGGCGCCGAAATGTGTGCAGGCCTGGGAGAGAAACTTGGAGTAAGAGAGGACCAGCTGCTGCAGCGTACAGCACGCTGCTGCAGCGGCAGAAATTATTGCTGATGGCGTCATATATGCCGCACAGCAAGGACTGACACTCGTTTCGAAGCATCTGCTCAACATCTGAAACTCCCAGCTGGCAAGGATTACTTGTCCTGGAGAAGTAGTAGTAGTAGGTTAGTAGCTAGACAGGCGGTGACGTTGAGTGAGTCAGAGAGTCTGAGTATACTCAGTAGGCTATCTCAAAGAAGTAGAAAATACACGCGCCCTGAGCGAGAATTAATAAAAAGTACATGGCGTGTACATGGCGTACTCTTTGCGTGTTATGACGCACATCATGATGGCGGAGTGTAAGGGGGGACAGATGGACGAGGACTTCGAGGGAGGTTCAGTGCCATATGGTGATGTTGTCTACAAGTGATCGGCAATGCGCATTGAGACACTTTCAAGGTATTCATGATGTGCACAAAGACATGGAAGTGTGGGGATTCTAGTTGCAAGTCTATGGACATCCACCGTGACATCTGGGCTTTTCGGTGCCCTAAGCATGAAATGATATCAAGTACAAGTAATACAAGTCCACAAGTACTACATACAAGCAAGAGTATATTACATCATGATGATCATGATGAAGTTCTGGACTTGTATTTACTGAATAGTATACAGGCCTCAGATCAAGCCCAGACTGAGTGTTTCATGCATGCATTCCTTAGGCTAGCTGAAGCTTGCTCCTATGCAGCAGCCTATTAGTAGTCGGCACTGCGCCCCGAGAGCATATGGATCAAGTGTGCATGCCATTGACGCGATACACCGCCGAGTGCTTGCACAGTGATCCCTGCCTGCATTCAACATCTTCTGCACTGTCTTGAAGAGCAACACATGTATTCGTGCACTCCCTGCTACATACTGCAGTTGCTGTTACAGTAGTACCTGCGAACAGACAACCTCTGTTGTGAGGCTGCTTGTCCGTCTGAGATGTCGAGTCTGTTTTGCAAAATACTGGCATAGGATTCAATCACGACTCGGAGGCAGTGCACGTGAAGTAAACCGCACCGTAATGTATATGCATATGCACTGCAAAGTATATGTATGTGTACACATGTATATGCATGAAGTGATGCCATCGTGCACGCTGAGCACATGTTGAGTGTATTCACCATGATATTAATTGCAATTGCCATTGGCAAGCCAAATTAATCACTGTGCTGAAGCCAGTGACGAAGGCAACCACGTTGAGGAAGTGGAACACGCTGCAGCACATCAACCATATGCAGCATTTTGAAGACTTAGTCCAGAGTTGCGATTTAATCCAACAACTTGCGCCTGGCCTGGCATGCACACACGGCTGAACACTGTGACAGCTGCTACTACTAGTATGTACATGCGTACCGACTGTGTGTTGGTCAAAAACCTACTAGTAGGGCAGTATTACTGATTGTTGTCAGTGGTGCGCAAAGCACAGCATACACATGCTCACTGATCACACGTTTGAGGCATGGTACAAGATGTGCCAAACAGGTGAATAAGAGCAAGCAATGCCCAACATCCAGCAAGAGCTTGTGATTACGTGCTGTAACAGTCGCTCGTGGAACTGCTCCTGTGCATCATGAAATATGGCCACCATCAGTCATCAAACCCAAATCATATGATGAGGACAATGTCAAGTATCACTGGCTGCCGCAGCGGAAGGGGCAACCAGTACACCAGGCCGCAGCAATGAGTGTTGAATGCCCTGAGACTTGAGAGTATCAGAGACAGCAGCAGCTACCAACAGGCCGCCCCCTCGGCCTGTAATGATATACAGCGGAAGCTCGCCCCTCCTGACACCCTTATGGCGTTCACGAAGCTCATGCCGAATGACAGCCCGAGCTGTGCCTGAATTTAGCCCACGTAGATCCATCTACAGCACAAGAGGACACAAAATAGAAGGGAAACAGCTCAGCTGTTATTCAAGCAAGGTAGAACATATAATCAAGTTGCGCCCCATATCAAGGATACTATAAGTGGCGCAATAGCATAAGCTTTTCAATGCACAATGCACAACAGCCCGCAGCAGAAAATGGCACAACGCAATACATGACATTGTGCAGAGTGTGAGCTAATTTGGCAACAAACTTAAAGGAGGCAGGAGGGACAAGGGTAGGAAATCATTCGGTGCCCCCACGCCAAGAGCCTCTGAGGACTGCCGCTTATCAGCAAGACTTGTCGATTCAGTGAACCAAATCAAGGACAGGTACGATACATTGGACATGTCGAGGCCTACCACAGCTAGTCTTGATCAATGATCATCCTAGAGCACTCAATGCAGGACAGGTATGCGACCACATGTAATTTCCGCCACAATCTATTGTGATCCATGTAGGGATTTCATGTCTCTTGACAACAAAGAGTTTGTGGTGGTCAGAGTCTTGATTGAATGTCTCAAATTTTATTGTGGAACCTCACGCCAGCATCATTTCAGTCAACAAGCTGATGCTCAAGTGTTTCTTATGTGAGGCGCTGATGCAGGCAGCCACAGCATGTTGACCACTCTGTCAGGCAGAGATTAGTGCTCGAGATTGGGGAGTTGGTACTGGCAGCCAGCGTGATGCGATCATGGCCCGGAGGCAATAGAGTACTGCTGCATGTGAACTGGTCCAGGAAAGTCCCGTCAAGTGGCGAATAAAGTGGTTCGAGAAACGAACTTTAGGTGCTATAGTGATTCATGTATGACAAATGTAATCCACTCACCACAGTCCTTTCGGGTTGCTTGTTGCTGGAGTCGTTCAAGTTATTGATGTCCGCACTTCGCCATGGCCTGTATGGCTTGATTCCATCCGTCAACAGAGCGTCGTTACACAGCTGATCTGCCCTCTTGATGTCTCCAAGTGTGTCTGCAGCATGTATGATGCCATTCCATGTTCGAAGGCTTGGCTGTATCCCTGCAGCACACATCCGGCTGATGACATGCTCTGCATCGTCCAGGCGCTCCACCTCGATGTATGCCTTCATGACGCTGATCATTTGAGAGGAGCAGCGAAGGTTAGGGTAAGGTGATGGCGTGAAAATTGTAGTCCTGTGAGACACGTATACTACTGCAGCCGCAATTGAAAGCAACTGGCAGCTGCATACGTGATCACTTCGGGATGCCAAGAAGCCAGGTTATGGTTGATGTAAGCAGTAACCTAATAGACTATGTGCACTCCATGCTTGCATTGTACATGATGTTTACTGAACACAATGCAAAATGATGGAACATAAAACATACCATCAATTCGTGCAGCACTCACAATGACACAAGTGGAGCCAGACAACTGTTCATTTTTAAAGGGGTATCCACACTTAATCATCCCATGACGCTCTAAATATTCACTAGAAATCAGCTCATGGCGATGCACAGACTTGTGCACATGCGATGCATGAACTTCTGTGCTTGCTCCAGCTACAATGCTGTGGCAAGCAGCTTTGTCTTGTGTTAGATACAGGTGCACTCCACCATGAAGGTCCATGCAACTAATGAATGGTGCGGTGTCACAGCATGATGGTGCAGCTGCAGGCACTCAACGCTTCAGTAATGTGCATGCACTGCATGCTTAGCAACACCATAGAGCAAATCACAGCATTGGCAGCACGGATGCAGCCGCACAGGCAGCTTGCTATGTCACCGATGCTTCTCAAGGCCAAAAAGCCCAACAACTCACACTCCGCTGGCACTAGCATTTGATGGGTTTGAGCACTAGTGCGGCTGCAGCTGCTGCAGATGCTGATGAGCACTGTAAGTGTTTCAGTAATTATCCTAGTCTACCACATTCATCAGATTCTCCTGTCACACAAGCCTCAGGACAGATATGCTTCATGATTCTCCATTATACTGCTATCGTATCACACCAGGAATTATACTTGACGCTCCTTAAAGTTTATCACATTACGTCACACCATGAAGTTGGATCCTCTGCTCACTCGATGATACCGCTGATCTTCGTACCCATCTTGTAACACATATTTGCAGCGTTTGTTTGCAGCATTTGTGTGTACATTGTTCGTACCTATTGAACGTGATGTCATTCGGCTTGACGGCAGCAGACTGGATCATCTCCGCAACGACGTTCTCCGCCTTGTCCGCCTGCTTTGCCATTGCATAGCAATTGATCAGTGCGTTGTAGGTCGTCTCGTTGGGGGCCAGCTGGCGATCATGCATCTCTCTCCAGATACCCTCAGCGATGTTCACCGCCCCCGCTTTCCCAGCATTATCCAGCAGAATGGTCATGGTGTAAACAGTTGGCTGTTCTCCTGTTTGACACATTTCCCCATACCATGCCAGCATTTTGGCCACCTGGCCCGCTCTGCCAATGGCATGCAAGAGCACATTCCAGCTCTGTACAGTCGGTGTGATACCCTGCAGCACAAAGAGCGAGCAGATCATAACACACATGGCCCATTAAAGCACAACACGCATGCCGCTGAATGCTCTGTATGTACACAGCCTTGCAATCCGACACGAGTAGCAGAACCATAGATGGCTGCAAACGTCAAGAGCAGGCACCACTACATGTAACAAAAGGTTGTCTGTAAGTAAACATCCTTGCAGAAACAAACATTGTCATTGTCATTCACTCAACATCATTTCATTAACCAACAGCATAATATTATGGGCAGGCTGTGTGCCACCACAATGTTGTAGTGCATCTGGGGAATCTTTGTTGAACACAAAGAAAAGCTCTCCCCAACGCATTGCATTCAAATACTGTTGCAGACACACGAAAAACTACCAGTCAAGTCAAGAACTCCATGAATCAATAAGCAGAGTTCTTCAAAGGCCGTACGCAACAGGGCCTAGCACAGAGTGTTTTCCCCCTTGCCCCTATCCTGATTACTTGCCCAACAAAACCATCCTATTCCCCCTCTTTTTGTCCCTTTTTCCCCTGATTTTGCTGGGCACATTAGTCTACACCTCCACGAGTACTGTTGGCCACAAATTGACGTTGAGGCACAATGCCACAGTTGGCGTCACAACTTCAGCAAAAACAGATTGCCATTTTGGGCATATTGCGCACATTGCCTGGCGCCAAGAGCTTTTCACGTCAGTGTTTTGATCATGGCATGCGTACATGACCAGCTTGAAATGATGCGACGTTGACAGCACACATATGCATGGACACAGCAAAACTGCAGCTGCAGCTGCAGTTGCGGCTGCCCGCCGCCCATTGCTGGAGCTCCGACGATGGTCAAACTACTTCCAGTGGATGTTAAGTACATTGTGTCCCTTCCATGGGGGTGTAAGCCACGGAAACCACAGACATGAAGCCCTGATGGCCAGCCAGCGTGCATGCTCACAAGTGTGTGAATTTCACAGCAACCGCAGTGCATTGTGAGCATATTCTTTGCTTTCTTATCTCAACAAGCCACCCATTTCGCCCCAAAACGTCCTGCAGGTTTTGCCGCCAGAACTTGCTGCTGCAAGTTTTGTGCATGGCCCTATCACGCACTGGTGCATTTGTACAAAAACTAATTTCGTCGTGCTCACCTTGTTGCGCATATTCTCAAATATGCTGACGGCGTTGGCCATGTCTCTCTCCGTTACGCACACCTTCATCGCAGCAGTGTAATGCCGAATGTCAGGCACAAAACCCGTGTCTTGCATTCGCTGCAGCAGCTGCAAGGACTGCTCGCTGCCGCCCCTGTCGCCGGTGCGCCTTACGTCCTTGCTGCAGGCACATCCCATGATGAGAATCAGATAGTCTGTACTATTGGGGTTGATATTGCGCTGTTGCATCTCATCAGTCAGCTGCAGTGCGGCATTGAGCCGCCCGTCTTTGCCGAATGCTTGCAGCACAGTGCTGCACGCCCGTTGAGTCCAGCCAAACCCCTCCCGCTCCATCTCGTGCAGCAGCTCCAGGGCTTGAATGGGGAACTCCTTTGCATGCACATGGATGGCAAGCTCGTAGTCATAGAAGGTCACGGCTCCTATGTTGCGCAACTGTCTCAGTGCAGTCATGGCGTGCCGGGGCTGATCATTGTAGGCCACGGTGGCGAGAAGCGCCCTCACTTCCAGAGCAGTGGGCTCCTCAATGCTCTCGAAGACTTGGAGAGCATCGTTCCATTTTTTTCGTCTGCCCAAACTGTGTATCCTATTGGCCGATGAGCCTGGTGGAGACGGCTTGCCTCCACGTGCAGTGTGCTGCTGTCGCGTTGTGAAATTACTGGCGATGCCGTGCTCGTGCGAGGCTCGCTGCAGAAAACGCAGTTGATGCCAGTGCCACTCCAGCGGCTCTCGTGCCGCAGCCGCAGGGTCACGAGCAGATCCGCTAAAGGTGTGCTTCGCAAAGGCCCATGCTGATGTAGGAGCAGCTCGCGCTGGTACACCACTGCCGCTGCCACTGCCGAGACATTTGACTACATAGCGGCCGAGCGGCTTGGCGCGAAGCATACGAGCATACGTGCTTGAGCTGCCGCCACACTACGCGCCTCACACTCTCCCTACCGCGCTCCAAATGGATTTGTCCCACACTCTCCCACTTCAAACATGAAGTACGGAGAGAAGGTAGTAGGAGGGAGTTTGTAAATTTGGCACATGAAGTCAGAGCCTAAATAAATCCGCTACCGTTCAGGCAGTACACATTCGGCACACCTCAGACTTGGCAGTACATACATTTAGTCGCAGTTGCTCGTTCCTGCCTCCGCCGCTTGCCCAACCGCCCGTGGGGTTTTTGGAACTCGGGCGAGCGGCAGGAGGAGGCAGCGAAGGTAGGGCAACAATCTTAGAGTCCAGACCACACGCAGCACCCGCAGTGGAGAGACTGGGGTGCACCCAGGCCGTAACTCTGCCAGCCGCTTGGACACCTTACCAGCATCATGATAGTATATCATTGCTTTGTGTACAATGGTCGTACGCCTACTCTGCCAAACATCATTGCCCCTGAATGTAGTAAAAGGAAGAACAGGCGTGCGAAACTATGAAAAAGATGTGAGATTTTAACTGAGAGAGGCTTAGGGAAGCAGCAGCGCAGCCATAACTTCATGTTGTTGTCTGGCACATCAAGCCAACTTGCCCCCAACATGGCGCACATAGCTAACGAGTACTCTACAGCAAGGATTGCAAGCGATGCTGTCAAAGAGTTCTGGCCGAACACCACCTTCCGCGATAGAATGAGGTCGCATGATCACCTGTGCCTCGCGGCCCAGCAGCATGCACATGTGCATGCAAGTGCACACTTGAGTGTCACAGTGGCCACTGTGGGATGGCACTGGCAGTAGCGACAAAAAACGCAAGCAGAAATGCTGCAGCATGTTCATGTTCAAGAAGCTGCCAGCGCCGAAGTGGCCAGCGTGGTTAGTGGCGTGTGGTGCTTCATCTGTCACGGTGGCGTGTGGTTCTGTATCTTGGTGCGAGACACAACTTGCATGCGCCACAAATCCAATTGATTCCGGGCCGCTGGGGCCGGGCTCTCCCAAACCTGCCGGAACGGTTACCATTTCAACCTCTGAGACATCAGAGGCCATGCAATGACTTGTGCCAGCAGGACCAGGATCTGCCCATGCAGAAGCATGTGGGATCTACATCTACCCTGCAGGATTATGTGGCGGGAGTCATGATTCAGTGATTGATTCCACACCAGAGACTCTTTGGCAGAGAGAATTATACAACTTAAGTGGTCTAGAGCTCACGAAACATCCACCATTGCATGAACCTGAAATGATTCTGTTGTCCACACAGAGCACCGCGTGACAGTGTGCGTGGTTCTGGGGACCCCTCACACTTGCTGCAGCTGGTATGTTGAGGCAGGTGCTGGGTGCACTTCATCTGTGAAAAAGTAAGGCCCAACAGTTTCTGCATATTTCAAAATGTGAATGCCACAGTGTGACTGAGAGGCAATGGTGGCTTGCTGGCCTGGTCTCTTCAACTGCCAAGGATCGCCCTCCCGACCAACATGCGTGCGAACTTCTTGAAGTTGAAGGCCCTAGAAGCCGAGGCACCTGCGGATTACAGCGGACCTGTTGAGGCTTTACCACTTACATTTGTACTCCGTGACAACATGGTGTTGGCAAAGGGACCGTTTACGCGCATTGAGGAACTTTGTCAGGGATCATGTTTACACACACTGTATAGCATATGTGTCCTGATTTTAATTGCAGAAAAGCTTGACATGCAAAATCGCTTCCTGAGTCATGCCAGTGGCTGCCTCAGCGAGAGTTGATGTAAGTATACCGTGGCAGTAGCATCGGTTGACAGCACTGATCCCCCAAACTTGAAGCTTGATGCAACAGTTCCGGTCATCAGGAGCGGACTGACCCAAACTTTGAACATCACTGAATGGCAATCATAGAGGAGCAATAAAACCGTTACGGTCCAACAACTCGTCTTCTTTGCCTGGGGCCAGGAGCAAGGCACTACCATGGCACTGAAGAAACACCTACTGTCACTGTGATTTGCTACAAACTTGCCCGGGTCATTTGGCAGCATCGGGATACAGGGGTGGAAGCTGCTGAAGGCTGTCGCTACGGAGTACCTGTGCACGATGTTGAAGCACGGAGCAGCCAATCACTGATGGCATACAGCTCTCAAACGGGTGGCGCTCAGCTCCAGCGGCAGCGCTCAACATGGTGCGAGTGCTCTCTGCGCGTGATTACACACATGGCTTCATCTGGCGCCCCAGGGGGGGCAGATAGACGAGGATCCTTGAGGGAGCTGCCACTTGGCGATGTCATTCAGAAGTGATGGTCAATGCGCATTGAGACACTTGTTCACAAGATACATGTAGTTCTGGTAGTAAGCTAGACATTCAGCATTTGGGTATTTTTTTAGCGCGCTAAGCAATATTCCATTGAAAAAATACAGCTCGTCAGATGGGGTTGTGCGACAGTGATTTACCTGACAGCACGCACTCTTTGTTGGCGCTTAAGACCTCACCGCCTGTTCGACTCTGCTTGCATTTGCACACACCGCTGCGCCATCTGAAACATAAGGGTTTGCAGTCTCAGACTTGTGAAGTCCATCATCGGGAATCACAGGCCAGTGGTCAGAGATTACTCCAACAGCTTCTGCAGGACCTACGTTGACCCAGCAAGTATGTGGTGACGTGTCAAAAGTGTTAGCAACTGCTGCCAGAGTAGGTTACTGCACGACAAGATGACAGCGGCCAGGTTAGAAGCAAAGCCATAGGTAGAGCGCATGGCAAGCACTTGCACACTGCCAGGCGCTGTTGCACGTACGATTGTTGTGATGCGCACATCCAAGAGTGTTGCACGCACTGCACTTCAAGGTCAAGGTATAGTGCTGCAACACTCACATGGCATGCACACAGGCTGCATGCGCGGCGGCGGTAGCAGCAGTGACTAACTCGCGCATTGCAACTACGATCTGTATTTCCACAAAAACATGTATGCAGCACTGCATGTACATAGGTATTTACTTGCCCCCCCCCCGCCCCCCCCCCCCCTGCCCCGTGTGCCACGCATGTGTTGCCAATATTACACAAGAGATGTGCCACCTCTGTGACGCCATGGGACAATCACGCTCAATCTGTGACCCTCGCGCACACACAGCTGCTGCTCCTGCTGTCACTATGCCACATGCTGCTCATGACTTCAACAAGTCCGAGCTGAGCGCTGATGTGCTGGGCCGCAGCATGCATGTTTCACAATAGCGCACATGGCGATTGACAGCAGAGGCAAAGCAGAGCTGTTGTGCCTGCAGCTGCAGCGGCAGCAGCGGCGGCGGCGCGGCAAAAAGCACATGCTAGCATCGACGTCGAGGTCAGTGGGGGTGACAACGGTGGTGGCCATAGCAGCAGCGGCCAGCGGCAGCAGCAGTTGACGGCAGCCAACTCGTCAGCACAGTGCTGCTATCCGCTGTGCGGCACATGCCAGCGATGTAGATGGCAGCAGCAGCAGCAGCAGCGCTGAGCAGCAAAGCGCAGCGCTCATTGGCACCAGCAGTGGTGGCCAAGGCGCATCATGGGCGCCACCACCAGCGCCGGCGACAGCGCCGCAATTTTGACGCCGCTGCTGCTGCTGCCGCTGCCGCCGCTGCCACGCCTCCCCACAGGCGCTTCGCTGCTCCTGCCAAACTCCCCACCAAAGTGGCGGTACAGCCACGAACCGCCGACAAATGCCCCCAGACCTGCCACCAGGCTCGCCAGGACAAAGCAGCCGCTGATGGTGTAGCCGCCGATGGTGAAGTTGCCGAGGGCAGAGGCATAGCGAGGAGCGCGCTGCGGGGCGGCGGAGCGACGCTGCACCGGATCTTGCAGGGTCGCGATCGCGCGTGCGCAGAGGCGCGGGGCGGTGTGAGGTGGGGGGGATGGCGGGGGGACCCAGGTGGAGGCGTGCAGCGGCTGTGACGCCAGTCCGTGTGCCTGCAGCGTCGAAACGTGTGCAGGGAGATAAAACTTGGAGTAAGAGAGGACCAGCTGCTGCAGCGTACAGCACGCTGCTGCAGCGGCAGAAATTGCTGATGGCGTCACATGCTGCACAGCAAGTGCTGACATAAAGTGCGGAGACTTTGTTTGAAACAGCTGCTCAACAGCGGAAACCCCTGACACGAGTTTCTTGTATTTGACGTACGGCAGGCAAAACCACAAAAACTTTGTCTGTGTTCACTGGTCCAGCGCATGTACACTGCATTCACACAGAGCAGCAATACATGCCTGTGAGAGGCCTCGCCTTACCTGGCAGTGCTTTGCAACGAGCCGCCACCCACCAGGCTGCAGCGCCTCATCGCCAGACACGACCGCGGTGCTGACAAACAATCGCGGCATGCTGTCTGGCAGCGCGCCAGCCACACCAACTGCAAATTCCGCGCTCGTGTAGTCGCGGGGGTCGAAGATCAGGAGCGCAATGTCGCAGCGGGACAGCGGCTGCGGAGCGCCGTGGCGCGACGACGCCTGCACCGACAGTTACAGAGGACGACAGTTGCAGAACATTACAGAGTGTGGTGATGAGGAGTGCGGTGGTGAGGGCAAGGGGCAACTATGCAAAGGCGTAGGTGGATCTGGAGTCTCAGTCAGATTGCTGGATGGCCGTTCTACACACAAGTACGCACCCACTGAAGCAATCCAGTACAGTCTGCATGATGCGACAGGTTGAAGGGACCGGTGCATGTCAAGTCGGTGAGGTACTCAGAGATGGTTGTGCTGCCTGCTGCAGAGTAGTTGCCTGCATCAGCTGCGCATACGACGATGTAGCATATGATATGATTTCGGCTACAGTACGCTATTCCACATCGATCTACCACCGGCCAAGTTGTAGATTTAGCATGTCAAAGAGGTCTTTCATGGCCAGTATTGTAAGCTGCAGTAGGCAGCTAAGGCAAAAGGCACGACAGGGTGCACGGCTGCCTTTGGTGCGGCGGTCAATGCTTATCTGCTGCAGAAAGCCCTGCCATCAAGTGGGTCGTGTGTGCAGGAGCGGTGGTGGTCAACTTCAACGATAGTCAGTATCAAATCCGCAACGACGGGCAACACATCGCCCGTAATCACAGCTCAGTACCGCCCCGTGCCAAGTAGGTACCCCCCAATGAGCGCTCCCTTTCACATTGGAGCAGAGAGGGGCAACGGCGGATGCTCACTTTGGCGCAGCAGCGGTCAGTGTCGGCCTCGGTGACGTCCGTCACAATGAGCGTCACATCCTCCACGGGCACCGCCCAGCAGCAGGCCGATGTCCCGGCACTGCTGCTGCT
This sequence comes from Tribonema minus, assembly GCA_017506865.1. Taxonomy (NCBI): domain Eukaryota; class Xanthophyceae; order Tribonematales; family Tribonemataceae; genus Tribonema; species Tribonema minus. Next base: position 312,350 of record JAFCMP010000076.1, read on the forward strand.
GCGGGCACTGTGGCGGCAGGAATGTGGTTCGCTGCGCCGTGACGCGATTGACGGCAGCACGTGTGACCTGGAGGCATCCCTGGGGGGCGGGGCGGGGAGGGGGGGGGAGGGGGGGGTGTTGCATGGCCAGACAAGAGGTGTTGAGAATGTACACAATGTATGCAAGTAGTTGAAGGCGTCACCGCGGGGAGGGACAACAAGAGGTACTTGAAGTTTGAACTGGCGCTTGTGTGAGGACATGGGAGACAAGGAGTGTAACTGCAGGGTGACATGCAGCGCACATGCGTACACGTACATGCACGCTTCAACAGCCGCAACCGCGCTCCAACACGTGTGCACACTGCAAGAGTTGAACTTAATGTGATCCGCAAAGGGCGATCCGCGATAGCTTATGTAATACATCTTACAAAACGCGCATGAAGAGGGGCACATGTGTAACGATGAACATTGCTGTGTAGGCATACATATAGAGAAACCGTCTGATGATGATCATGTCAGTCCGCCCCACTTACTAACTTAGCAGCAGAAAACATTGGGTGTGCATACATGTGTCCATGAAAAAGAAATGAACAGATGCCAAGGCTGAAGCCACTCTGTGGACGTATTTGAAATGGTGTACTGAAGCCAATCTGTGGAGGCAGTTTCAAGGTGATCACAGTAATCACAATACTTGTGAAGTACAACCCCACACTTGACCACGCAGTGTGGTACGCACCAAGTAGAGTGGGTTCATGTACCATTATTGGCTGTGCCACAGCATATGACACCCGCATCAGTTCCGAAAACAGATGCCTCAGCTGCACAAGGTACACATGATGACTTACTGTCCAAATATGAAAGCTTGCAGCACTTGCGCCTCCAGACGCTGGCCAGTTGAAGTTGCACCGCTTGTACCAGTTGAAGCAGCAGCAGGGGTGCTGCTGTGAAGCCCGCTGACAACTTTGACTCTCTGCATGTGGGCATCAGGAGCAGCGTGGTGGCGGTCAGAAAATCAAGGCATCATAACGAAACAAACACGTAGGCACAGTGGATGCAGTGATCCAAAACGGACTCCATATGCTGACGAGAAGAAACACGTCAAGCGTAGAAGTCTCAGCCACGAGTCTGAGTCAGTGGTTGGCTTTTTTTAGTCACATCTACTCTCAGATTATCGCGATGTGAGAGTTATAGGTAGTGTAGCAGCCATGACCATGGGGTCTAGACTACCAGCCCTGACTATAAGGCCAGGAACCCTGAGCCTCAACGCACGGACGGCAGTCACATAAGCCACATGCACGTTCTTCAGCATCAAGCCAAGTTAGACTTGGGGTCCGCATTGGCAAACTGATCATGACTCTGGATGGTTTGGCACTGGCAGAGTTAGGGATTTTCGCAGTGGCGGCGCATGCACTTAGGGTTAGGGTTAGGGCAGGGTAATGGGGGCAGAGGCGTGCACCCGAACCGAATCACAACCAAGGCACACGCCTTGACTGCTCACGGCTGAGTCTCAAAGTGGGATAGAGTCAGAGATTGAAGTAGCATTAGCTGAGCGCTGCTGATAGAGCTAGAAATTGAAGTAACTCAGCGCAGCTGACCTTGTCCCTGCGCGCCCTGTACAGGGCCTTGTCGTGGAAGTCGTAACCACCGCTGCTGCCGCTGCCGCTGCTGCTGCTGCTGCCGCCGCAGCCACAGCCGTGCGTGCCAAACATCCCCAGGAAGAACAAGTAGCGCACTGCCAAGTCCGGGTTAAGAGCCGTTACCATCTGCAGAAGAAAATCGCACGTGGGACACTTTATGCACATACTACAGGGCTTTTTGCTGTATGTTCATGTCCAATGCAACTGCAGCACTGGTAAGCTGTTTGCTGGATTGGTACGTGCATACATGGAAGTAGATACTGCACACAGCAATGCTGATTATCGCAATTATTATTGATTGTTGTGCGCATGAAGACCTCAATGATAGCATCATTGATAGGTGAGCAATACAAGTTGTGTACCTCACAATGGAATGACGATGCACCAAGGCTGTACTTCAATTCCGATGCGCACGAGAACATGCACTGACTGATGTACATGCAAGCGCAGTGTCTGATCAATAAGGAAAGACGTGGCCGCATGCCCAGAGCATGCTTGTACGCTGTGTGTCAAACTACACACTGAGACCTGACTTTAATCACATCCCAATCCCCCTGCCCACCCCCCCTCTTTCGACCATGTGCCCCCTCAAAAAATAATGCACGTGGCTTGCCATTGACCAAGCCAAGCGTAGGCGCACAAGTGATGTAAGCTTCAAAGCCAGACACTTTAACGCCTGGCTGAAGTTTGATGAAAATCTGCATCTGCACCTGACCACTGCACCGCACTACAAGGTGATCAACGCAGTAGGGGGACACACATTGATGTCAAGGTCTGGTGGCGACCAAGTAATTCCTTCGAACTTAAGGTTTGTCAGCCCCATCAGCAGCAGCCTCTTTAGCGTTTTGACTGTCCATGCAAAGCTATACATGCCAAGCTGTTGCGTGTACGTCAGCCAGTTTGCTGCTCGCATGAGAAACTTGCTGCTCTCATAAGAAATCCAATTCATCACTTAATGTCTGAATTGATTCCCGCATCCTCAAATCCCCCCCCCGATAAGAACATTGTTCAGAATCACGCACCTGCCACAACGCCATCCACTCCCTCCTGCTCAACCCCTCCTCTGCCCCCCCTGCCCCCCCACTGCCCTCCCTCTCCCAGCTGCCGCTGCCACCAGCGCCGCCACCGCCGCCGCCGCTGCCGCTGCGATGCGGTGGCGAAGCTTGCTGTGCGCAAGGCACGGCGTGGCTGTGGCCATACTCAAATTCAAACTCAAAGTTGCGCAGCGGGTGCCACGGCGCCACGGAGGGTGCGTCGACGGAGGCAAAGATCTCCGTCTGCTGCGCAGCCGTCTGAAACGTGCGGAAGTGGAAGTACGAGCGGGAGTCAAGTTCAAGTGTGAAGTAGCATCAAGGCAGAGAGCACATAGGCGGCTGCACAGCACCAGTCTGGAATGCACAGTGAGAGGCACCGCAAGAACGGGCAGACTTCCACTTATGGCGCACGGTCAATGACAAGTCGTGACAAAATATCAAGCTGTGCGCGTACATACTGTACATACCCCAAATGCTAAGCCGTTACAATTTCAACACTAAGCGGTGACGACACGCAACAGGCGAGGGCACTTCTACACTTGGCTGGGCGCCGCCTAATACCTACTACTCCAGTGCTTGAGGTTCTGCTTTTCAACTACAGTACCTCAAAATGTGGCAACACATCTGCTTTGTATACATCCGTTGTTGTCGATTGGTGTGTACACAACAGCGCTTTGTGAGTTGTCTGCTACTTACCAGTACGCCGGCGGTGCCAGCAAACAGCTCAAACAGCTGTTCCAGAAACACAACAGCGGAGATGCTGAGCTGCCATGTGACGGTCGCATCCCTGGCGGCAGCGGTGTACGGCTGCGAAGCGCAAGTCAGACTCTGCAAGAAGAGTCCCAAGTCAACACAGGTGCAAGCGAGCCTCTTGCGTCAGTCTGTTGGAATCGCTATGGAATGGCTGAGGGGTTTGATGAACAGATCTTAAGCAAGAAATGCACTTGCCAATGTACCAGAAGTGGCTGTGTTACAGTGCTGGCTGCATACTTGCTTACATGTGAGCTGCAGAGGCGCAGATGCTTGTGAACTGCAGAGGCGCAGATGCGGCAACGCAATTCAGGCAGTGAGCCCCGAAATAACATCAGACTATAGAAAAAAAACAAATATTGCTTGCACGTTTGGCTAGGCTCGTTACCACATCAATGGCATCCAGCTCAGCATCTTCTGAGTTCAAGTACACTCGAGTTCACTTGAGTACATCAACAATCTAGAACTGCAACTGCAATGGAGACGTGCTCACAAAGAGAATGGTCAGTACTGCATATTGTACATAGCACACGGTCAGCTGACAGACATACATACCTCTGGAAGCTCCAAGTCCAGATCGTCGTTGTAGTCAAAGGTCCGCAAGATGCGCCAGGGCGTGATGAGCTGTGAGCGCTCAATGAAGAGCACCATCATGGTGCACAGGCCCTCCAATGACACCTGCAAGACATCACAGTTGAATCAGAGTTGATCCAATCAAAGCATGAATGACCAGCGAGCATGCAAATGTAACAGCACCATCATGGTGCACAGGCCTTCCAATGACACCTGCCAGACATCACAGTTGGTTCACTTGAGGTATGAATGATCAGCATGAAGTCGCATGAAATAGCAAATTCGTTGTGCAAGGGCCCTCTGAAGACCAAATTTGGTGCATTTGAATCATAAATGAACAGCATGTACTGAAAAGTACAGCATGTACCGTGCAGCAATCCATTTGAACAACATCATCGTGCACAGGCCCTACAAGGACAGCTGACACACACGTGCTGTTGAGCACTGCTACAATGCGCATCGGAGCAGATGCCCGTCAGCCCGCACCTTGTTGTCCCTCAGCCCGGCGCCAACAAGCTGCTTGAGAGACTGTATTTCGTTGTGCTGTAGCACCGAATCAAAGCACGTCCTCTGAAATGCCACCAGCTCCGCATCGCTCCATAAGCCATCCATGTCCTGCGCGCACAACGTGATTGGTTTTGAAGTTTGTGAGATGAAGTACGACGCTCCAACAGCGAACAGTGTGACGCTCCACCAGTTGTGGCATCACTCAACGTAGGCATCCATGTCTGGGTCATGCAGCCACAACTGTGAGTGGACTTTGAGTTTTTGGTTGAAAAGTGACGCTGCAGAGTGCAGGGCACGCAGCATTTATGTTGACAGACACCGGTGTGGTGTGGTAGCCCGCTAGCCGTGCGCACTTGCCAGAACACGAGCCATTGCAAAATGCATAGACCACATGCCGTCAGATTGCTGTCAAGTCAAACAACACATGCATGCACATATCTTCCCATACGGCGAATGTCCTCAGCAATCACGTCCACAATGCAAGAGCCCTGCGTTCACAAGGTTCAAGCATGTAGTTGCCACATCGGTAAACTTTAGTAGGAGAAGTACCTGCTGGCCATGCTGTGGGATCATTCCAAGAGACCATCATTCAGCCCCCGACTGCAATTACCTGGTCGAAGATGCGGAATATCCGTGCCAGGGCATCCCGAAACTTGCGCTTTAAGCAACCCGTGTGAATATTGTATAGTGGCGCCACTGGGTACAGCACCTGCAGCAACAAGCATGGGTGTCACAGCGGTGCGTCAACTTTGCAAGTCTTGACACGCGGCGGAAGTAGATGCACATCAGTGTATATAGAAGCGCACACTGCAGCCACCGCACTCACTCGCAACTGTTCAGTGGGCTGATACTGGCCCCTACACTAGCCACAGGTATCCTCAAAGGATGACAAGATTCAGGCCACGGAACTGCTGTATGCAGCAATCCTTGCCAGTGCCCATAACAACAGCGGAGTGACGTGACACAAAGCAACTTCAAGCTGTTGAACTATTGCCCCAGCTGCCATTGATCAACACGCGTAATCATGCTGAGGAGCGTCACCGCGTGCCACTCTGCACGTCAACTGTGGTGCGGGTGACGCCAACACTGAAGACAAAGCGGCTGATGGATGGCAATGCCGCTGTAATGCCACCACGCTCAGCAGGTTGCACTGCTGCAGTTTCAGAATTTGAGTTGCACCAGATCCGATGGGTGCCAGGGCCCATCATTTTTTGACTTCAACTGTTCGCCATTACTATAGACAACGAGCAAGCAGCTTGTACGCCGCCAGGACACGTCGGTGCATGCTTCGTGCCCAGTAGGTACCTATAGGTTCATATACCGCTGGTCACACGTGCGACAGTATTACAGCAGTGTGAAGCAATGCTGCTGACACAAGCAGCTCTGGCATCAGCCGCAGAACGCAAGATGCTAGCAAGTGCGATGACACGGGACTGCGCCAGCATGCCCTTGTACTGCTGGGGTGCTCTCAATGACTTCAACTCGCCCACCTAACTGCTTTTGAAACGTATCTGCGCACTAGCGTCATGAGCGTGCGAGATGGTTGGTCCTCTCAGAAGCTGGCATTGAAGTCAGCAGCCCCTTCATGACCGATGCCACTGGTTTCCATGACTGTGACGCCAACTAAGGCCGTACCAAAAGCGCTTTGCAAAAGCATTGACAATCCAGCGTAAGTGGTTTCTGTTGCGTTTCCAGGCACTACAACACACAACCTTAGTGAGGCAGCACAGCACCGTTGGTGATATGGCACCACCGCAGAGAGATGCCAAAACCATGGTATGTAGCTCTGTTATGATACCTACCCCTGCATTTGCTCCCTCGCACACATTACTGCCAAGGAAGGAGCCCCGGCTTTGGTCATGGGGAGAGGTCACAGCTGGCGGCGGTAAGGTGACGTACCAGCCTTGAGGCTTGGATTAAGCAAAGCACATGACTTGCGCTTCCGCAGCGGATGCAGTAGCTCAGCAGATGTTCATGGCTTCCACGTGTTGTCACATAGGGTATGGCAACGGCGCCCACACTGTTGTGTCGTGTCTTCGAGCAAGATACAGTAGTCAATGAGTATCATGTAAGATTGAGTCCTGTGCACTGTTCCCTATCAACAGCATCCTGCTGTGTAGCGTCCTACATGCCTCCGAGACTAAAGACGGGCGATAATAGAGACAGCGCTCACCATCATGTGCGCAAAGCGGAACGCCTGCTCCAGCCCATCCTGCGTCTTGCAGGAGCAGTCCAGGCTGGCCTGCACCCTGAACCGCCCGCACAGCTCACTGAGCGTGGTGGCTGCGTCCTGAGCCACTGCCACCGCTGCTGCTGCTGCTGCTGAGCGATGCTGCTCCTGCTCCACACCTGCCTCTAGCCGCTTGTCCACTTTGTTGCACACTATTGCTATCGGCACCTCCTGCGTGAAAGCGGGCAAGGGAAACGTGCCATGCGGCAGCGCCCAGTGACTGTCAGCGACTGTCAGTGTCGGCAGCGAAAGGTACTGGCGCTGACGGACGCGAGTGCTGTCGCTGCTGGTGCTGAAGCTACTGCTGCAACAGCAGCAATGTATAGGTTGGCACCATCGCCCCAAGCGCTTCAGTGTCACGCAAGCAGCATAGTCAGGCGCTGCAACATCATATGAACCGAATGCATTTCAGAGTGGCATAGCATTCAAAGGAGACTCAAGCAGCGCAGGCCGCCAGAGCTCTGCTGACAAGCAAGACAGTGCTGACTGGTACGCCAGCGCAGACTGCTGACTGGTACGCCAGCGCAGTCATGCTGCACATTGGAGCTAGCAATAGCAGCGACCATGTATGCAAGAAGGTCATGCCAACACGCAATTGGGCGCCACTGCGCAGCGGGTGAAAGTCGCAGTGTGAGCGCGAAGTAGCACGTTCACAACGTGAACTGCGCCAAATTGAAAGACGTGCCAACAAGGCCTGCAAGGATGTGCGTGGCAGCCCTCAGTGAGCAGTTATCCGAGACAAGCAACGATCATCACCCGAATGACCCATGAAAATCCAGTCACAAAGTTCCTGTCAAAGGCGGACTGCTGATGGTGGACGCCACCGACAGCCACCAGCCTCAACAGGTGACGCATGTGATGACATCGCTAGTCACTAATCAAACGCAGCTCTTCCTCACCTGCGTGTGCTCCTGAATCAAAGGCAGCCAAACGGAACCAAGCCTGTCCAAAGTCTCAGGTCTGTCATCGGCATACAGCACCAGTATGGCGTCCGCTTTGCCCATGAGCTCAATAAGCCTGTCTCTCTGGTCCGGCGAGTCCTCGCTGTCATAAATGAGGGTGGTGGCGCCGTCATCCGACTCCTCTGCAGGGATCGTGACTTCAGGCAGCACATTCTCCATATCTGCATAGGAAAATCTGTGTGTCACCAGGGTATTGATGAAGCTAGTTTTGCCGACTCCTTCATCGCCGCATACCAGAATGCGCACATGGTCCTTCATGCGGCCGCCGCGGCCAGCTGCTGCTCTCGCGCGCCCCCGAGTGAAAGTGCGCGCGCGCTCGCGCACTGTTGAAGTTTTGACCTCAACTTCGTTCGAATTTCAACAAAAGTACGTATGGACTTGTATTTATAAAGGCCCAAGGGAGGCCGGGTTGCCTATGCAATCGAAAAGCTTGCGTCAACGCAGCAGCCTAGTCTGCGCTGTGCCCTAGGAGTTTGGATACCGGCGCCGCAACACAGCCCAGCATTCGCGCTCCACGTCAACAAAAGTACCTTACTTTTTATTTATTCTCGCTCAGGGCGCGAAAGTACTTTTTATTAATTCTCGCTCAGGGCGCGAAAAAGCCCAGATGATTGGCATCTAGCTGTAAGGAATCTACATGTCGTATGACAGTCTGAAAGTGTCGCAACGACAACCACTCAAACGCCGCCGCCGCCAAATGGCATCTCGGGGTCCTCCCCTACGTCCTCCTCCATGTGCCCCCCCCCCCTGGATTCTGCCATGTGTGTCATGACACGGCCAGAGTACGCCATGTGGAGCGCTGCCGACAGTGCCGAGCGTAAGCGCGCCAGGGCGATGCCCTTGAGAGCTTTAGGGCGCGCTCCTCCGGGCACTGACATCCTGCTGGCATACTCCGTCGCCACAGCCTCCAGCAGCTTCCGCCCCTGCTCCCCGATGCTGCCAAATGACCCTATTGCCAATGTGGCAAGTTTGTAGCAATTCTGATCATAATGACCAGAATAGTGGGTAGTTTTGGCGGCCTCTTGGTCGCGGCAGCATCGCTCGGGGTCTGCTGCAGTCTTCGCCGCCCGCGACGCCACCTGTGCCTCGAAGCAGGTAACGTCCACCATGAGCGGTAGGTGGCGTGTCGGGTCGTCGTAGCCGGTCACCGGGAAGGCGTCGGCAGGCAGCACGATGTCCATCCTGCGACTCCCCGGCGGCCCGGCGGACCCCAGAAACGGCGTGTAGTCCTCGTCCACCAGTCCCGTTTTGAGGTATTGCCGCAGGAGGCGCTGCGTGGCCCTCTTGACGCTATTGTGGACAATGGTGTCGTGCGCCTTGACGCGTGGCGCTTGACACAGCCGTGCATGCAGGGTGCCGCCCGGCGACTTCCCGCACAGCTTGCAGCCTGCCGTCTGCTCCTCTACTCCGATGGCGCGTTTGACGGCCAGCTGCCAGGATAGGCCATCGAACGAAGCCGTTGTGGAGTACATGGGCTCGTTGAGGAATGCCATGCCGATCGAGTGCATGTGGCGCTGCGACCGGAATCGAGCAAGTGCTTGCGTGCGTTGCGTGCCCTGCGGCAGCTGTTGCAGGTCCGCCTCCACCTTATCTGCAAGCTCGGTAGCGACGGCATCTGCAAGCGCACTCTGATTGGGGCGCTTCAGGCTACACTGCAACTGCAGAGCACTGGCGTCAAGTACGCAAGCAGCATCCGCACCAGTGCCACCACCTGCTGTCGGCCGCAGCGGCGGCTGCTGCGTAGGTGGTTGCTGCTGCAGTGGCGTTAGCGCTGGTGGCAGTATATGTTCCAGCTTGTCACCTGTTGCTGCACGTAGAGATGTGGCAGCTGTGGCGATCGTCTGCATGAGGGGCAGGCGCGCCACCTCTGCTGCTGCTGCGCCTTGTAGCATTGCTGGTGTGGAACGCGCAGCGCCTGAATTGACGGCTGCCGCTGCTGCGTGCGCTGGTGCTGCAGCTGTGCCGCCTGCCGTTGCTGCTGCTGCCAGTGGTGTTGCTGCTGCCGCAGGTGTTGGTGCAGCACCTGCCGCATTGGCCGCTGCCACCGCCATTGCCGCTGTCGCAGCCGGCACGGTTGCGGCGCCGCCTGCCGACGCTGCTCCTGTTGCAGGTGCTGCAGCAGCCCTTAGGCTAGTAGGGCCTGTAGCAGCTGTATTGCCTATGCCCGCAGCCGCTGCTGTTGATGCTGCAGTTAGTGATGCCGCCGAGGCCACTTGAGGTGCAACATGTGCTGCCGCTGCTGCAGCAGCCTCTGATGCTGGAGCAGCTGCTGCTGCCGCCGCTGCTGCTGCCGCCGGAGTAGTTGCGCCGTGCGCCGCCGCTGCTGCTGCTGCCGCTGGTGCCGCCTGTGCTGCCGCCGCGGCCCCTGATCCAGCGGCAGCTGCGTCGTGTGTTGCCGGAATGGCTGCGCCATAAGCGCGGCCAGCCGCTGATGCAGTTGCCGCTGCCGGGGCGGTCGCGCCTCCACTGGCAACCGCCGCTGCCGCTGTAACAGTTGCCGCTGCTGATGCTGCTGGTGCTGGTGCTGCTGCCGCTGCTGCCGGTGCCGCTTGTGTTGCCGCATCCTCAGCAGCGTTGTCTGCAGCCGCTTGAGGAGCCGCCTGCTGCAGCACCCCCGCCCATCCAGAGAGTGCTGGTTGCAGCGCTTGCAACGTGCCCGCCACATACGCAGCATCAGCGATGTCGCAGGCGCTGGTAATGCCAAGGCCGCCATGCCGTGTTGGGAGTCGCGCTTGCTGTAAGGCTGGGCCGTGCGCTGCCAGATGGAAGTGGGCCCCACTTTGCTCAAACTGGCGCCAGGTCTGGCCTGGTGGCTGCAGGCCCATTGAGTGCTCAAGCACCCACTGCGTGACCCGATCCCACTCCTTGGCGGCTGGCGCTGTCTGCGTAGTGGGAATGGTGCGCAGGCAGTACGTCATGCGAGGCACCACGCAGTAGCGCAGTAACCTGAACATAGCCCTCGGAGATGTCAGGCGCGCGCATCGCTCTGCAAATCGAGCCCCTGCCCCGCCTGCACCCGCTTCCCTGCGCAGCCATGCGTCCACAAAGCTGCTGTGGCCCACCGGCACCCCCAGCAACACAGCTCCACGGTTCTGATTTTCATCCGTATCCCCCACTAGCTGAACGCCCAGCTGCTGCAGCAGTTGCCGCTCGTGGTCTGTCACCACATGCCCCCTGCCAGGCAGCGCGCGTGACTTGGTGAGGTTTAGCTCCAGCCCCACCTCCGCAAAGTGTTGTTTGAGCTGCGCCACCGCCTGTATGTCATCCTGAGTCAGCGTGCAAGCGCCTGTTCGGACGTTGGCATCGTCCATGTAGGCGCCCATCCGCCTCCGCGCGCGCTGCGCAGCCGCCGCCTCATTGAACCGTTTCAAGCACTGAGCAATGGCGCCGCAGAAGAGCATCGGTGCCGCGGGGTCCCCCTGCTTAAACCCGCGCTGAGACATGATGATGCGCGTGGAGCCGTCAACGTGCTGGAACAGCAGGCGTGGCCGAGTGCGAACGTATGTGCCGATGAAGTAGTCGAGGAAGTCCGGCAGCTGTGCTGCTACCCATTCCGCTGCCGCCAGGACGAACACCATGTTGAAGGCATTCTTGAGGTCCAGCATGAACTGCCAGTGACCGAGCTCATACGCGAGTTTGCCGGCCATGGCCGCTTTCTCCGCTCCTGCTGAGACGGCTACCCCATACTGCCCGTCTGGCTCAAGGAGCTCCGCCAGGAAGTCTTTGCGGTCTGCCACGTACACCGAAGTGCATAGTCGCTGCAGCACCTCGCCGCAAACGATGGGCCGCTGCTTAGCTGTACCATCTTCCTGTTGTTCTGCAAGTGGCGTCAGGCGCCCCGCGCCATGCAACTGCCAGAAGGCATCCGGCAGCCGCGCAGCCTCCCGCATAACGGTCTGAAGCCACCGTGTGAGGACAGCAGCAAACTCATGCCGTCCCCAGCTTGTGCGTAGCGCATCCTGCAGGTGGCTGTAGCGCAGCCCCGATGGGCCTGCTCCACTGTAAGGGCTTGCTCGCTGGATGAGCTTGGCAACCGTCTCTGGCTCAATTCCCTCCCCCTGTAACAGGCTGAGTTCTGCTGGCATGTCGGCTGCTTTCGCCACAAGCTGATCAACCATGCCGGATAGCTCATGGAGTTGTTCCCCTGGCGCAGCGGGGGGGTGTTTGGACTGCATGGCGGCAAAGCAGTCATCATCAGGTATCGCCACCGTTTTGGGCTGAAGGAAACGCGCTGCCTGCTGTAGCCCCCCCGTGTGCCCATGCACTGTAGGACGTAGGCGTTGATCGCTGCCTCCGTTTGCTGGCGCGCGCGCCAGCGCCGGTGCGCACGCGCGTGTGCGAGGAGCGCTGGCACCAACCGGTCAAGCTCACCGCGTGCCAACATTCTGATTCTGTCGGAGCGAGTGATGCCAGGTGCGCCATCGGTGGAGGTGATGAGTGATGGCATGAGGTGGTGTAGAATCGTGGATCTTTGCAGTCGCTGCACCCGCCCTGCGGAATCTGGCTCCCGCGCCGCATTGACGAACATCGTCATTGTGTGTGCCAACAGATGTGTTGCTGCGTTCTCCAGTGCAGCTCCCACATAGCGACGATTGCGTGGTCTAGCAAGGCTTCTAGTTGTCGCGAACTGCAGCTTGCACAGCTCATCGAGGCTGATGCTGTCAAGCACTGCTGCGACTGCGGGGGTTGAGATGGTCCACGTGAAAAGCCCACCTGCCCCACCTGCTGCGCCTGCAGGGCCTGGCGCTGCCGCTGCTGTCGCCGCACCTGCCGCTCTGGGGCCCCCTCCGCCGCCGCCGCGGCCGCCACGACCACAGCCTCGTCCGCCGCTGTCGCTGCTGCGACCGCTGCCACGGCCACCGCGGCCGTTTTGAGTTCGCGCGCCACTGCCGCTGTTGCTAGCACCGCCGCTGCGGCTGCTGGCATCACTGCTGCGGCCGTTGCCAGCGCCGCTGTCCTTAGTACCGGCTGCACTGCCGCCGCCGGCACCGCTGCTGCTGCCGCCTCCGGTTCTGCTGCCGCTAGTCGCTCTGCTACTGCTGATGTCTGCATCATTGCTGCCGCTGCGAACGCGTCCTCCATTGCCACGTCCGCGCCCTCCACTGCGACCCCGACCCCCTCGTGTAGCACTGCTGCCCCCACGTTCCGGCCTCTTCGAGCTGCCGGAGGAGCTGCTGCCACCAGCCTGAGCAGCAGGTGCCTGCTGCGCGTGCGCTGGTCCCTTTGCGTAGGGGTTGCCGATGGGTGTGCACGCCGGTTGCTGCTGTGGCAGCGACGTGGTAGCTGTTGCCGTCGATGCATCAGGTGCTAGCGGTGCTGCTGATGCTGTTGTTGACAATGTTGCCGCCACTGCAGCGGGTGAAGTGATAGGCCTGCATTTGCGGCAGTGCTTGCCCGCGCTGGCATCGCTGCTGTCCACTCTGAATGTCTTGTTGGCATGAAACAGGTTTTTGCACAAGGCACACTCGGTGTAGATGGTTTGCAAGTGCGACGTGCTGAGGTCGGAGCGCTCCAGGAACGTTGTTGCTGTCCCACTGTGGTGTTTGCGCTGGTGCTTCGCCGCGATGTGGGCGTTTAACCTCTGCTGTAACGAGAGCAGCGACATGCCCTTCTTCACCACGAGGTCGCATAAGTTGCACTTGTACTCCGGGTCCGCACTGCCTCCACCTCCAGCTTCGTCGTCTAGCATCAGAGGTTGCTGTTCCAGACTGTTATGACCTGTTCTAGAGCGCTTGACTGCACTTTGCCCGCCCGTGTGCTCCCCTTCGCCTGTTTGATCGGAAATTGACCAACCGTCATTCTGTACCCTCTTGCGTTTGTGCGCTGCGCGTCCGTCTCCAGTTGCTCTGCTGCTGCCACTCGTGCCATCGTCCTGTTGACAAGCGCCATTGCCATCTGCAGCACTGGTGCTAATATCCTGCGCTTGTGCGCACGCTAGATCGGATTCCTTGCATTTCTGCGCTGATTCAGAGTTGGCAATACGGGCCTCCCGCCGCCGCCATGATATTCTTTTCATGATCTCTGCTACGCCATGGTGCTACATGCTACAGCTACATACCTATCCGCAAGTACTTGTCAATAGGATGTACTGGTCATCAAGCACTCGAAAGTACTTTTTATTAATTCTCGCTCAGGGCGCGAACAAGCCCAGATGATTGGCATCTAGCTGTAAGGAATCTATATCTCGTATGACAGTCTGAACGCGTCGCAACGACAACCACTCAAACGCCGCCGCCGCCAAATGGCATCTCGGGGTCCTCCCCTACGTCCTCCTCCATGTGCCCCCCCCCCCGGATTCTGCCATGTGTGTCATGACACGGCCAGAGTACGCCATGTGGAGCGCTGCCGACAGTGCCGAGCGTAAGCGCGCCAGGGCGATGCCCTTGAGAGCTTTAGGGCGCGCTCCTCCGGGCACTGACATCCTGCTGGCATACTCCGTCGCCACAGCCTCCAGCAGCTTCCGCCCCTGCTCCCCGATGCTGCCAAATGACCCTATTGCCAAAATGGCAAGTTTGTAGCAATTCTGATCATAATGACCAGAATAGTGGGTAGTCTTGGCGGCCTCTTGGTCGCGGCAGCATCGCTCGGGGTCTGCTGCAGTCTTCGCCGCCCGCGACGCCACCTGTGCCTCGAAGCAGGTAACGTCCACCATGAGCGGTAGGTGGCGTGTCGGGTCGTCGTAGCCGGTCACCGGGAAGGCGTCGGCAGGCAGCACGATGTCCATCCTGCGACTCCCCGGCGGCCCGGCGGACCCCAGAAACGGCGTGTAGTCCTCGTCGAAAGTACTTTCATTAATTCTCGCTCAGGGCGCGAACAAGCCCAGATGATTGGCATCTAGCTGTAAGGAATCTACATGTCGTATGACAGTCTGAAAGTGTCGCAACGACAATTACTCAAACGCCGCCGCCGCCAAATGGCATCTCGGGGTCCTCCCCTACGTCCTCCTCCATGTTAATAAAAAGTACATTTGATGGTGCTCATTTCGTGAGCTCGATATATCATTAGATGTAGATATATCGATATTCCCACAAGCTTTTGCATTGGCAGGTCCTGGTCCTGCTCGCAAAAGCCATCGCATCGCTGCTCTGATGTTTCAGGTTGAAGTGGTTCCGGCAGGTTTGAGAGAGCCCGACCCCAAGATTTGCGGCGCATTGCGTCTGGCACTGCTCGAGATAAAGTACCACGCCATCAGATAGGTTAAGCACCACACGCCGCTCAGACACGCTGGCCACTTCGGCGCTGGAAGCTTCTTGAACATGAACATGCTGCAGTAAACTCTTCTTGCGCTTTCGGCGCTACCGGCGTCCTGCAGTGGCCATATGCGTGCATGCTGCTGGGCTACGAGACACAGGTGGTCATGCGACCTCCTTCTATAGCGGAAGCTTCCTATGTTCGGCCAGAGTCAAATGTGACAGCGTTCCTTGCGATCCTGGCGCTGTAGAGTGCTCGACAGCTACCTGCATCGTGTTGTCGGCTTGTGCCAGGCAACAAGTTATAGCACTGCGCTGCTGCTTCCTGAACGCTCTCTCGCTGGATGCAAACCTCACATTCTATTTCGCATACCTGTTCTTCCCCTTTTACTACAAGGGCAAGATGCAGCCCACAAGACCAGTGCATGTACACAAAGAAACAGTAAATGATCATATCGCCGGTAAGGCGTCCAGGCACCTGGCAGTGTTACCACCTGGGAGAGACCCAACTCTCCACTGGTGGCGCTGCCTGGGTCTGGATGGATCTTGCCCTACTTTCACGCCTCCTTCTGCCGCTGCCTCGCCCGAGTTAAAACTTACGGGTGGTTGGCTGGGGGCAACGTAGGTAGGAATGAGCAACTCCGACACTACCGTCTGAAAGTGTCCGAACATTTTTGCGTGAATGTTTTTCATGTACTTTTTATTAATTCTCGCTCAGGGCGCGAAAAAGCCCAGATGATTGGCATCTAGCTGTAAGGAATCTACATGTCGTATGACAGTCTGAAAGTGTCGCAACGACAACCACTCAAACGCCGCCGCCGCCAAATGGCATCTCGGGGTCCTCCCCTACGTCCTCCTCCATGTGCCCCCCCCCCCTGGATTCTGCCATGTGTGTCATGACACGGCCAGAGTACGCCATGTGGAGCGCTGCCGACAGTGCCGAGCGTAAGCGCGCCAGGGCGATGCCCTTGAGAGCTTTAGGGCGCGCTCCTCCGGGCACTGACATCCTGCTGGCATACTCCGTCGCCACAGCCTCCAGCAGCTTCCGCCCCTGCTCCCCGATGCTGCCAAATGACCCTATTGCCAATGTGGCAAGTTTGTAGCAATTCTGATCATAATGACCAGAATAGTGGGTAGTCTTGGCGGCCTCTTGGTCGCGGCAGCATCGCTCGGGGTCTGCTGCAGTCTTCGCCGCCCGCGACGCCACCTGTGCCTCGAAGCAGGTAACGTCCACCATGAGCGGTAGGTGGCGTGTCGGGTCGTCGTAGCCGGTCACCGGGAAGGCGTCGGCAGGCAGCACGATGTCCATCCTGCGACTCCCCGGCGGCCCGGCGGACCCCAGAAACGGCGTGTAGTCCTCGTCCACCAGTCCGTTTTGAGGTATTGCCGCAGGAGGCGCTGCGTGGCCCTCTTGACGCTATTGTGGACAATGGTGTCGTGCGCCTTGACGCGTGGCGCTTGACACAGCCGTGCATGCAGGGTGCCGCCCGGCGACTTCCCGCACAGCTTGCAGCCTGCCGTCTGCTCCTCTACTCCGATGGCGCGTTTGACGGCCAGCTGCCAGGATAGGCCATCGAACGAAGCCGTTGTGGAGTACATGGGCTCGTTGAGGAATGCCATGCCGATCGAGTGCATGTGGCGCTGCGACCGGAATCGAGCAAGTGCTTGCGTGCGTTGCGTGCCCTGCGGCAGCTGTTGCAGGTCCGCCTCCACCTTATCTGCAAGCTCGGTAGCGACGGCATCTGCAAGCGCACTCTGATTGGGGCGCTTCAGGCTACACTGCAACTGCAGAGCACTGGCGTCAAGTACGCAGCAGCATCCGCACCAGTGCCACCACCTGCTGTCGGCCGCAGCGGCGGCTGCTGCGTAGGTGGTTGCTGCTGCAGTGGCGTTAGCGCTGGTGGCAGTATATGTTCCAGCTTGTCACCTGTTGCTGCACGTAGAGATGTGGCAGCTGTGGCGATCGTCCGCATGAGGGGCAGGCGCGCCACCTCTGCTGCTGCTGCGCCTTGTAGCATTGCTGGTGTGGAACGCGCAGCGCCTGCATTGACGGCTGCCGCTGCTGCGTGCGCTGGTGCTGCAGCTGTGCCGCCTGCCGTTGCTGCTGCTGCCAGTGGTGTTGCTGCTGCCGCAGGTGTTGGTGCAGCACCTGCCGCATTGGCCGCTGCCACCGCCATTGCCGCTGTCGCAGCCGGCACGGTTGCGGCGCCGCCTGCCGACGCTGCTCCTGTTGCAGGTGCTGCAGCAGCCCTTAGGCTAGTAGGGCCTGTAGCAGCTGTATTGCCTATGCCCGCAGCCGCTGCTGTTGATGCTGCAGTTAGTGATGCCGCCGAGGCCACTTGAGGTGCAACATGTGCTGCCGCTGCTGCAGCAGCCTCTGATGCTGGAGCAGCTGCTGCTGCCGCCGCTGCTGCTGCCGCCGGAGTAGTTGCGCCGTGCGCCGCCGCTGCTGCTGCTGCCGCTGGTGCCGCCTGTGCTGCCGCCGCGGCCCCTGATCCAGCGGCAGCTGCGTCGTGTGCTACCGGAATGGCTGCGCCATAAGCGCGGCCAGCCGCTGATGCAGTTGCCACTGCCGGAGCGGTCGCGCCTCCACTGGCAACCGCCGCTGCCGCTGTAACAGTTGCCGCTGCTGATGCTGCTGGTGCTGGTGCTGCTGCCGCTGCTGCCGGTGTCGCTTGTGTTGCCGCATCCTCAGCAGCGTTGTCTGCAGCCGCTTGAGGAGCCGCCTGCTGCAGCCACCCCCGCCCATCCAGAGAGTGCTGTTGCAGCGCTTGCAACGTGCCCGCCACATACGCAGCATCAGCGATGTCGCAGGCGCTGGTAATGCCAAGGCCGCCATGCCGTGTTGGGATTCGCGCTTGCTGTAAGGCTGGGCCGTGCGCTGCCAGATGGAAGTGGGCCCCACTTTGCTCAAACTGGCGCCAGGTCTGGCCTGGTGGCTGCAGGCCCATTGAGTGCTCAAGCACCCACTGCGTGACCCGATCCCACTCCTTGGCGGCTGGCGCTGTCTGCGTAGTGGGAATGGTGCGCAGGCAGTACGTCATGCGAGCACCACGCAGTAGCGCAGTAACCTAACATAGCCCTCGGAGATGTCAGGCGCGCGCATCGCTCTGCAAATCGAGCCCCTGCCCCGCCTGCACCCGCTTCCCCTGCGCAGCCATGCGTCCACAAGCTGCTGTGGCCCACCGGCACCCCCAGCAACACAGCTCCACGGTTCTGATTTTCATCCGTATCCCCACTAGCTGAACGCCCAGCTGCTGCAGCAGTTGCCGCTCGTGGTCTGTCACCACATGCCCCCTGCCAAGGCAGCGCGCGTGACTTGGTGAGGTTTAGCTCCAGCCCCACCTCCGCAAAGTGTTTGTTTGAGCTGCGCCACCGCCTGTATGTCATCC